>OY482675.1:20827381-21427381 GCA_960531455.1 Urophora cardui | reverse complement strand
ATGCTGCACTTAAATTGAACTAACAAGTACAACTCACTCACCTATTGAAAGCAACAAGTAACAAGTTTGATATTTGCAAATACATATGTACATATTACAATGAAAGCAACCACCCGTTTTGTTAGTTCAGTTTAAGTCAGAGTACGGCAAATTTATGAGAGAGTTTGTGTTGGTGAGAGCAGACCGATTTGCACTACATTGGTGAAAATGTGTGTGATGCTTCTCATTTGCCCGTGCGGGACACTTTTGCCGGTGCCTGGTTTAAGTGCAGCGTTTGACATACATTCCACGCAAGTGGTGTGGTGGCGCAGAGGTAGTGTGTCTGGTCTGGAGCTAGGGGAGGTAGGTTCGAATCAAGCCGGGCGACAAATTTTTATTTTTTATTTTTTTTATTTTAATAATAAATAATAGCTTAAAAAACTAAAAAGCACACTTTAATCTTAAAATCGCACTAAAAACTCAGAAATAATTTAATATAAAAACAAAACGATGAATGAAAATATAAGTACCTATTTAAGGAAAAGCATTAGGTTCTCAGTATGTCAAAAAAATTTAAAATCGGTATTTTTTACTAATACATACATATTTTTATTTTAAATTCTTTTGGAGATTTGTATGTATGTACATGTAAATAGGCATGAACATTTATAATTTTTAAAGATTGTTATAAAAAATAGCCCTGGCTAACAACTTTGCAAAATTCCTCACATATCTTCTACACTCGCATAATACATTCTCAAAACTTTATATTTGGAGGAAATACTTATTTTTTTTTAATTTACAAAATGAAATCTAATCGAATAAACTCTTCTAATATATAAAACGATTTATAATTTTTAGACATTTTCAGAATTTGGTGAAAGCGATTGATCTACATTTGTACCCGTTCGGGTATACAAATTGAAAAATTAGCCTCTTCATAGGACATTCTCGAACAAATGCGATCAATTCGCTACATATAAAGAGATGTAAAATTGTATTAATTAATTAATCGCATTTTTTTCAGGGATGTATTTGCAAATTCGTTTCTCATATGATATATGAAATGATGTAAGAAGTTTTCTTCTATCACGTGTACTGTGCTACACGCGGGTTTTTTTTAACACGCTTTTATTAGCTTCACCTGTATGTATGTATGCATGTATGTATGTATGCATGTATGTAACTTCATCCCATCCTAAAAGTTGTAACATTTAACTAAATTATTATATCTTTCAAACATTCACTTTTATTGTGTTCTCTCTATTATTTCTATTCTCCTCCGGATTCGAAACATGACATCAACAGCCCAACGGCATCATATAGTAGGACATTCAACATTATACTTCATGCTTCATTGCGGCTTTTAAGTTACCTTTCCTCAAAATAGCCTCTATGAATTTCAATTCACTCCCGTATATAAGCCAATAAGTAACAAGCTTTCAGGGTACGGAAAAACTCACTCACCAACGCTCAAAAATACATTCTTCTCAAATCACAAACAAATGTTCAAAGAAAAACGTATAACCACTCAAATAGCGAGCGAACTAACGCACAACAGCCAGCGATCGCTCATGGCGATGGCGATAAACTCAATGCATAAATTCACTCAAAAATGAAGCTTGAAGCTTTCTGTTGTGGGTTTGTTGTATTTGCAATGACATCAGCCGCATGTACATACATACGTATGCAAAGCAAGAACTGGTTTTGTTGTAATTCATTTAATAGTAAGTGCTGAATCAACGAAAAGGAACCCTAATTCTATAATTGCATTTCACGTTTGGAAAGCAGATTTTAAACAATGTTTTGTAAACGTGAGGTGAAAAAAATTTCTCTAAAAAAAACAAAAAAAAAAATGCCACTCGGGACTCGAACCTGAGCTCCTTGGTCCGTAGGCAGCATACCTCACCATTACGCTACAAACGTATTCGGAACTTTGTTGTCTAAATTCGAATTTATTCAATCAGGTTTCTTTTTTAACACGCTTTTATTAGCTTCACCTGTATGTATGTATGTATGTAACTTAATTCCATCCTAAAATTTGCAAACGTTTAACTAAATTATTATTTTTTTGAAACATTCACTTTACTTTTATTGTGTTCTCTATTATTTCTATTCACCTCCGGATTCGAAACGTGACATCAACATGGGGTTCAACCCAACGAGATCATATAGGGACATTCAACATTATATTCCATGCTTCATTGAGGCTTTTAAGTTACCTCTCTTCAAAAGAGCCTCTATGAATTTCATTCAATTCACTCCCGTATGCAAGCCAATAACAGAGAACGTAGATGAACAGAGAAGTTGCAACTACGAATAATCGTGGAAGCCAGAGACCCAACAAAATTCTGTTAGTGCATCTGGTGAATAAAAAATTTTAATTCAACACAGCTGGCTGTTAAAATAACAGAAGTAGAGCGAGTTCGTCTGTAGAAAGGAATGTTATATTAAATTTCTGCACATCTGCTGATATGGCTCATTATTCCTCCCATACACCAATTCGATCGATGCACTAATTTCCCAAAACCGCTGGTGTTTTAACTATTTTCTTATCGAATTTGAATTATAAATAAATTAAAAATTAAAAAAAATCAATTAAAATTAATTTCAATTTGACTTTACTGGGACTCGAACCTGCGCATCAAAGCATTTTCTGTATTAAAAACCATACAACAATGCACCAGTTTGCTACAACCGGTGAGTATTTTTACAATTTCCACATCGATTTTTAATTATTTTAAAATTTTCGAAATTTTGAAAATGTAAAAACATTTTGTTGTCCATTTCATCTTGTTGATGACCAACCCATCAACCTCGTTGATGAGCAACGCTCAACCATCTCTATACCTATGCCAATGAAATTTAATTGTCACCCTCTCTGAACAAATAGATGATGCATCAATACATATATACATATGTACATACATATGTACATCTATTGAGCAATAATAAATTGGTGGCTGCATCAAAACCCTCACCATTCATCTTGGTGTATCGGGGCACAGCAGCGGCTAGACTCTGATGACTGATCAACGAAAATCCTACTGTCCCCCAAACATATCAAAAAACAACGATAACAATATTGTTGTGTACACAAAAGCATCTATTGAATTATAATTTTTTAATACAGAAAGATATGCACATAGAGGCGCAGGTTCGAGTCCCAGCAAAGTCAAATTGAAACTAATTTAAATTGATTTTTTTTAATTCTTAAATTTATTTATAATTGAAATTCGATAAGAAAATTTTAAAATTACTTTGCTGTTTTAGGAATTTGGGTGCATTGGTGAAATCGGTGTATGTGAATAAAATTAAAAATATCAGCAGATGTGCACAAATGTAAAGTAACATTCTATTCTACAGCGCGCTGCTAATTTTTTCAACTTTTCTCTCAAATCTGTAATTCACCATCACTCAACTATGGCAACGTTAACAGGATGCAATAAGCAAAAGCAGAAAAAATGCAAAGACACAACTAATTGCTGGAAGTAAAATGAAATCCCGCAAATCGCGTTGCTTTGCTTAACTATACAAGCAAACACGGCTCAGCTGAAAACTGAAGCGAATGAATCGTGTTCTCGTTTTTTACTCGGCTGGCCGAGTTTGCTAATTTACTTTTCGTTAGCAAAAGCAAAGCAAAAGCTAATGCAGCAAAAGTAGCTAAGCAATTTCAAACCCTGGTTCAAATTCTATTTATAGCACTTATAGCACGGTTGCCGAACTTGGTAATTACCAAAATAGGTTATTTTTTCGCTGTTGCTTTCTTGGTAACTTTCTGTTTGGCAATTTTTATTTTCAAGAAGTTGTTTACTATTTTTGGTATACAAGAAAAATGTGGAAGTGATTATAGGATAATGAGAATATTGTGAATATGCACAGGCAAATAAAGAAGAGCATATCTCCGATTATAAACTGAAATAGTTTTGCTTCGATACACATAGTACATATTAGTTGATATTTTTTCGTTTGGGCTTCATTTTTGAGCTCTCATGACCAATGTTTTTTTTTTATAAGGGAAAAAGGTATGTGAAAAATTAATATTTTTGGTAGCAGTTATAAATACGGAGATCACCACATCCCTTCATCAGACTTCTTTTTACTTTTATTCTTGCGTCCGCATAAAACACCCTTTAATGAAAAATTTCACTAAAAAGTTGAAAATAAATAATAGCTTAAAAAACTAAAAAACACGCTTTAATCTTAAAAATCGTACTAAATATTGAGAAATAATTTAATTAGAAACAAAATGATGAACGAAAATATGAGTATTTAAGGAAAAGCGTGGGGGTGCTCAATATTATTTGAACATGAAAATATTCGATTCGTACAACTAGTACAAAAATATACATACCTAGTTGCGAAATTAAAGAGTACGTTATATGAAAATATGTGGCCGCTGTGGTGCAGTGGGTAGAGTGCTCGCCTGCTATGCCAGAGGTCTCGGGTTCAAACCACGGTCCGAGCCAAACAAATTTTTCTAATTAGTAAAAATCCAATTATTGGGTTTTTTAAGAGCAGCGGTCACCTCTCGGCAGTGGGCGGCATACCCTCCGAGAGTATTTCTGCCATGAAAAAGCTTCTCACAAAAAATGCATTCGCCGTTCGGAGCCGGCATAAAACTGTAGGTCCACCCAATTAGTAGGAAAAACAAAAAGGAGCACACCTCGAATTGGGAGAGAAGCTCGGCCATAAAACTCGTCAGAGTTATAATAGCGCCATTGTATTATTATTATTATATGAAATCTCAAAAAAGTCAAAATAAAAATATTAGTTAAAAACAACGATCTTAAATATTTTTTGACATACTGAGCACCAGCCGACGCTTTTCCTTAAATACTTATATTTTCGTTCATCATTTTGTTTCTAATTAAATTATTTCTCAATATTTAGTACGATTTTTAAGATTAAAGCGTGTTTTTTAGTTTTTTAAGCTATTATTTATTTAACACGCTTTTATTAGCTTCACCTGTATGTATGTATGTATGTATGTATGTATGTATGTATGTATGTATGTATGTATGTAACTTCATCCCATCCTAAAAGTTGTAACATTTAACTAAATTAACTGCCACTGCTGTGGTGCAGTGGGTAGAGTGCTCGCCTACTATGCCAGAGGTCTCGGGTTCAAACCACGGTCCGAGCAAACCACCAAAACATTTTTTCTAATTAGTAAAAATCCCATTTGCCAAGTGTCGAACGATAAACATTGCGCCTGACTACGTCGCTTCGTGGTTGAACACAAGCATTGACTTTATACAGGTAATGTATGTATGTATGTCCACAAATAAAATGCCCGGCGAGAAATTTTATATGATGGAAATGTCTTCGGCGATATGCAATGCCTTTTTTTGCGATAAAGTATTTAAAAATAATACAAATGATTATGCACTACAAAGGCATTGCGAAGTATTTCACAAAGAGTTTTTGTACTCTTATTTGGATGACTTTTGTCTTCCAAACACTCTGTTTTAGCCAACTACCCTTTAATTTTTTTCAGAAGAGCTAATTTTTTTTCATTAAAAACTTCTTTTCCTTTTTCGTCCCCATAATCCCTAAACTATCCAACACTACAGCAACATCAACAAAAACAACAACAACGGCAAAAAAAAACAATAAAAAATAAAACAAAAAACCAACAAAAGCGAAAAAACAAAAAAAACAATACCAATAAAAAAACAAAAACAAAAACAACAAAACAACAAACAAAAAAAACGAAACAAGTAAGGAAGCCTAAGTTCGAGTGGAATCGAACATTAGATACTCAGCTGTATGCTTTCATTGTTTATTTGCGTTTGATGGAAACACGGTGTAGGTACTTTATATAAAGCAAGTGCTGCATAAAGTGGGCGTAGCAGCGCCCATTTTCAAAATTTGTATCAGTCATACAACTAAGCATATGGATATTATTCTTTGTGCAAAATTTCATTCCTTTATGACTTCTAGTTACAAAGATGTCACGTTACAAATTCCTAAAGGGTGTTCCAGAAATATCTTTGTTAAAAAGTAGGCGTGGTCATAAACCGATTTCAATAAATTTCTGCGTGTCTATTAACACAAGTTCTAAAAGTATATAAACCAAGTTTCGTCATAATATCTCAATTATTTGTCGAGTTATAAGCTAAGAAATCTCGTATATTCCTTTGTCTAAAAAGAGGCCGCGCCACACCCATTTTCCAAAATTTGTCTATTTTTTGTTTGCGGTCTATTGTGGAACTCTTGCCACAAAATTTCAATGAATTATCTTTATATTTGACAAAGATATCGCTTAAAATGTTTTTATTAGGCAACTTTATAATACCCATATATAAAAGTGGGCGTGGTCGTCAACCGATTTCGCTAAAATTTTCAACATGTATTACCACAAGTAATGAAAGTGTACACACCAAGTTTCGTCATTATATATCAATTATTTGTCGAGTTATGAGCTCAGAAATCTCGTATATTCCAGCTTCTAAAAAGAGGCGGTGCCACGCCCATTTTCCAAAATTTTTGTGTTTTTCGTTGTATATCCGCAGGTGGACTCCTGGCATAAAATTTCAATGATAGATCTTTATATTTGACAGAGATATCGCTTAAAATATTTTTATTAGGTCACTTTATAATACCCATATATAAAAGTGGGTGTGGCCGTCAACCGATTTTGACAATTTTTCGTCCAAACATTTGCCTAAGTAAGTATATCACGCGTACCAAATTTCATCGATATATCTTCAGTGGTTTCTGAGTTATGACTCATAAAGCTTTCAATGTTTGCTCCTTAATAAGTGGGCGTGGCACCGCCCATTTTCCAAAATTCCATCAAGTTTATTCTTAGGGGCCTGAGCTCAACACGTGGGTAAAATTTCATCACTCTAGCTATATTAGTGGCTGAGATACCAAATTTCCGATTTTTTCTATATAGGAAAAGTGGGCGTGGTCATGGTCCGATTTCGCCCATTTTCAATGCCAACCGTCTCAGTGTCGATACCAACTTTCATTTCAAATTTCATCAAAATATCTCAATTTTTGCGAGTTAGAGTGTTTACAGACGGACGGACGGACAGACGCACAGACGGACGGACGGACATGGCTCAATCAATTTCTCTTTTCACCCTGATCATTTTGATATATATAAGTCTATATCTATCTCGATTATTTCATTCTGTTACAATCCACCGTTATGTGATTAAAACTATAATACTCTGTGTACTAGTACAGCTGAGTATAAAAAGGTTCTACATATACGTATGTATATTCCACTTGAAGCGGATCAATTTCCTACTGGGGTGCGCATGCTGAGAACTTGTTTTGTTCTCACCAACACAACCTCATTTCAGATTTCGCCGACCACTGATGTATATTTACGTATCTATATGTACGTATGTCTAAACAATATATGCAGATGACACTGAGAGTCACGCGTATATATACGTACATAAATATATTTGTAACAACAAAAATAAATCACTCACCTTAAGTTACTCCAGCGATGTTGGCGCCTCACGCGTAGAGAACCTGTGTGGGAACATTATCAAACATACATGTACATACATATGTATACCTGAGCTGAAGTTCAATGGTTCTCAATAATTGAACCGCAGCTTACTCACTCGTGATTGCGGGCGGCGAGTGGGTCATCTTTGGCCAGCATTTATAGAAAATAGACGAAGTGAAATATCGCAAAGGAAAATTTAACGTGATCAATAAAAAGTAATTTTAATGATCCAAAAAAAGTATTAAACGGTCAAAAAAAAAAAAGGAAATCAGCAAAAAATATAAATTGTCGTTTAAAAAAAATATCATTAAAGAAAAATGTGCTTTGGTGTAAAAAAAAGAGAAGTAGAAAGAAAAAGAAGAAACCGAAAAGGAGGTGTAATAGAAAAGAAGAAACAAAAGAAAGGAGATGTAATAGAGACTAAAGAAAACAGCGCTATACTTGAAAGAAAGAGTGTAAAAAAAAATGGTCGAAAACGAAGCTTAGAGAAATGATAGCAGATAGAATAGGTAATAATAAAAAAACTAGATTCCTCCCTTTCACCAAATGCCCTAGTGAGATATACAAACAAATAATTAAACTATTATAAGTGGTGGGAAATTAACCAAAAATTATCAAAAAAAAAAAAGTAAAATTGACTGCAAAAAAAATGTATGGAAATCTGCTCGCTCTTTCTTTTCTCCTCCGCTATTAGTGTCGGCGCCACCGTCAACGTTGGCGATGGAGTCGCTGGCGCTAGGCTATGGTCTGCAGCCAACTGGAGTATGTTCAGTGCGCTGACGGATGTTTGATCACTCTTTCACTTCTCCAGCTCTCCCCAAAGTGTTCCCAGCCAATCTTGTATGGTTTTGTTTTTATTTTTTTTTTGTCTTTATGTAGAATATGGGCCGGCCGTCGAACCCATCCAGCTCATCAGCTGGTCGAGAATCGCAATATGGTCTCCCGCCCTTAATCAACAACAACAATCGACGAAATGTATGTATATCAGCCGTGTTTTTTTTGTATTTGTCTGCTGTATGGTTGAATATCTATATGTGGCTTTGAGGCGTGTGTACCAAGCTACGTGTATGTATGTGTGTATGTCTACTTCCGTATGTGTGTCTCATTTCTTGTGGATATTAGCTCCATGCCCGAAAGGAGGTCCTATGATGGCGACCTGCAATTAGATGAAACGCGGTAGGTATTTGATACTTTGTCTACACTCAAAACAAAAAAAAAAAATATAACATATACACTTTTTGGCCCAGATAGCCTTAATTTTAGAAGTGGGAATTTTTAACCAAAGCAATGGGATTCTGGAAATTTGGATTTTTGGATTTTAAAAGAAATATATATACATCTATTTTTAGATAGAAATGGAGAAATGAAAGGAATAAGGAAGCGAAAGTTTAGGTCACATTCTCATGGAGCTTTGATGAAAATGAACATTTTTCTTAATTTTAGGAATGTGCCTTTTTTTTGTTTTTTTTTTTCATATAAAAATGTTCGGTTTTTAAATCCCCTTTAAATATGTTTTCCGAATGCCTTTTTTTTTTTTTTTTTTTTTTTTGTTTTTAGATTCACGGATTATGTCCATATACATTCACACATACACTTACATAAAAATACATTTCACTTACCTCCAATTCCAACTACGTAACTGGATGGTGCTACTCCTATCTTCGTCAGTGGTTAACAGTGGTGAAGGGTGATATCATCTGGAACGACACAATATTCCTTTAATTTACACAAAAGGAACATTTTTTTTTTTTTTTTTTTATCGACTCTTCTTATACATACATACACATCTTAAACACTCCACATTTTATACACACCTATCTCGATTTTATTAAAATTTTTTTTGTTTTCAGTTCAACAAAAGATTAAGTTTCACTTTATTAAATTAATTATTAAATAAAAGTATTTAATTATTTAGCTCAACTTTTGTTTTTCACACGAACACCCGCGAAGGAAAATTAGCGCACCGTACTTTCTATCTTTTTGTGACCCGTTGGCCACGTTTCGGCCTTTTATACCTTTTTACCGGAACGTTACTTAATTTCAACAATCGGATCTTGGCCACCTTACTTCATACATACAAACACACACCTAAACACGCATATGCACACTCAAGTGGACGTGTGATCGTCTCTTTCGCACTTTCACTCACATTGGCCTAAATCCTGCTACCACACAGCTTTCCATTTGCGCGCCCTGTCTTGTTCACCACCCTCTCACCAAATGTTGCGCAACATGTACGGATACCTGGTTGGTAAACATCCTTGTAGAAAGTTTGCAATAATATTGCTTTGCCTCATCAAAGCTCGCGTTACAGGTGTTTGTGTCCTGGTTGCTGCTTGAGATGTAGTAGGCCGTTCATTGTCCGTTCTCCTTTGAGTGCCGACTTGGGCTTTTTGGGGTTTGGGGGATGGTTGCATTGTTGAACTTCGCGGTTCGGTATGGAGTAAGGAATGATGCTTTTTCTGACAGTACACGCAAGTGAAACTGCTTTTGCATTCATTCTTGTGGTGAGACGTAGAAAGACAATTTTCGCAATAATTGTGCTCTTTCACAAATTTAAGGCGATCTAACACCGCTAAATTTCTGAATCTTACGCATGATTTCATGGCATGATTCTGCTGACATAGCTTGCACGAAGGGGATCTGCTTTATTCCGTGTGATACGTCTGGGTTCCGTTTTTATTTGGTTGGGTTGAGTTTTGATTCCCCGATTTTGGTGTGAAATTCGGGTATTGGGATTTGGGTTTGCCTCGCCTATATGTACTAAGCCTTTCAACTCCCTCATATCTACTTGTGAGGAATCTGTTCATATCTGCCCAAAGTGGAAGTTCTTTTCGCGAACTGAGAGATTGTTCCCAAAGTGAAAGGGTTTCACTTGGCAGCTTGGATGAACATAAGTAGACGAGGATTGGATCCCGGTCACCGGTTGTAATTCTTTGGGTTGTGAGAGTCGATATGCAGTTATTTATAGTTGTCTGAATTTTTTGTAATTGTTCTCCGCTTTCACTAAATATAGTAGGGAGATTAAATAATGTTTTTAGTTGGTTATCAACTAAAATTCTACGATTTTCATATCGTGATTTTAAGGCTTCCCAGGCAAGATCGAAATTATCGTCGCTTAATGGGTACTGTTTCACCATGAGTCCAGCTTGCCCTTTTGTTTTAAGGTGCAAATGGTAAAGCTTTTGAGCTGGGGTTAATTTTGGGTGGTTTTTATAGACTGCCGTGAACATATCTCTAAATGCTGGTCAGTCTTCGTAACCACGTTCGTAAAATGTTTCTGTATCGCATGGTGGTACTTTGAGATAAGAACCATTATCACAGGGGGTATTTGTTGGATAGGCGATTTGGATTTGTTGGGAAGGGCCGGGCCTATTGAAAAGCTGTAGCGCTTCCAGCATTTCTGATTTGCAGCTTTGATAGCTTTCCATGCATTTGGAATACTTTTGCTCGATATAGCCGCTGCTGTCCGTGTAGTTGTCGGAAAAATTTATGCCCTATGTGATTCCAACAACCTTGTCCACGTTTTTTCAAGATCTTCCAATTTAACCTTCAGTAAATATTCTGAGAGGTCAGTCGCTTGAGATGGAGACCATTTTGAGCACTAAACCTCTAATTGGTTACTGTCGTATATAAATTGCTGTAAGCATTGATCAGCAGGGGAGAGGGGCTCGGAATCTTCCTTAGTTTTTGGCATTTTATAGTTAATATTGTAAGTTTATTTAAAAAAATTTTTTTTTTTTTATTGTACTCCGTTGATTTAAATTTATTTCTATATAATTTTCGTATTTATTGCTTAAAAATTTATGTTAGAGTTTTTGTGGTTTGCCCCACTGTTTTAGATTTTGATTTTGATAACTCTTCCGTATATTTTGTCCCACTGTATATACATCTGGGATATAACGCTTGTCTCAGAGTGTGTGAGTACAAGTAAATATGTATGTAATATGTTTGTATGTCTATGCGGGTGCGAATGTGAAAAAAGCAAGTGGGGGAGAAAATTTGGAAAAACAAAAACAATTGTGTTTGCCAATATCTACCTAGCAAATTTTTGATAATTTGCTGTTCTAATGATTTCTGTATTTGTTTGTGTTGGATTTATGTTTTTTGGGGTGGGTTTGTATATGCAAGTTGCTAAGTGCAACGAACTAATAGATGTTAATGTATTTATATATGTAGTTATGTTTTGCAGAGGTAATGCGCCTTTTTATATTGGGTACCGCAATTATATATTAGGAAAATGTATATGTACATATAACAATATATATGTATATAAGGGTACGGTAATTTCCTTTATTTTTTTTATATACATATGTATATACATATATTGGATTTTTTTGAAGTTAACTTCTTAGGCGGCGATACAGAGTTTTTATGGAGAGTGAAATTTGAAATTTGATGCAACGGAAGTTGCCCCCGGAAATAGCAGCAATTTTAGTTGATTTTTTATTTTAAAAAAAATCAACCTTGATATCCGCGCGGTTCGAACTCACAACCCCTCCCTTCCAGACCAGACGCAAAACCTCTGCGCCACAACACCACTTGCGTAGAGTGTGTCAAATGCTGCACTTAAATTGAACTAACAAGTACAACTCACTCACCTATTGAAAGCAACAAGTAACAAGTTTGATATTTGCAAATACATATGTACATATTACAATGAAAGCAACCACCCGTTTTGTTAGTTCAGTTTAAGTCAGAGTACGGCAAATTTATGAGAGAGTTTGTGTTGGTGAGAGCAGACCGATTTGCACTACATTGGTGAAAATGTGTGTGATGCTTCTCATTTGCCCGTGCGGGACACTTTTGCCGGTGCCTGGTTTAAGTGCAGCGTTTGACATACATTCCACGCAAGTGGTGTGGTGGCGCAGAGGTAGTGTGTCTGGTCTGGAGCTAGGGGAGGTAGGTTCGAATCAAGCCGGGCGACAAATTTTTATTTTTTATTTTTTTTATTTTAATAATAAATAATAGCTTAAAAAACTAAAAAGCACACTTTAATCTTAAAATCGCACTAAAAACTCAGAAATAATTTAATATAAAAACAAAACGATGAATGAAAATATAAGTACCTATTTAAGGAAAAGCATTAGGTTCTCAGTATGTCAAAAAAATTTAAAATCGGTATTTTTTACTAATACATACATATTTTTATTTTAAATTCTTTTGGAGATTTGTATGTATGTACATGTAAATAGGCATGAACATTTATAATTTTTAAAGATTGTTATAAAAAATAGCCCTGGCTAACAACTTTGCAAAATTCCTCACATATCTTCTACACTCGCATAATACATTCTCAAAACTTTATATTTGGAGGAAATACTTATTTTTTTTTAATTTACAAAATGAAATCTAATCGAATAAACTCTTCTAATATATAAAACGATTTATAATTTTTAGACATTTTCAGAATTTGGTGAAAGCGATTGATCTACATTTGTACCCGTTCGGGTATACAAATTGAAAAATTAGCCTCTTCATAGGACATTCTCGAACAAATGCGATCAATTCGCTACATATAAAGAGATGTAAAATTGTATTAATTAATTAATCGCATTTTTTTCAGGGATGTATTTGCAAATTCGTTTCTCATATGATATATGAAATGATGTAAGAAGTTTTCTTCTATCACGTGTACTGTGCTACACGCGGGTTTTTTTTAACACGCTTTTATTAGCTTCACCTGTATGTATGTATGCATGTATGTATGTATGCATGTATGTAACTTCATCCCATCCTAAAAGTTGTAACATTTAACTAAATTATTATATCTTTCAAACATTCACTTTTATTGTGTTCTCTCTATTATTTCTATTCTCCTCCGGATTCGAAACATGACATCAACAGCCCAACGGCATCATATAGTAGGACATTCAACATTATACTTCATGCTTCATTGCGGCTTTTAAGTTACCTTTCCTCAAAATAGCCTCTATGAATTTCAATTCACTCCCGTATATAAGCCAATAAGTAACAAGCTTTCAGGGTACGGAAAAACTCACTCACCAACGCTCAAAAATACATTCTTCTCAAATCACAAACAAATGTTCAAAGAAAAACGTATAACCACTCAAATAGCGAGCGAACTAACGCACAACAGCCAGCGATCGCTCATGGCGATGGCGATAAACTCAATGCATAAATTCACTCAAAAATGAAGCTTGAAGCTTTCTGTTGTGGGTTTGTTGTATTTGCAATGACATCAGCCGCATGTACATACATACGTATGCAAAGCAAGAACTGGTTTTGTTGTAATTCATTTAATAGTAAGTGCTGAATCAACGAAAAGGAACCCTAATTCTATAATTGCATTTCACGTTTGGAAAGCAGATTTTAAACAATGTTTTGTAAACGTGAGGTGAAAAAAATTTCTCTAAAAAAAACAAAAAAAAAAATGCCACTCGGGACTCGAACCTGAGCTCCTTGGTCCGTAGGCAGCATACCTCACCATTACGCTACAAACGTATTCGGAACTTTGTTGTCTAAATTCGAATTTATTCAATCAGGTTTCTTTTTTAACACGCTTTTATTAGCTTCACCTGTATGTATGTATGTATGTAACTTAATTCCATCCTAAAATTTGCAAACGTTTAACTAAATTATTATTTTTTTGAAACATTCACTTTACTTTTATTGTGTTCTCTATTATTTCTATTCACCTCCGGATTCGAAACGTGACATCAACATGGGGTTCAACCCAACGAGATCATATAGGGACATTCAACATTATATTCCATGCTTCATTGAGGCTTTTAAGTTACCTCTCTTCAAAAGAGCCTCTATGAATTTCATTCAATTCACTCCCGTATGCAAGCCAATAACAGAGAACGTAGATGAACAGAGAAGTTGCAACTACGAATAATCGTGGAAGCCAGAGACCCAACAAAATTCTGTTAGTGCATCTGGTGAATAAAAAATTTTAATTCAACACAGCTGGCTGTTAAAATAACAGAAGTAGAGCGAGTTCGTCTGTAGAAAGGAATGTTATATTAAATTTCTGCACATCTGCTGATATGGCTCATTATTCCTCCCATACACCAATTCGATCGATGCACTAATTTCCCAAAACCGCTGGTGTTTTAACTATTTTCTTATCGAATTTGAATTATAAATAAATTAAAAATTAAAAAAAATCAATTAAAATTAATTTCAATTTGACTTTACTGGGACTCGAACCTGCGCATCAAAGCATTTTCTGTATTAAAAACCATACAACAATGCACCAGTTTGCTACAACCGGTGAGTATTTTTACAATTTCCACATCGATTTTTAATTATTTTAAAATTTTCGAAATTTTGAAAATGTAAAAACATTTTGTTGTCCATTTCATCTTGTTGATGACCAACCCATCAACCTCGTTGATGAGCAACGCTCAACCATCTCTATACCTATGCCAATGAAATTTAATTGTCACCCTCTCTGAACAAATAGATGATGCATCAATACATATATACATATGTACATACATATGTACATCTATTGAGCAATAATAAATTGGTGGCTGCATCAAAACCCTCACCATTCATCTTGGTGTATCGGGGCACAGCAGCGGCTAGACTCTGATGACTGATCAACGAAAATCCTACTGTCCCCCAAACATATCAAAAAACAACGATAACAATATTGTTGTGTACACAAAAGCATCTATTGAATTATAATTTTTTAATACAGAAAGATATGCACATAGAGGCGCAGGTTCGAGTCCCAGCAAAGTCAAATTGAAACTAATTTAAATTGATTTTTTTTAATTCTTAAATTTATTTATAATTGAAATTCGATAAGAAAATTTTAAAATTACTTTGCTGTTTTAGGAATTTGGGTGCATTGGTGAAATCGGTGTATGTGAATAAAATTAAAAATATCAGCAGATGTGCACAAATGTAAAGTAACATTCCATTCTACAGCGCGCTGCTAATTTTTTCAACTTTTCTCTCAAATCTGTAATTCACCATCACTCAACTATGGCAACGTTAACAGGATGCAATAAGCAAAAGCAGAAAAAATGCAAAGACACAACTAATTGCTGGAAGTAAAATGAAATCCCGCAAATCGCGTTGCTTTGCTTAACTATACAAGCAAACACGGCTCAGCTGAAAACTGAAGCGAATGAATCGTGTTCTCGTTTTTTACTCGGCTGGCCGAGTTTGCTAATTTACTTTTCGTTAGCAAAAGCAAAGCAAAAGCTAATGCAGCAAAAGTAGCTAAGCAATTTCAAACCCTGGTTCAAATTCTATTTATAGCACTTATAGCACGGTTGCCGAACTTGGTAATTACCAAAATAGGTTATTTTTTCGCTGTTGCTTTCTTGGTAACTTTCTGTTTGGCAATTTTTATTTTCAAGAAGTTGTTTACTATTTTTGGTATACAAGAAAAATGTGGAAGTGATTATAGGATAATGAGAATATTGTGAATATGCACAGGCAAATAAAGAAGAGCATATCTCCGATTATAAACTGAAATAGTTTTGCTTCGATACACATAGTACATATTAGTTGATATTTTTTCGTTTGGGCTTCATTTTTGAGCTCTCATGACCAATGTTTTTTTTTTATAAGGGAAAAAGGTATGTGAAAAATTAATATTTTTGGTAGCAGTTATAAATACGGAGATCACCACATCCCTTCATCAGACTTCTTTTTACTTTTATTCTTGCGTCCGCATAAAACACCCTTTAATGAAAAATTTCACTAAAAAGTTGAAAATAAATAATAGCTTAAAAAACTAAAAAACACGCTTTAATCTTAAAAATCGTACTAAATATTGAGAAATAATTTAATTAGAAACAAAATGATGAACGAAAATATGAGTATTTAAGGAAAAGCGTGGGGGTGCTCAATATTATTTGAACATGAAAATATTCGATTCGTACAACTAGTACAAAAATATACATACCTAGTTGCGAAATTAAAGAGTACGTTATATGAAAATATGTGGCCGCTGTGGTGCAGTGGGTAGAGTGCTCGCCTGCTATGCCAGAGGTCTCGGGTTCAAACCACGGTCCGAGCCAAACAAATTTTTCTAATTAGTAAAAATCCAATTATTGGGTTTTTTAAGAGCAGCGGTCACCTCTCGGCAGTGGGCGGCATACCCTCCGAGAGTATTTCTGCCATGAAAAAGCTTCTCACAAAAAATGCATTCGCCGTTCGGAGCCGGCATAAAACTGTAGGTCCACCCAATTAGTAGGAAAAACAAAAAGGAGCACACCTCGAATTGGGAGAGAAGCTCGGCCATAAAACTCGTCAGAGTTATAATAGCGCCATTGTATTATTATTATTATATGAAATCTCAAAAAAGTCAAAATAAAAATATTAGTTAAAAACAACGATCTTAAATATTTTTTGACATACTGAGCACCAGCCGACGCTTTTCCTTAAATACTTATATTTTCGTTCATCATTTTGTTTCTAATTAAATTATTTCTCAATATTTAGTACGATTTTTAAGATTAAAGCGTGTTTTTTAGTTTTTTAAGCTATTATTTATTTAACACGCTTTTATTAGCTTCACCTGTATGTATGTATGTATGTATGTATGTATGTATGTATGTATGTAACTTCATCCCATCCTAAAAGTTGTAACATTTAACTAAATTAACTGCCACTGCTGTGGTGCAGTGGGTAGAGTGCTCGCCTACTATGCCAGAGGTCTCGGGTTCAAACCACGGTCCGAGCAAACCACCAAAACATTTTTTCTAATTAGTAAAAATCCCATTTGCCAAGTGTCGAACGATAAACATTGCGCCTGACTACGTCGCTTCGTGGTTGAACACAAGCATTGACTTTATACAGGTAATGTATGTATGTATGTCCACAAATAAAATGCCCGGCGAGAAATTTTATATGATGGAAATGTCTTCGGCGATATGCAATGCCTTTTTTTGCGATAAAGTATTTAAAAATAATACAAATGATTATGCACTACAAAGGCATTGCGAAGTATTTCACAAAGAGTTTTTGTACTCTTATTTGGATGACTTTTGTCTTCCAAACACTCTGTTTTAGCCAACTACCCTTTAATTTTTTTCAGAAGAGCTAATTTTTTTTCATTAAAAACTTCTTTTCCTTTTTCGTCCCCATAATCCCTAAACTATCCAACACTACAGCAACATCAACAAAAACAACAACAACGGCAAAAAAAAACAATAAAAAATAAAACAAAAAACCAACAAAAGCGAAAAAACAAAAAAAACAATACCAATAAAAAAACAAAAACAAAAACAACAAAACAACAAACAAAAAAAACGAAACAAGTAAGGAAGCCTAAGTTCGAGTGGAATCGAACATTAGATACTCAGCTGTATGCTTTCATTGTTTATTTGCGTTTGATGGAAACACGGTGTAGGTACTTTATATAAAGCAAGTGCTGCATAAAGTGGGCGTAGCAGCGCCCATTTTCAAAATTTGTATCAGTCATACAACTAAGCATATGGATATTATTCTTTGTGCAAAATTTCATTCCTTTATGACTTCTAGTTACAAAGATGTCACGTTACAAATTCCTAAAGGGTGTTCCAGAAATATCTTTGTTAAAAAGTAGGCGTGGTCATAAACCGATTTCAATAAATTTCTGCGTGTCTATTAACACAAGTTCTAAAAGTATATAAACCAAGTTTCGTCATAATATCTCAATTATTTGTCGAGTTATAAGCTAAGAAATCTCGTATATTCCTTTGTCTAAAAAGAGGCCGCGCCACACCCATTTTCCAAAATTTGTCTATTTTTTGTTTGCGGTCTATTGTGGAACTCTTGCCACAAAATTTCAATGAATTATCTTTATATTTGACAAAGATATCGCTTAAAATGTTTTTATTAGGCAACTTTATAATACCCATATATAAAAGTGGGCGTGGTCGTCAACCGATTTCGCTAAAATTTTCAACATGTATTACCACAAGTAATGAAAGTGTACACACCAAGTTTCGTCATTATATATCAATTATTTGTCGAGTTATGAGCTCAGAAATCTCGTATATTCCAGCTTCTAAAAAGAGGCGGTGCCACGCCCATTTTCCAAAATTTTTGTGTTTTTCGTTGTATATCCGCAGGTGGACTCCTGGCATAAAATTTCAATGATAGATCTTTATATTTGACAGAGATATCGCTTAAAATATTTTTATTAGGTCACTTTATAATACCCATATATAAAAGTGGGTGTGGCCGTCAACCGATTTTGACAATTTTTCGTCCAAACATTTGCCTAAGTAAGTATATCACGCGTACCAAATTTCATCGATATATCTTCAGTGGTTTCTGAGTTATGACTCATAAAGCTTTCAATGTTTGCTCCTTAATAAGTGGGCGTGGCACCGCCCATTTTCCAAAATTCCATCAAGTTTATTCTTAGGGGCCTGAGCTCAACACGTGGGTAAAATTTCATCACTCTAGCTATATTAGTGGCTGAGATACCAAATTTCCGATTTTTTCTATATAGGAAAAGTGGGCGTGGTCATGGTCCGATTTCGCCCATTTTCAATGCCAACCGTCTCAGTGTCGATACCAACTTTCATTTCAAATTTCATCAAAATATCTCAATTTTTGCGAGTTAGAGTGTTTACAGACGGACGGACGGACAGACGCACAGACGGACGGACGGACATGGCTCAATCAATTTCTCTTTTCACCCTGATCATTTTGATATATATAAGTCTATATCTATCTCGATTATTTCATTCTGTTACAATCCACCGTTATGTGATTAAAACTATAATACTCTGTGTACTAGTACAGCTGAGTATAAAAAGGTTCTACATATACGTATGTATATTCCACTTGAAGCGGATCAATTTCCTACTGGGGTGCGCATGCTGAGAACTTGTTTTGTTCTCACCAACACAACCTCATTTCAGATTTCGCCGACCACTGATGTATATTTACGTATCTATATGTACGTATGTCTAAACAATATATGCAGATGACACTGAGAGTCACGCGTATATATACGTACATAAATATATTTGTAACAACAAAAATAAATCACTCACCTTAAGTTACTCCAGCGATGTTGGCGCCTCACGCGTAGAGAACCTGTGTGGGAACATTATCAAACATACATGTACATACATATGTATACCTGAGCTGAAGTTCAATGGTTCTCAATAATTGAACCGCAGCTTACTCACTCGTGATTGCGGGCGGCGAGTGGGTCATCTTTGGCCAGCATTTATAGAAAATAGACGAAGTGAAATATCGCAAAGGAAAATTTAACGTGATCAATAAAAAGTAATTTTAATGATCCAAAAAAAGTATTAAACGGTCAAAAAAAAAAAGGAAATCAGCAAAAAATATAAATTGTCGTTTAAAAAAAATATCATTAAAGAAAAATGTGCTTTGGTGTAAAAAAAAGAGAAGTAGAAAGAAAAAGAAGAAACCGAAAAGGAGGTGTAATAGAAAAGAAGAAACAAAAGAAAGGAGATGTAATAGAGACTAAAGAAAACAGCGCTATACTTGAAAGAAAGAGTGTAAAAAAAAATGGTCGAAAACGAAGCTTAGAGAAATGATAGCAGATAGAATAGGTAATAATAAAAAAACTAGATTCCTCCCTTTCACCAAATGCCCTAGTGAGATATACAAACAAATAATTAAACTATTATAAGTGGTGGGAAATTAACCAAAAATTATCAAAAAAAAAAAAGTAAAATTGACTGCAAAAAAAATGTATGGAAATCTGCTCGCTCTTTCTTTTCTCCTCCGCTATTAGTGTCGGCGCCACCGTCAACGTTGGCGATGGAGTCGCTGGCGCTAGGCTATGGTCTGCAGCCAACTGGAGTATGTTCAGTGCGCTGACGGATGTTTGATCACTCTTTCACTTCTCCAGCTCTCCCCAAAGTGTTCCCAGCCAATCTTGTATGGTTTTGTTTTTATTTTTTTTTTGTCTTTATGTAGAATATGGGCCGGCCGTCGAACCCATCCAGCTCATCAGCTGGTCGAGAATCGCAATATGGTCTCCCGCCCTTAATCAACAACAACAATCGACGAAATGTATGTATATCAGCCGTGTTTTTAAACGGTTTTATTTAGCTCACCCCGTTTGTTTTATTTATTATTTATTATTTATTCTTGGGTCAAATTTAGTAATTCAAATTTCACCCTCTTCCTGTCAACCGATTAATCTGAAATTTTGTACGCATGTATAACCCCGATGACAATGCAATATTATGAAAAAAAAATTCCGTTAGGGGGCGCGTGGGTCGCTATATTTACAAAAATCGCATTTATGGTCCGATTTGGCTGAAATTCGGAACATGTATTACTACCTTGAAAAGAAATATTTTATTTAAAAAAAAAATTCCGCTAGGTGGCGCGTGGGTCGCTATATTTACAAAAATCGCATTTATGGTCCGATTTGGCTGAAATTCGGAACATGTATTACTACCTTGAAAAGAAATATTTTCTTAAAAAAAAAATCCGCTAGGTGGCGCGTGGGTCGCTATATTTACAAAAATCGCATTTATGCTCCGATTTGGCTGAAATTCGGAACATGTATTACTACCTTGAAAGGAAATATTTGCCTAAAAAAAAACTTCCGATAGGTGGCGCGTGGGTCGCTATATTTGCAAAAATCGCATTTATGGTCCGATTTGGCTGAAATTCGGAACATGTATTACTACCTTGAAAGGAAATATTTTCTTAAAAAAAAATTCCGCTAGGTGGAGCTGAGATCGGGGTAATTAAAACTGAAAATCCTAATTAACTGTTTGAAGAAGGTCAAGCCTACGTGGCTCTTACTAGAGTAAGAACTTTGCAGGGAATACGTATAGAGGCGTTGGACTGCAATAAACTAACGGGCAAGAAACCTTGCAATAATGAAGCACTAAATGAATTAAACAGAATGCGAAATAAAAACTAAAAACTAGAAAATAAAAATAGGTAAAAAAACTTTTTAAGTTAAACGGTTTTATGTTATACATACATTGCAATGTTTAAGATAAATGTACTAAAAACCAAAAAATAATAAAATAGATACAGTCGTGGGAATTATAAACATTTGCATAGACTAGAATAAAATAAAACCGTGGGGCACGTCAATTGTCTACAATCGTTGATTAAAATGTTTGTTTTGTAATGTTACACTATAATTAGGCAGTTGTTCAACCGACAACGATGGACGTGTGATAAGTAGGGCTAGAATGTGGAAAAAAGCTAGCAAGCTCGATTATAAGCGAGTTTTAGGGTTTCATAGTGGTGAGCGAGTAGTACTTTTATCATATGTTTTGTCGGTTAAAGACAAACTACGAGCAGTGAAACGATTCCTCGTGTGAATGTCCAACGATAAACTAGTTGAAACATCTCTTTTATTAACATGGAGTGTATAACTATTGGAATTTCCATGAGCAAGAAAATAGTAAGTAATTTCCTCACCAACTGCCTAACGACGAATTAAACGATTCTTCTATCGCACATTAAGTCGATAATTTGTAGACAATTGACGTGCCCCCCGGTTTTATTTTAGTCTAGTCTATGCAAATGTTTATAATTCCCACGACTGTATCTATTTTATTATTTTTTGGTTTTTAGTACATTTATCTTAAACATTGCAATGTATGTATAACATAAAACCGTTTAACTTAAAAAGTTTTTTTACCTATTTTTATTTTTGTATTTGTCTGCTGTATGGTTGAATATCTATATGTGGCTTTGAGGCGTGTGTACCAAGCTACGTGTATGTATGTGTGTATGTCTACTTCCGTATGTGTGTCTCATTTCTTGTGGCTATTAGCTCCATGCCCGAAAGGAGGTCCTATGATGGCGACCTGCAATTAGATGAAACGCGGTAGGTATTTGATACTTTGTCTACACTCAAAACAAAAAAAAAAAATATAACATATACACTTTTTGGCCCAGATAGCCTTAATTTTAGAAGTGGAAATTTTTAACCAAAGCAATGGGATTCTGGAAATTTGGATTTTTGGATTTTAAAAGAAATATATATACATCTATTTTTAGATAGAAATGGAGAAATGAAAGGAATAAGGAAGCGAAAGTTTAGGTCACATTCTCATGGAGCTTTGATGAAAATGAACATTTTTCTTAATTTTAGGAATGTGCCTTTTTTTTGTTTTTTTTTTCATATAAAAATGTTCGGTTTTTAAATCCCCTTTAAATATGTTTTCGGAATGCCTTTTTTTTTTTTTTTTTTTTTTTTGTTTTTAGATTCAGGGATTATGTCCATATACATTCACACATACACTTACATAAAAATACATTTCACTTACCTCCAATTCCAACTACGTAACTGGATGGTGCTACTCCTATCTTCGTCAGTGGTTAACAGTGGTGAAGGGTGATATCATCTGGAACGACACAATATTCCTTTAATTTACACAAAAGGAACATTTTTTTTTTTTTTTTTTTATCGACTCTTCTTATACATACATACACATCTTAAACACTCCACATTTTATACACACCTATCTCGATTTTATTAAAATTTTTTTTGTTTTCAGTTCAACAAAAGATTAAGTTTCACTTTATTAAATTAATTATTAAATAAAAGTATTTAATTATTTAGCTCAACTTTTGTTTTTCACACGAACACCCGCGAAGGAAAATTAGCGCACCGTACTTTCTATCTTTTTGTGACCCGTTGGCCACGTTTCGGCCTTTTATACCTTTTTACCGGAACGTTACTTAATTTCAACAAGCGGATCTTGGCCACCTTACTTCATACATACAAACACACACCTAAACACGCATATGCACACTCAAGTGGACGTGTGATCGTCTCTTTCGCACTTTCACTCACATTGGCCTAAATCCTGCTACCACACAGCTTTCCATTTGCGCGCCCTGTCTTGTTCACCACCCTCTCACCAAATGTTGCGCAACATGTACGGATACCTGGTTGGTAAACATCCTTGTAGAAAGTTTGCAATAATATTGCTTTGCCTCATCAAAGCTCGCGTTACAGGTGTTTGTGTCCTGGTTGCTGCTTGAGATGTAGTAGGCCGTTCATTGTCCGTTCTCCTTTGAGTGCCGACTTGGGCTTTTTGGGGTTTGGGGGATGGTTGCATTGTTGAACTTCGCGGTTCGGTATGGAGTAAGGAATGATGCTTTTTCTGACAGTACACGCAAGTGAAACTGCTTTTGCATTCATTCTTGTGGTGAGACGTAGAAAGACAATTTTCGCAATAATTGTGCTCTTTCACAAATTTAAGGCGATCTAACACCGCTAAATTTCTGAATCTTACGCATGATTTCATGGCATGATTCTGCTGACATAGCTTGCACGAAGGGGATCTGCTTTATTCCGTGTGATACGTCTGGGTTCCGTTTTTATTTGGTTGGGTTGAGTTTTGATTCCCCGATTTTGGTGTGAAATTCGGGTATTGGGATTTGGGTTTGCCTCGCCTATATGTACTAAGCCTTTCAACTCCCTCATATCTACTTGTGAGGAATCTGTTCATATCTGCCCAAAGTGGAAGTTCTTTTCGCGAACTGAGAGATTGTTCCCAAAGAGAAAGGGTTTCACTTGGCAGCTTGGATGAACATAAGTAGACGAGGATTGGATCCCGGTCACCGGTTGGGATTCTTTGGGTTGTGAGAGTCGATATGCAGTTATTTATAGTTGTCTGAATTTTTTGTAATTGTTCTCCGCTTTCACTAAATATAGTAGGGAGATTAAATAATGTTTTTAGTTGGTTATCAACTAAAATTCTACGATTTTCATATCGTGATTTTAAGGCTTCCCAGGCAAGATCGAAATTATCGTCGCTTAATGGGTACTGTTTCACCATGAGTCCAGCTTGCCCTTTTGTTTTAAGGTGCAAATGGTAAAGCTTTTGAGCTGGGGTTAATTTTGGGTGGTTTTTATAGACTGCCGTGAACATATCTCTAAATGCTGGTCAGTCTTCGTAACCACGTTCGTAAAATGTTTCTGTATCGCATGGTGGTACTTTGAGATAAGAACCATTATCACAGGGGGTATTTGTTGGATAGGCGATTTGGATTTGTTGGGAAGGGCCGGGCCTATTGAAAAGCTGTAGCGCTTCCAGCATTTCTGATTTGCAGCTTTGATAGCTTTCCATGCATTTGGAATACTTTTGCTCGATATAGCCGCTGCTGTCCGTGTAGTTGTCGGAAAAATTTATGGCCCTATGTGATTCCAACAACCTTGTCCACGTTTTTTCAAGATCTTCCAATTTAACCTTCAGTAAATATTCTGAGAGGTCAGTCGCTTGAGATGGAGACCATTTTGAGCACTAAACCTCTAATTGGTTACTGTCGTATATAAATTGCTGTAAGCATTGATCAGCAGGGGAGAGGGGCTCGGAATCTTCCTTAGTTTTTGGCATTTTATAGTTAATATTGTAAGTTTATTTAAAAAAATTTTTTTTTTTTATTGTACTCCGTTGATTTAAATTTATTTCTATATAATTTTCGTATTTATTGCTTAAAAATTTATGTTATAGTTTTTGTGGTTTGCCCCACTGTTTTAGATTTTGATTTTGATAACTCTTCCGTATATTTTGTCCCACTGTATATACATCTGGGATATAACGCTTGTCTCAGAGTGTGTGAGTACAAGTAAATATGTATGTAATATGTTTGTATGTCTATGCGGGTGCGAATGTGAAAAAAGCAAGTGGGGGAGAAAATTTGGAAAAACAAAAACAATTGTGTTTGCCAATATCTACCTAGCAAATTTTTGATAATTTGCTGTTCTAATGATTTCTGTATTTGTTTGTGTTGGATTTATGTTTTTTGGGGTGGGTTTGTATATGCAAGTTGCTAAGTGCAACGAACTAATAGATGTTAATGTATTTATATATGTAGTTATGTTTTGCAGAGGTAATGCGCCTTTTTATATTGGGTACCGCAATTATATATTAGGAAAATGTATATGTACATATAACAATATATATGTATATAAGGGTACGGTAATTTCCTTTATTTTTTTTATATACATATGTATATACATATATTGGATTTTTTTGAAGTTAACTTCTTAGGCGGCGATACAGAGTTTTTATGGAGAGTGAAATTTGAAATTTGATGCAACGGAAGTTGCCCCCGGAAATAGCAGCAATTTTAGTTGATTTTTTATTTTAAAAAAAATCAACCTTGATATCCGCGCGGTTCGAACTCACAACCCCTCCCTTCCAGACCAGACGCAAAACCTCTGCGCCACAACACCACTTGCGTAGAGTGTGTCAAATGCTGCACTTAAATTGAACTAACAAGTACAACTCACTCACCTATTGAAAGCAACAAGTAACAAGTTTGATATTTGCAAATACATATGTACATATTACAATGAAAGCAACCACCCGTTTTGTTAGTTCAGTTTAAGTCAGAGTACGGCAAATTTATGAGAGAGTTTGTGTTGGTGAGAGCAGACCGATTTGCACTACATTGGTGAAAATGTGTGTGATGCTTCTCATTTGCCCGTGCGGGACACTTTTGCCGGTGCCTGGTTTAAGTGCAGCGTTTGACATACATTCCACGCAAGTGGTGTGGTGGCGCAGAGGTAGTGTGTCTGGTCTGGAGCTAGGGGAGGTAGGTTCGAATCAAGCCGGGCGACAAATTTTTATTTTTTATTTTTTTTATTTTAATAATAAATAATAGCTTAAAAAACTAAAAAGCACACTTTAATCTTAAAATCGCACTAAAAACTCAGAAATAATTTAATATAAAAACAAAACGATGAATGAAAATATAAGTACCTATTTAAGGAAAAGCATTAGGTTCTCAGTATGTCAAAAAAATTTAAAATCGGTATTTTTTACTAATACATACATATTTTTATTTTAAATTCTTTTGGAGATTTGTATGTATGTACATGTAAATAGGCATGAACATTTATAATTTTTAAAGATTGTTATAAAAAATAGCCCTGGCTAACAACTTTGCAAAATTCCTCACATATCTTCTACACTCGCATAATACATTCTCAAAACTTTATATTTGGAGGAAATACTTATTTTTTTTTAATTTACAAAATGAAATCTAATCGAATAAACTCTTCTAATATATAAAACGATTTATAATTTTTAGACATTTTCAGAATTTGGTGAAAGCGATTGATCTACATTTGTACCCGTTCGGGTATACAAATTGAAAAATTAGCCTCTTCATAGGACATTCTCGAACAAATGCGATCAATTCGCTACATATAAAGAGATGTAAAATTGTATTAATTAATTAATCGCATTTTTTTCAGGGATGTATTTGCAAATTCGTTTCTCATATGATATATGAAATGATGTAAGAAGTTTTCTTCTATCACGTGTACTGTGCTACACGCGGGTTTTTTTTAACACGCTTTTATTAGCTTCACCTGTATGTATGTATGCATGTATGTATGTATGCATGTATGTAACTTCATCCCATCCTAAAAGTTGTAACATTTAACTAAATTATTATATCTTTCAAACATTCACTTTTATTGTGTTCTCTCTATTATTTCTATTCTCCTCCGGATTCGAAACATGACATCAACAGCCCAACGGCATCATATAGTAGGACATTCAACATTATACTTCATGCTTCATTGCGGCTTTTAAGTTACCTTTCCTCAAAATAGCCTCTATGAATTTCAATTCACTCCCGTATATAAGCCAATAAGTAACAAGCTTTCAGGGTACGGAAAAACTCACTCACCAACGCTCAAAAATACATTCTTCTCAAATCACAAACAAATGTTCAAAGAAAAACGTATAACCACTCAAATAGCGAGCGAACTAACGCACAACAGCCAGCGATCGCTCATGGCGATGGCGATAAACTCAATGCATAAATTCACTCAAAAATGAAGCTTGAAGCTTTCTGTTGTGGGTTTGTTGTATTTGCAATGACATCAGCCGCATGTACATACATACGTATGCAAAGCAAGAACTGGTTTTGTTGTAATTCATTTAATAGTAAGTGCTGAATCAACGAAAAGGAACCCTAAATCTATAATTGCATTTCACGTTTGGAAAGCAGATTTTAAACAATGTTTTGTAAACGTGAGGTGAAAAAAATTTCTCTAAAAAAAAACAAAAAAAAAAATGCCACTCGGGACTCGAACCTGAGCTCCTTGGTCCGTAGGCAGCATACCTCACCATTACGCTACAAACGTATTCGGAACTTTGTTGTCTAAATTCGAATTTATTCAATCAGGTTTCTTTTTTAACACGCTTTTATTAGCTTCACCTGTATGTATGTATGTATGTAACTTAATTCCATCCTAAAATTTGCAAACGTTTAACTAAATTATTATTTTTTTGAAACATTCACTTTACTTTTATTGTGTTCTCTATTATTTCTATTCACCTCCGGATTCGAAACGTGACATCAACATGGGGTTCAACCCAACGAGATCATATAGGGACATTCAACATTATATTCCATGCTTCATTGAGGCTTTTAAGTTACCTCTCTTCAAAAGAGCCTCTATGAATTTCATTCAATTCACTCCCGTATGCAAGCCAATAACAGAGAACGTAGATGAACAGAGAAGTTGCAACTACGAATAATCGTGGAAGCCAGAGACCCAACAAAATTCTGTTAGTGCATCTGGTGAATAAAAAATTTTAATTCAACACAGCTGGCTGTTAAAATAACAGAAGTAGAGCGAGTTCGTCTGTAGAAAGGAATGTTATATTAAATTTCTGCACATCTGCTGATATGGCTCATTATTCCTCCCATACACCAATTCGATCGATGCACTAATTTCCCAAAACCGCTGGTGTTTTAACTATTTTCTTATCGAATTTGAATTATAAATAAATTAAAAATTAAAAAAAATCAATTAAAATTAATTTCAATTTGACTTTACTGGGACTCGAACCTGCGCATCAAAGCATTTTCTGTATTAAAAACCATACAACAATGCACCAGTTTGCTACAACCGGTGAGTATTTTTACAATTTCCACATCGATTTTTAATTATTTTAAAATTTTCGAAATTTTGAAAATGTAAAAACATTTTGTTGTCCATTTCATCTTGTTGATGACCAACCCATCAACCTCGTTGATGAGCAACGCTCAACCATCTCTATACCTATGCCAATGAAATTTAATTGTCACCCTCTCTGAACAAATAGATGATGCATCAATACATATATACATATGTACATACATATGTACATCTATTGAGCAATAATAAATTGGTGGCTGCATCAAAACCCTCACCATTCATCTTGGTGTATCGGGGCACAGCAGCGGCTAGACTCTGATGACTGATCAACGAAAATCCTACTGTCCCCCAAACATATCAAAAAACAACGATAACAATATTGTTGTGTACACAAAAGCATCTATTGAATTATAATTTTTTAATACAGAAAGATATGCACATAGAGGCGCAGGTTCGAGTCCCAGCAAAGTCAAATTGAAACTAATTTAAATTGATTTTTTTTAATTCTTAAATTTATTTATAATTGAAATTCGATAAGAAAATTTTAAAATTACTTTGCTGTTTTAGGAATTTGGGTGCATTGGTGAAATCGGTGTATGTGAATAAAATTAAAAATATCAGCAGATGTGCACAAATGTAAAGTAACATTCCATTCTACAGCGCGCTGCTAATTTTTTCAACTTTTCTCTCAAATCTGTAATTCACCATCACTCAACTATGGCAACGTTAACAGGATGCAATAAGCAAAAGCAGAAAAAATGCAAAGACACAACTAATTGCTGGAAGTAAAATGAAATCCCGCAAATCGCGTTGCTTTGCTTAACTATACAAGCAAACACGGCTCAGCTGAAAACTGAAGCGAATTAATCGTGTTCTCGTTTTTTACTCGGCTGGCCGAGTTTGCTAATTTACTTTTCGTTAGCAAAAGCAAAGCAAAAGCTAATGCAGCAAAAGTAGCTAAGCAATTTCAAACCCTGGTTCAAATTCTATTTATAGCACTTATAGCACGGTTGCCGAACTTGGTAATTACCAAAATAGGTTATTTTTTCGCTGTTGCTTTCTTGGTAACTTTCTGTTTGGCAATTTTTATTTTCAAGAAGTTGTTTACTATTTTTGGTATACAAGAAAAATGTGGAAGTGATTATAGGATAATGAGAATATTGTGAATATGCACAGGCAAATAAAGAAGAGCATATCTCCGATTATAAACTGAAATAGTTTTGCTTCGATACACATAGTACATATTAGTTGATATTTTTTCGTTTGGGCTTCATTTTTGAGCTCTCATGACCAATGTTTTTTTTTTATAAGGAAAAAATGTATGTGAAAAATTAATATTTTTGGTAGCAGTTATAAATACGGAGATCACCACATCCCTTCATCAGACTTCTTTTTACTTTTATTCTTGCGTCCGCATAAAACACCCTTTAATGAAAAATTTCACTAAAAAGTTGAAAATAAATAATAGCTTAAAAAACTAAAAAACACGCTTTAATCTTAAAAATCGTACTAAATATTGAGAAATAATTTAATTAGAAACAAAATGATGAACGAAAATATGAGTATTTAAGGAAAAGCGTGGGGGTGCTCAATATTATTTGAACATGAAAATATTCGATTCGTACAACTAGTACAAAAATATACATACCTAGTTGCGAAATTAAAGAGTACGTTATATGAAAATATGTGGCCGCTGTGGTGCAGTGGGTAGAGTGCTCGCCTGCTATGCCAGAGGTCTCGGGTTCAAAACACGGTCCGAGCCAAACAAATTTTTCTAATTAGTAAAAATCCAATTATTGGGTTTTTTAAGAGCAGCGGTCACCTCTCGGCAGTGGGCGGCATACCCTCCGAGAGTATTTCTGCCATGAAAAAGCTTCTCACAAAAAATGCATTCGCCGTTCGGAGCCGGCATAAAACTGTAGGTCCACCCAATTAGTAGGAAAAACAAAAAGGAGCACACCTCGAATTGGGAGAGAAGCTCGGCCATAAAACTCGTCAGAGTTATAATAGCGCCATTGTATTATTATTATTATATGAAATCTCAAAAAAGTCAAAATAAAAATATTAGTTAAAAACAACGATCTTAAATATTTTTTGACATACTGAGCACCAGCCGACGCTTTTCCTTAAATACTTATATTTTCGTTCATCATTTTGTTTCTAATTAAATTATTTCTCAATATTTAGTACGATTTTTAAGATTAAAGCGTGTTTTTTAGTTTTTTAAGCTATTATTTATTTAACACGCTTTTATTAGCTTCACCTGTATGTATGTATGTATGTATGTATGTATGTATGTATGTAACTTCATCCCATCCTAAAAGTTGTAACATTTAACTAAATTAACTGCCACTGCTGTGGTGCAGTGGGTAGAGTGCTCGCCTACTATGCCAGAGGTCTCGGGTTCAAACCACGGTCCGAGCAAACCACCAAAACATTTTTTCTAATTAGTAAAAATCCAATTATTGGGTTTTTTAAGAGCAGCGGTCACCTCTCGGCAGAGGGCGGCTACCATCCGAGAGTATTTCTGCCATGAAAAAGCTTCTCACAAAAAATGCATTCGCCGTTCGGAGCCGGCATAAAACTGTAGGTCCACCCAATTAGTAGGAAAAACAAAAAGGAGCACACCTCGAATTGGGAGAGAAGCTCGGCCATAAAACTCGTCAGAGTTATAATAGCGCCATTGTATTATTATATTATTATTATTATATCTTTCAAACATTCACTTTTATTGTGTTCTCCCTATTATTTCTATTCTCCTCCGGATTCGAAACATGACATCAACAGCCCGACGGCATCATATAGTAGGACATTCAACATTATACTTCATGCTTCATTGCGGCTTTTAAGTTACCTTTCCTCAAAATAGCCTCTATGAATTACAATTCACTCCCGTATATAAGCCAATAAGTAACAAGCTTTCAGGGTACGGAAAAACTCACTCACGAACGCTCAAAAATACATTCTTTTCAAATCACAAACAAATGTTCAAAGAACAAGTAAGGAAGCCTAAGTTCGAGTGGAATCGAACATTAGATACTCAGCTGTATGCTTTAATTGTTTGTTTGCGTTTGATGGAAACACGGTGTACTTTATATAAAGCGAGTGCTGCATAAAGTGGGCGTAGCCACGCCCATTTTCTAAATTTTTATCAGTCATCCAACTAAGCTTATGAATATTATTCTCTGTGCAAAATTTCATCCCTTTATGAGTTACAAAGATGTCACGTTACAAATTCCCAAAGGGTGTTCCAGAAATATCTTTGTTAAAAAGTAGGCGTGGTCATAAACCGATTTCAATAAATTTTTGCGTGTCTATTAACACAAGTTATAAAGGTGTATAAACCAAGTTTCGTCTTTATATCTCAATTATTTGTCGAGTTATGGGCTCAGAAATCTCGTATATTCCTGCTTCTAAAAGGAGGCGGTGCCACGCCCATTTTCCAAAATTTTTGTATTTTTTGTTTTATGTCCATAGTTGGACACCTTTCATAAAATTTCAATGATATATCTTTATATTTGACAGAGATATCGCTTAAAATGTTTTTATTAGGTCACTTTATAATACCCATATATAAAAGTGGGCGTGGTCGTCAACCGATTTTGGCAATTTTTCGTCCAAACATTTGCCTAAGTAAGTATATCACGCCTACCAAATTTCATCGATATATCTTCAACGGTTTCTGAGTTATGACTCATAAAACTTTCAATGTTTGTCCCTTAATAAGTGGGCGTTGCACCGCCCATTTTCTAAAATTTCACCACATTTCTTCATAAGGGCCTGAGATCAATACGTGGGTAAAATTTTATCACTCTAGCTATATTAGTGACTGAGATACAAAATTTCCGATTTTTACTATATAGGGGAGGTGGGCGTGGTCATGGTCCGATTTCGCCCATTTTCAATACCATCCGTTCCTGTCTTGATACCAACTTACATTTCAAATTTCATCAAAATATCTCAATTCGTGCGCACAGACGGACAGACGGACAGACGGACGGACATGGCTCAATCGATTTCTCTTTTCACCCTGATCATTTTGATATATATAAGTCTATATCTGTCTCGATTATTTCATTCTGTTACAATCCACCGTTAGGAAATCAAAACTATAATACTCTGTGTACTAGTACAGCTGAGTATAAAAACGTATAACCACTCAAATAGCGAGCGAACTAGCGCACACCAGCCAGCGATCGCTCATAGCGATGGCGATAAACTCAATGCATAAATTCACTCAAAAATGAAGCTTGAAGCTTTCTGTTTTGGGTTTGTTGTATTTGCAATGAAATCAGCCGCATGTACATACATACGTATGCAAAGCAAGAACTGGTTTTGTTTGTAATTCTGTTATGGATACGCGTTGACCTCGATTACGATCTACAATCGAGTGGAGCAGCAATGCATGGCGGTCGGCATGATCTAGGGTTGCACTGTGGCTAGTCATTGTCGGCTGGGCGGGGTTCTTGCCTACATTGCTGTCCTGCGCCATAAACAGAAAAAATTCATATCATGCCTTTTCAAACCAAAACGAGTAAAATCACACTAAAACAACATCCGGTTTAGCCGGATGCCACGGACGGACCGTTGAAAAATTCGAAAATTCAGATTAACCCGAAAAATCCAAATTCAAGAGGCCAGGCATCAGTTAAATTTAAATAAATGCAAACCGAGGGAAAATGTCGTTGAAATTTGAATATGAATTTTGAATGTACGTTAAAGTCAGATGGACGTTAGCAAAACATTTAAACCAAAATTTAAATCGGACGGAAATACTGACATCACGGAAAAATTTGGAATTAGATAAGCGGACGTTATATTTAAATAATCGCGGACGGACGAGAAAATAATCGTTGCACCAAAATTTAAATTTGAATGTACGTTGAAATCTATGTGCACTAAATTTGAATAGCCACTACAAAAAAAAACTGTCAAAGTGAATTTAAATTTGAATATATATATCGCAAAAAAAATCGTTAAATATGAATTTAAATTTGAATCAACCGGAACGACCGATTATTAACAGGCATCTGAAAATACATAAAAGAAAGCTGAAATTTAAAACATATGGAAAATCAAAAAAAAGTTAAAGGCCGAACTCACAAGGGGGTGGCGTTGCTGATGTTGTTGCAGCGCCGGTGCGTTTTGTCCCACCCTAATCCATGGTTACTGTCGCACCCGAATACCAGTACCCCTTACCTGTGGTGCGCCGCTGGTGTTGTTGCAGCGCTGGTGCTTTTCGACCCACCCTCATCCATGGCCATCGGTGCACCTTAAATTCGATGACCCCGTACCTGAAAATCCCTATGCCTTTTTAAATTAGGGTAGTCAACATTCCCATTTTAAATTTATAATATTTATTTACAATTCATTTTGGTGAAATTCATAGAAAGATAGGTTCTTAAGGTCTATATACATATGTATATCCTAACACTATAATTATTGTAATAATTTCATACAGGAGTCAAGTTTACTAACATTAGGTTAGTTACTAGTGCGAGGAGAAAGCAAAAGGAACTGTAAGGATTATATAAGTATATAGCACGCAAGTATAGTAAGAAAAAAAAAAGGATCGAGGAGGTAAGTGATGGGAACTTTTCGGTTATCGTTTTTATGTCATTTCATTATTGGCCTATATGTATATATTATTTACAATATTTATTTTACTAGGTTTCGTGGTTAACGTTGGGTTATAATTCCCTAAACTACTCTTCTCCCTCCCCCTCTTTGTTGTTAACGGTTATTATTATTTTCTTTTTTTTTTTTTTTTTTTTTTTATATAACGTGTACGTTGGCTAACGTATATATATATATTTAAGTACAACGCACATATGTAGCCATCCACGCTATCTTCCTTTCATTTCCCTTCTTCCTCTTACATGTATATTCCTTAATTTATCTGATCCGTCTTAATTTTAAATATTCAAACTTTTCCCCCTTTGTTACACTACCTTTTCCAATATAATTCGTGTTTTTTTTTTTGTTAATACGCAAATCCCAATATTATTTATAAAATTGACAATAATTTTGACGCAGCTTTTAAGCGATTTAATTGAGGCAAAATGTTTGATATTACAACTTCAATGTATGCAATTAGTGTATCAATTTGGCCTATTGCAATGCGCGTATGTATGTATGCACCTGCATGCGTGTCTACACTTGATTACTTCACAATTTTTCAAAACCTCAAAAAAAAACTATTATTTGCAAAAGAAAACGTGGTTCAATCAAAATTCCGATATCATAAGTACACGCTTTCATACATACATACACGTTGTGGTGCGAATTTAGTTGATACAATTAATTGGGATTTTTTTTTTCTGTTACGTATTTTAATATTAGTAAGTTGAACAACTAAATTAATTAACCGGTATTTAGAAAGCCATTCACACATACACGTATATATTACTGTAAGTGGGCACCAAAGCAAAAGAAAGGAAATGCGAGCTTATTTGGAAGCATTAACGTATAATCCGATTTATATTGTCCCACACTCGTAACACATACATGTATATGCGTATGCGGATTTAGGGACACATTAGCTACTAAACTATCGCCATACGTATGTACACAAAATGTTTGGAAAAAAAAATTTACATCCCTTTTGGACTCACCACCCGTTGCGGTGCACCTTTGGTGGTGGTGTCACCGATTTGCCGTTTGTTGTTGTTGCGCCAAATCCAGTTTGCTGTTGTTGTTGCGGTGGCAAAATTTTACGCCGTTTGTTGTTGTTGCACCAAATCCAGTTTGCTGTTGTTGTCGCGATGCCAAACATACGTCAACTTGCTGTTGTTGGTGTGGTGGCGCTTAATATTGATATTGTTGTTGTTGTTACAGGTACTATTGCTAGTCTTGTTATCGTGGTGGCAACATGTGTACGTTTCATTCGCCTTTTGTTGGTGTTGTGGTGGCACGTATCTTGCGCCTGGCTGTTGTATTGATTGTACACCGGCTGTGACGATTACCGCTATTATTGCTGTGCGCCATAAGTGGCACTGGTTGTTGTCGTTGCAGTTTAGCTTGTACACCACACGAGGCACTTATTACTGTTGTTGCGGTTGTGGCACCGTTGGTGTTGATGCGGTGGCATTTAAGTTATGCTTACCAGTTGTTGTTGTGGTCGCCGGTTTGTTGGTGGTATTGTGGTGCCCAAATTTTCGCTGATTGCTGTCGTTGGCTGTTGGTTGTTGTCGTGGCAAACCTAATCCGTCTCGTCGTTAATCACTTTTGTTGTAGCAATTCTGGACATTAGGCATGGGTAACACTGCGCTACGCCGAGATATTGTGGTAGCGCTAACCCTGGCGGTGTTGCGCTAACTCCGATTTGGAAAATGCGTAGCTCATTATTGTGCACTTTTTGTTGTCTTTATCAATTTTTCACTTTTCGTGCGCAAGTACATCACCTCGTGCGATAATATAACTGAGTATAACTATGCGCACATTTCCACATACAGTATCTACATAATTTGCGCGAACACACTCAAATCTCATTTTCTACACAGTTTTGCAGAATGTGCAAACGCAATGTACCAAGTACAAAGTATGTGTTGCGATGTTTTTTTATTTTATTTTATTATTATTTTTTTTTTTTGCAATCTTAATCTGTGTTTGTTAATGTCTCACCTCACCAAAAACGCTTTTCAATAGTAATTTTTTTAATAAGAACTCAGAACAGCAAAAATACACTTTTCCACAAAATAAAAATCTTAAGCGGCGTTTTAATTTCAAATATTTTATAAAATTTATTAATTTCAGAACTGCTTTGCTTTTCGCGTACCATCCGCGATCGCGGCTCAATATCCACCATCTCCTATCTTCCAACCTCTAATCAAGCGTGCCTAGCTAGACGCTCACTTCCCCTTTTTCTGTATTTGTTTGGAAGGGTCCCGTTTCCTATCGTATAACAATGTAGTGACGTATAACAATGTAGTGACGTGTGCATAATAGTGGCGTGACTTTACGGTTACCCGAATGTCTATATCATGATGTGACGCTAGCAATGACACAGCAAGGTGGAATCCGATTGCCATGTTACACAAAAAAAAATAACCAAAACTTTCGGAATAAAATGCCTCAAGCATTTTCCCATGAACTATCTCAAAAAAGTCGTTTTAGAGGTTGGCTCGAAAGCTTGCCTATTTGCAAATAAAAAAAATTTACGTGCAATCTATATAGATTGAGATCTGGAAATTACAGCAAAACCATATAACCATCTAGAAGAATAAAAAGAAATCAATGTAAATTTCGGATACAATCACTTATTTAAAATTTGTTTAGACTCTTAGTTTAGGAAGAAAAGAATTAATTACAGGATTTAAAAAAAGAAGAAAAACAAAATGTTACAATTGAAATATCTGGTGACTGAATAGGAAAATAAAAATCGTTATTTTTGCTAGAACACCATAATTGGTAAATGAAATTACTCGAACAGGAAAGTTACTGACGGCTAAGAAAAAAAATTGTAAGCTGTTCTATCGAAACCACCCCTATAATACAACCTCATTCTCCTTCACATGCGACCAAGGCTAATTTATAGAAGGTTAACCTACTAAACAGCTGATTGCAAACTTTTTCCTATTTTTTTTTTTTTCTTCATATTGTGGTGCTTATGTCAAACTTATGTCAATTTTGATCTTGCCGCAATATGATTTCTACAACGACGGGCTATGATTTTGACAGAAGCATCACAGAATACACAACCAATTTACATGGAGTGTGTATGTATGTATGTCCGTATATAGTACTGCAAAACCCTTCTATAATTGAGCCATGTATGCGACGACCTTTCATGTTTGGCCACGCGTCAACCATTCTTCTTCACCATGTCAGCACGTCGGCCATTATTAATTGGAAGTTATTGGAAACTACTAAGAAAGAAGCTACTGAAATAGTGGTACTGCCACACAGACGGAATTGAGCAACCGAAATTAACCCGCTTACGATCGATATCAGCATTGATATCGATAGCAAACCATAACAGGCCTGCTTCGCTTCGAAGACCTGACGAGGGAGCGAACAGGAAAAATGGTTTGCCTGTAAGGTTGTCGCGAGAATACTCAACTGTTAACTACGTGGGGCACGACTCACCCCTAGATAAGAGTCTCAAATTCTACCACAGCTAACCGGGCAACAGAGGCTCCATCAGGTGATACCAAAAAAAAAAAACGTATGCTATATGAACGTGTCCAATCTAGTAATGTATGTAAATCCGAGATTAATTGAAAGTCAGGTAAAAAAAAAAAATTCATTTGGAAAAAAAAACCGTAATGCGTAAGTCTGGTGTTGCGGTGGTTCTCTATTGGCTTAGGCCAGAGAAGCCTACCCCCCCTAGGAGCCCTCCTCCTAGGTGCCGATCTTGGTCGGTCTTAACAACCTGTCCCCCCCGGCTGATCCAACCCCGCACGCTGGACCCAGGACAGGCGGTCTTGAAAAAGACCCTTGGTCCGCTGGTTTCTCGCCCCCCGGAATGGGCTTTACGAAAAAAATTAAATTATTTTGTTTCCTATTTTAAGGCTTCGCGGCCTTAGACATTTTTTTACAGGAGAACGCGTCTAAACTCCGAATACATCCACCCTATCAGCTGGTCTATGGTCCCTAACCTCGCGAAGCTGGACAAAAATAAACTTTAACAGGAAAATCATCAGAACTCCGTTTGAATAGACATTTTTATATTGGAGAACTCGGCAAAACTCCGTAAGGTTAGGCATTTGATATTGGAGAACTCGCCAAAACTCCATAAAACTAGACATTTTAATTTGGGAGAACTCGTCAAAACTCCGTATAAGCAGACCAATTGGAATATGGACTGCTAGATGGTCCACGGTTCCCGATGGGAGCGCTTGTGATCCACCTATTATTATAACTGCTCGGGGAGAATACTGGGCGAATTGTCCCCGAATGCCAAGACGCCCAGCGGAGTCTTATTGAGGACGGATATCAGAAGCATGGAATCGTCCTATTAATCTCCCTGTTAAGTCTTCTAGGTCATACAGTGCATTGCCTACTTTTCCACGAACTCGACACTTAATATATTTTGGCAGGAATTTCGCGTTTATGCCCTGTTTGAAATTGCTCAAGGCAAAATTTCTTCTAAATACTTCCTGACCTTCCCTATAATTCACAAGCCTAGAGCGCTTATTGTAAACCTGCTTGACTCTATCATTTGCATGCGCTAAGTTTTTACGGATTTGCTCGTGGATTCCTGATAACTTGTCAGCTTTACTCACTATCGGTACACAATCCTTTACATAATCTCTAACATTTCTATTAAAAAAAATGTCTGCTTTAATAGTCTTTTTAGGTAAAAAAACTGAAAGCAAAAAAATAAAAAAAATTTGTGATCGTACCAGATAACAGCAAAAAAAAGTTCTGACAAACTGATTCGTGATTCTATAGCGGTACCGACCTTAAATCCTTTTTTTTTTTTTGAAATTATATAAACTTTACATAACTTATGCATACATACAAACACACATTGTTAAAAACTGACTAGCGTATAAATCTATATAAGTACGTATAAGAAGAAATTAGAAAAATAGCAATATACATATTTATTAATTAATCAGAATGCTGACCCTCCCATTATAAAAGGCACAGGTTACAGAAATAAAAAAAAATATATAAACCCCCTTGAAAAATAAAAACACAAAAAAAAATTAAGACGGTGTGTGCCAACTTGTCTCCAGCGCACCAACCGCAATGCAGGGTTGCTCGGAAGCTAAATCCCTGAGACAGGCTGGCTAACTAAAAGATAGTTAGCAACAAAAGAAAAAATTTAAAATTTTGCGAAATACCAACCTATCTCCGCCGCAATGAAAGGAACGGTTTGAATCCGCTATCCCCAGACTTGCGGAGATAGACAGTACATCCTTGGGTCTCAGCTCAGCTCACCCCATGAAGTGTTGCTAAATGTTCCAAGGCACCCAACTCAGGCATGAGATGAACTGAGGCCTGCATCGCATAACAAAAGAAAAAGACAGAACAAAATAAATTTGCAAACTACCCTCCTAGTCTCCGCCGCAATGAAAGGAACAGCTAGAGGCTGCTTTCCCCAGACTTGCGGAGATGAAAAGTACTTACTCAGGTCTCAGACCAACCCATCGCAATGAAAGTGGCGCTAGGTGCAACCAACTCAGACGCGGGATGGCTGAGGCCTAAATTGCAAAAAAAAATTCCCACGAAAACAAAAAAAAGATAAAAGGACGAATTTTCCTCATGACCAACATCCTTGGCTCCGCCGCAATGAAAGGCACGGTTTGAAGCCGCTACCCCAGACTTGCGAAGAAGGATTTGCTAGCTTAGGATCCAACTCAACTCATCGCAATGAAGGCGGTGTTCGAATCTCCACCCCAGACGCGAGATGAGCTAGGCCCCAAAAGAAGAAAAAAATCCGATACACAAAACTGCACAAAAGACATATTCGGCAAAAAGAAATAAAAATAAATACTGAATCTAGCGGACATGCCCCTCGGACGACAGTGAAAACAAATTTAATATTTAAACTACAAAAAAATTAAGTGCGTTAAACACTGCCTCTCCGGGTGAAATGCAAAAAAAAACAGACAAAATGACGTTAAGTCTCGTGGAGCCCTGAGCCACTAACAACAATGCCTCTCCAATCAGCCTGATCAATTCCATCATCTCGCCGCAACGCAGTGGCGGCTACGGAGGCTGCCAATCTTGGACTTGCGTGAAGATGAAACTTCACTGACCGATCAGAAAACCACTGAAGCCAGCACCCAAGGCCCCACGTTGGGCGCCATCTGTTATGGATAAGCGTTGACCTCGATTACGATCTACAATCGAGTGGAGCAGCAATGCATGGCGGTCGGCATGATCTAGGGTTGCACTGTGGCTAGTCATTGTCGGCTGGGCGGGGTTCTTGCCTACATTGCTGTCCTGCGCCATAAACAGAAAAAAATTCATATCATGCCTTTTCAAACCAAAACGAGTAAAATCACACTAAAACAACATCCGGTTTAGCCGGATGCCACGGACGGACCGTTGAAAAATTCGAAAATTCAGATTAACCCGAAAAATCCAAATTCAAGAGGCCAGGCATCAGTTAAATTTAAATAAATGCAAACCGAGGGAAAATGTCGTTGAAATTTGAATATGAATTTTGAATGTACGTTAAAGTCAGATGGACGTTAGCAAAACATTTAAACCAAAATTTAAATCGGACGGAAATACTGACATCACGGAAAAATTTGGAATTAGATAAGCGGACGTTATATTTAAATAATCGCGGACGGACGAGAAAATAATCGTTGCACCAAAATTTAAATTTGAATGTACGTTGAAATCTATGTGCACTAAATTTGAATAGCCACTACAAAAAAAAACTGTCAAAGTGAATTTAAATTTGAATATATATATCGCAAAAAAAATCGTTAAATATGAATTTAAATTTGAATCAACCGGAACGACCGATTATTAACAGGCATCTGAAAATACATAAAAGAAAGCTGAAATTTAAAACATATGGAAAATCAAAAAAAAGTTAAAGGCCGAACTCACAAGGGGGTGGCGTTGCTGATGTTGTTGCAGCGCCGGTGCGTTTTGTCCCACCCTAATCCATGGTTACTGTCGCACCCGAATACCAGTACCCCTTACCTGTGGTGCGCCGCTGGTGTTGTTGCAGCGCTGGTGCTTTTCGACCCACCCTCATCCATGGCCATCGGTGCACCTTAAATTCGATGACCCCGTACCTGAAAATCCCTATGCCTTTTTAAATTAGGGTAGTCAACATTCCCATTTTAAATTTATAATATTTATTTACAATTCATTTTGGTGAAATTCATAGAAAGATAGGTTCTTAAGGTCTATATACATATGTATATCCTAACACTATAATTATTGTAATAATTTCATACAGGAGTCAAGTTTACTAACATTAGGTTAGTTACTAGTGCGAGGAGAAAGCAAAAGGAACTGTAAGGATTATATAAGTATATAGCACGCAAGTATAGTAAGAAAAAAAAAAGGATCGAGGAGGTAAGTGATGGGAACTTTTCGGTTATCGTTTTTATGTCATTTCATTATTGGCCTATATGTATATATTATTTACAATATTTATTTTACTAGGTTTCGTGGTTAACGTTGGGTTATAATTCCCTAAACTACTCTTCTCCCTCCCCCTCTTTGTTGTTAACGGTTATTATTATTTTCTTTTTTTTTTTTTTTTTTTTTTTATATAACGTGTACGTTGGCTAACGTATATATATATATTTAAGTACAACGCACATATGTAGCCATCCACGCTATCTTCCTTTCATTTCCCTTCTTCCTCTTACATGTATATTCCTTAATTTATCTGATCCGTCTTAATTTTAAATATTCAAACTTTTCCCCCTTTGTTACACTACCTTTTCCAATATAATTCGTGTTTTTTTTTTTGTTAATACGCAAATCCCAATATTATTTATAAAATTGACAATAATTTTGACGCAGCTTTTAAGCGATTTAATTGAGGCAAAATGTTTGATATTACAACTTCAATGTATGCAATTAGTGTATCAATTTGGCCTATTGCAATGCGCGTATGTATGTATGCACCTGCATGCGTGTCTACACTTGATTACTTCACAATTTTTCAAAACCTCAAAAAAAAACTATTATTTGCAAAAGAAAACGTGGTTCAATCAAAATTCCGATATCATAAGTACACGCTTTCATACATACATACACGTTGTGGTGCGAATTTAGTTGATACAATTAATTGGGATTTTTTTTTTCTGTTACGTATTTTAATATTAGTAAGTTGAACAACTAAATTAATTAACCGGTATTTAGAAAGCCATTCACACATACACGTATATATTACTGTAAGTGGGCACCAAAGCAAAAGAAAGGAAATGCGAGCTTATTTGGAAGCATTAACGTATAATCCGATTTATATTGTCCCACACTCGTAACACATACATGTATATGCGTATGCGGATTTAGGGACACATTAGCTACTAAACTATCGCCATACGTATGTACACAAAATGTTTGGAAAAAAAAATTTACATCCCTTTTGGACTCACCACCCGTTGCGGTGCACCTTTGGTGGTGGTGTCACCGATTTGCCGTTTGTTGTTGTTGCGCCAAATCCAGTTTGCTGTTGTTGTTGCGGTGGCAAAATTTTACGCCGTTTGTTGTTGTTGCACCAAATCCAGTTTGCTGTTGTTGTCGCGATGCCAAACATACGTCAACTTGCTGTTGTTGGTGTGGTGGCGCTTAATATTGATATTGTTGTTGTTGTTACAGGTACTATTGCTAGTCTTGTTATCGTGGTGGCAACATGTGTACGTTTCATTCGCCTTTTGTTGGTGTTGTGGTGGCACGTATCTTGCGCCTGGCTGTTGTATTGATTGTACACCGGCTGTGACGATTACCGCTATTATTGCTGTGCGCCATAAGTGGCACTGGTTGTTGTCGTTGCAGTTTAGCTTGTACACCACACGAGGCACTTATTACTGTTGTTGCGGTTGTGGCACCGTTGGTGTTGATGCGGTGGCATTTAAGTTGTGCTTACCAGTTGTTGTTGTGGTCGCCGGTTTGTTGGTGGTATTGTGGTGCCCAAATTTTCGCTGATTGCTGTCGTTGGCTGTTGGTTGTTGTCGTGGCAAACCTAATCCGTCTCGTCGTTAATCACTTTTGTTGTAGCAATTCTGGACATTAGGCATGGGTAACACTGCGCTACGCCGAGATATTGTGGTAGCGCTAACCCTGGCGGTGTTGCGCTAACTCCGATTTGGAAAATGCGTAGCTCATTATTGTGCACTTTTTGTTGTCTTTATCAATTTTTCACTTTTCGTGCGCAAGTACATCACCTCGTGCGATAATATAACTGAGTATAACTATGCGCACATTTCCACATACAGTATCTACATAATTTGCGCGAACACACTCAAATCTCATTTTCTACACAGTTTTGCAGAATGTGCAAACGCAATGTACCAAGTACAAAGTATGTGTTGCGATGTTTTTATACTCAGCTGTACTAGTACACAGAGTATTATAGTTTTAATCACATAACGGTGGATTGTAACAGAATGAAATAATCGAGATAGATATAGACTTATATATATCAAAATGATCAGGGTGAAAAGAGAAATCGATTGAGCCATGTCCGTCCGTCCGTCCGTCCGTCTGTCCGTCCGTCCGTCTGTAAACACTCTAACTCGCGCAAAAATTGAGATATTTTGATGAAATTTGAAATGCAAGTTGGTATCGAGACTGGGACGGTTGGTATTGAAAATAGGCGAAATCGGACCATGACCACGCCCACTTTTCCTATATAGAAAAAATCGGAAATTTGGTATCTCAGTCACTAATATAGCTGGAGCGATGAAATTTTACCCACGTATTGAGCTCAGGCCCCTATGAAGAAATTTGATGAAATTTTGGAAAATGGGCGGTGCCACGCCCACTTATTAAGGGTCAAACATGGAAAGTTTTATATGTCATAACTCAGAAACCATTGAAGATATATCGATGAAATTTGCTATGCGTGATTTACTTACTCAGCCAAACATTTGGACGGAAAATAGTTAAAATCGGTTGACGGCCACGCCCACTTTTATATATGTATATTATAAAGTGACCTAATAAAAACATTTTAAGCGATATCTCTGTCAAATATAAAGATATATCACTGAAATTTTGTCACATGAGTCCAACTATGGACATAAAACAGAAAACAGAAAAACTTTGAAAAATGGGCGGTGCCACGCCCACTTATTAAGAGGCAAACATTGAAAGTTTTATGAGTCATAACTCAGAAACCGTTGAAGATATATCGATGAAATTTGGTGTGCGTAATATACTTACTTAGGCAAATGTTTGGGCTAAAAATTGCCAAAATCGGTCGACGACCACGCCCACTTTTATATATGGGTATTATAAAGTGGCCCAATAAAAAAATTTTAAGCTATATCTCTGTCAAATATAAAGATATATCATTGAAATGTTATGGCAGGAGTCAAACTATGGACATAAAACGAAAAACACAAAAATTTTGGAAAATGGGCGTGGCACCGCCTCTTTTTAGAAGCAGGAATATACTAGATTTCTGAGCCCATAGCTCGACAAACAATTGATATATAATGACTAAATTTGGTGCGTACACTTTTATTACTTGTGGTAATACATGTTCAAAATTTTAGCGAAATCGGTTGACGACCACGCCCACTTTTATATATGGGTATTATAAAGTGGCCTAATTAAAACATTTTAAGCGATATCTTTGTCAAATATAAAGGTAATTCATTGAAATTTTGTGGCATGTGTTCCACAATAGACCGGAAACAAAAAGTATAAAAATTTTGGAAAATGGGCGTGGCACCGCCTCTTTTTAGATAAAGGAATATACGAGATTTCTTAGCCTATAACTCGGCAAATAATTGAGATATTATAACGAAGCTTGGTTTATACACTTTTATAACTTGTGTTAATAGACATGCAAATATTTATTCAAATCGGTTTATGACCACCAAATGTTGAAAATGGGCGTGGCTACGCCCACTTTATGCAGCACTCGCTTTATATAAAATATACCGTGATTCTATCAGACGCAAACAAACAATGAAAGCATACAGCTGAGTATCTAATGTTCGATTCCACTCGAACTTAGGCTTCCTTACTTGTTTTATTTTATTTTATTATTTTTTTTTTTTTTGCAATCTTAATCTGTGTTTGTTAATGTCTCACCTCACCAAAAACGCTTTTCAATAGTAATTTTTTTAATAAGAACTCAGAACAGCAAAAATACACTTTTCCACAAAATAAAAATCTTAAGCGGCGTTTTAATTTCAAATATTTTATAAAATTTATTAATTTCAGAACTGCTTTGCTTTTCGCGTACCATCCGCGATCGCGGCTCAATATCCACCATCTCCTATCTTCCAACCTCTAATCAAGCGTGCCTAGCTAGACGCTCACTTCCCCTTTTTCTGTATTTGTTTGGAAGGGTCCCGTTTCCTATCGTATAACAATGTAGTGACGTATAACAATGTAGTGACGTGTGCATAATAGTGGCGTGACTTTACGGTTACCCGAATGTCTATATCATGATGTGACGCTAGCAATGACACAGCAAGGTGGAATCCGATTGCCATGTTACACAAAAAAAAATAACCAAAACTTTCGGAATAAAATGCCTCAAGCATTTTCCCATGAACTATCTCAAAAAAGTCGATTGTATTCGTGCCCTAGAAAATTTGCTACTGTAAAATTCTATTAGTGTACGTTGGGAATATTAATAGACATTGTTGTCTTACGCTCAAATTATAAAAATGGTAAGAGACAAGAAAATCTGATTAATGAAACAATAGTATAAACATGCGGTAAATAATTAATTAATTTTCTGTGAACTATGTAAAATTTAAAATTGCACAGAGCGCATGAGAATAGTTTATAATATGTACATCTGAAAGTACCAAGTCACCGAATAACCATGTGTTACGTATTTTCACAGTACGAAGTGTTCGTGGCAACCCTGGAAGACCCAGTTTGTCCATCACCAATACATGTGCATCTTCCGCCATTGGAACGATTGTGAAGATTCGGAGGGGAAATTTGAGTTAAGCTTTCCCCATGAAAGGCCTACTTTTAGAGGTTGGCTCGAAAGCTTGCCTATTTGCAAATAAAAAAAATTTACGTGCAATCTATATAGATTGAGATCTGGAAATTACAGCAAAACCATATAACCATCTAGAAGAATAAAAAGAAATCAATGTAAATTTCGGATACAATCACTTATTTAAAATTTGTTTAGACTCTTAGTTTAGGAAGAAAAGAATTAATTACAGGATTTAAAAAAAGAAGAAAAACAAAATGTTACAATTGAAATATCTGGTGACTGAATAGGAAAATAAAAATCGTTATTTTTGCTAGAACACCATAATTGGTAAATGAAATTACTCGAACAGGAAAGTTACTGACGGCTAAGAAAAAAAATTGTAAGCTGTTCTATCGAAACCACCCCTATAATACAACCTCATTCTCCTTCACATGCGACCAAGGCTAATTTATAGAAGGTTAACCTACTAAACATTGAAGATATATCGATGAAATTTGCTATGCGTGATTTACTTACTCAGCCAAACATTTGGACGGAAAATAGTTAAAATCGGTTGACGGCCACGCCCACTTTTATATATGTATATTATAAAGTGACCTAATAAAAACATTTTAAGCGATATCTCTGTCAAATATAAAGATATATCACTGAAATTTTGTCACATGAGTCCAACTATGGACATAAAACAGAAAACAGAAAAACTTTGAAAAATGGGCGGTGCCACGCCCACTTATTAAGAGGCGAACATTGAAAGTTTTATGAGTCATAACTCAGAAACCGTTGAAGATATATCGATGAAATTTGGTGTGCGTAATATACTTACTTAGGCAAATGTTTGGGCTAAAAATTGCCAAAATCGGTCGACGACCACGCCCACTTTTATATATGGGTATTATAAAGTGGCCCAATAAAAAAATTTTAAGCTATATCTCTGTCAAATATAAAGATATATCATTGAAATGTTATGGCAGGAGTCAAACTATGGACATAAAACGAAAAACACAAAAATTTTGGAAAATGGGCGTGGCACCGCCTCTTTTTAGAAGCAGGAATATACTAGATTTCTGAGCCCATAGCTCGACAAACAATTGATATATAATGACTAAATTTGGTGCGTACACTTTTATTACTTGTGGTAATACATGTTCAAAATTTTAGCGAAATCGGTTGACGACCACGCCCACTTTTATATATGGGTATTATAAAGTGGCCTAATTAAAACATTTTAAGCGATATCTTTGTCAAATATAAAGGTAATTCATTGAAATTTTGTGGCATGTGTTCCACAATAGACCGGAAACAAAAAGTATAAAAATTTTGGAAAATGGGCGTGGCACCGCCTCTTTTTAGATAAAGGAATATACGAGATTTCTTAGCCTATAACTCGGCAAATAATTGAGATATTATAACGAAGCTTGGTTTATACACTTTTATAACTTGTGTTAATAGACATGCAAATATTTATTCAAATCGGTTTATGACCACCAAATGTTGAAAATGGGCGTGGCTACGCCCACTTTATGCAGCACTCGCTTTATATAAAATATACCGTGATTCTATCAGACGCAAACAAACAATGAAAGCATACAGCTGAGTATCTAATGTTCGATTCCACTCGAACTTAGGCTTCCTTACTTGTTTTATTTTATTTTATTATTTTTTTTTTTTTTGCAATCTTAATCTGTGTTTGTTAATGTCTCACCTCACCAAAAACGCTTTTCAATAGTAATTTTTTTAATAAGAACTCAGAACAGCAAAAATACACTTTTCCACAAAATAAAAATCTTAAGCGGCGTTTTAATTTCAAATATTTTATAAAATTTATTAATTTCAGAACTGCTTTGCTTTTCGCGTACCATCCGCGATCGCGGCTCAATATCCACCATCTCCTATCTTCCAACCTCTAATCAAGCGTGCCTAGCTAGACGCTCACTTCCCCTTTTTCTGTATTTGTTTGGAAGGGTCCCGTTTCCTATCGTATAACAATGTAGTGACGTATAACAATGTAGTGACGTGTGCATAATAGTGGCGTGACTTTACGGTTACCCGAATGTCTATATCATGATGTGACGCTAGCAATGACACAGCAAGGTGGAATCCGATTGCCATGTTACACAAAAAAAAATAACCAAAACTTTCGGAATAAAATGCCTCAAGCATTTTCCCATGAACTATCTCAAAAAAGTCGATTGTATTCGTGCCCTAGAAAATTTGCTACTGTAAAATTCTATTAGTGTACGTTGGGAATATTAATAGACATTGTTGTCTTACGCTCAAATTATAAAAATGGTAAGAGACAAGAAAATCTGATTAATGAAACAATAGTATAAACATGCGGTAAATAATTAATTAATTTTCTGTGAACTATGTAAAATTTAAAATTGCACAGAGCGCATGAGAATAGTTTATAATATGTACATCTGAAAGTACCAAGTCACCGAATAACCATGTGTTACGTATTTTCACAGTACGAAGTGTTCGTGGCAACCCTGGAAGACCCAGTTTGTCCATCACCAATACATGTGCATCTTCCGCCATTGGAACGATTGTGAAGATTCGGAGGGGAAATTTGAGTTAAGCTTTCCCCATGAAAGGCCTACTTTTAGAGGTTGGCTCGAAAGCTTGCCTATTTGCAAATAAAAAAAATTTACGTGCAATCTATATAGATTGAGATCTGGAAATTACAGCAAAACCATATAACCATCTAGAAGAATAAAAAGAAATCAATGTAAATTTCGGATACAATCACTTATTTAAAATTTGTTTAGACTCTTAGTTTAGGAAGAAAAGAATTAATTACAGGATTTAAAAAAAGAAGAAAAACAAAATGTTACAATTGAAATATCTGGTGACTGAATAGGAAAATAAAAATCGTTATTTTTGCTAGAACACCATAATTGGTAAATGAAATTACTCGAACAGGAAAGTTACTGACGGCTAAGAAAAAAAATTGTAAGCTGTTCTATCGAAACCACCCCTATAATACAACCTCATTCTCCTTCACATGCGACCAAGGCTAATTTATAGAAGGTTAACCTACTAAACAGCTGATTGCAAACTTTTTCCTATTTTTTTTTTTTTCTTCTTTTTTTTTCTTCATATTGTGGTGCTTATGTCAAACTTATGTCAATTTTGATCTTGCCGCAATATGATTTCTACAACGACGGGCTATGATTTTGACAGAAGCATCACAGAATACACAACCAATTTACATGGAGTGTGTATGTATGTATGTCCGTATATAGTACTGCAAAACCCTTCTATAATTGAGCCATGCATGCGACGACCTTTCATGTTTGGCCACGCGTCAACCATTCTTCTTCACCATGTCAGCACGTCGGCCATTATTAATTGGAAGTTATTGGAAACTACTAAGAAAGAAGCTACTGAAATAGTGGTACTGCCACACAGACGGAATTGAGCAACCGAAATTAACCCGCTTACGATCGATATCAGCATTGATATCGATAGCAAACCATAACAGGCCTGCTTCGCTTCGAAGACCTGACGAGGGAGCGAACAGGAAAAATGGTTTGCCTGTAAGGTTGTCGCGAGAATACTCAACTGTTAACTACGTGGGGCACGACTCACCCCTAGATAAGAGTCTCAAATTCTACCACAGCTAACCGGGCAACAGAGGCTCCATCAGGTGATACCAAAAAAAAAAAAACGTATGCTATATGAACGTGTCCAATCTAGTAATGTATGTAAATCCGAGATTAATTGAAAGTCAGGTAAAAAAAAAAAATTCATTTGGAAAAAAAAACCGTAATGCGTAAGTCTGGTGTTGCGGTGGTTCTCTATTGGCTTAGGCCAGAGAAGCCTACCCCCCCTAGGAGCCCTCCTCCTAGGTGCCGATCTTGGTCGGTCTTAACAACCTGTCCCCCCCGGCTGATCCAACCCCGCACGCTGGACCCAGGACAGGCGGTCTTGAAAAAGACCCTTGGTCCGCTGGTTTCTCGCCCCCCGGAATGGGCTTTACGAAAAAAATTAAATTATTTTGTTTCCTATTTTAAGGCTTCGCGGCCTTAGACATTTTTTTACAGGAGAACGCGTCTAAACTCCGAATACATCCACCCTATCAGCTGGTCTATGGTCCCTAACCTCGCGAAGCTGGACAAAAATAAACTTTAACAGGAAAATCATCAGAACTCCGTTTGAATAGACATTTTTATATTGGAGAACTCGGCAAAACTCCGTAAGGTTAGGCATTTGATATTGGAGAACTCGCCAAAACTCCATAAAACTAGACATTTTAATTTGGGAGAACTCGTCAAAACTCCGTATAAGCAGACCAATTGGAATATGGACTGCTAGATGGTCCACGGTTCCCGATGGGAGCGCTTGTGATCCACCTATTATTATAACTGCTCGGGGAGAATACTGGGCGAATTGTCCCCGAATGCCAAGACGCCCAGCGGAGTCTTATTGAGGACGGATATCAGAAGCATGGAATCGTCCTATTAATCTCCCTGTTAAGTCTTCTAGGTCATACAGTGCATTGCCTACTTTTCCACGAACTCGACACTTAATATATTTTGGCAGGAATTTCGCGTTTATGCCCTGTTTGAAATTGCTCAAGGCAAAATTTCTTCTAAATACTTCCTGACCTTCCCTATAATTCACAAGCCTAGAGCGCTTATTGTAAACCTGCTTGACTCTATCATTTGCATGCGCTAAGTTTTTACGGATTTGCTCGTGGATTCCTGATAACTTGTCAGCTTTACTCACTATCGGTACACAATCCTTTACATAATCTCTAACATTTCTATTAAAAAAAATGTCTGCTTTAATAGTCTTTTTAGGTAAAAAAACTGAAAGCAAAAAAATAAAAAAAATTTGTGATCGTACCAGATAACAGCAAAAAAAAGTTCTGACAAACTGATTCGTGATTCTATAGCGGTACCGACCTTAAATCCTTTTTTTTTTTTTTGAAATTATATAAACTTTACATAACTTATGCATACATACAAACACACATTGTTAAAAACTGACTAGCGTATAAATCTATATAAGTACGTATAAGAAGAAATTAGAAAAATAGCAATATACATATTTATTAATTAATCAGAATGCTGACCCTCCCATTATAAAAGGCACAGGTTACAGAAATAAAAAAAAATATATAAGCCCCCTTGAAAAATAAAAACACAAAAAAAAATTAAGACGGTGTGTGCCAACTTGTCTCCAGCGCACCAACCGCAATGCAGGGTTGCTCGGAAGCTAAATCCCTGAGACAGGCTGGCTAACTAAAAGATAGTTAGCAACAAAAGAAAAAATTTAAAATTTTGCGAAATACCAACCTATCTCCGCCGCAATGAAAGGAACGGTTTGAATCCGCTATCCTCAGACTTGCGGAGATAGACAGTACATCCTTGGGTCTCAGCTCAGCTCACCCCATGAAGTGTTGCTAAATGTTCCAAGGCACCCAACTCAGGCATGAGATGAACTGAGGCCTGCATCGCATAACAAAAGAAAAAGACAGAACAAAATAAATTTGCAAACTACCCTCCTAGTCTCCGCCGCAATGAAAGGAACAGCTAGAGGCTGCTTTCCCCAGACTTGCGGAGATGAAAAGTACTTACTCAGGTCTCAGACCAACCCATCGCAATGAAAGTGGCGCTAGGTGCAACCAACTCAGACGCGGGATGGCTGAGGCCTAAATTGCAAAAAAAAATTCCCACGAAAACAAAAAAAAGATAAAAGGACGAATTTTCCTCATGACCAACATCCTTGGCTCCGCCGCAATGAAAGGCACGGTTTGAAGCCGCTACCCCAGACTTGCGAAGAAGGATTTGCTAGCTTAGGATCCAACTCAACTCATCGCAATGAAGGCGGTGTTCGAATCTCCACCCCAGACGCGAGATGAGCTAGGCCCCAAAAGAAGAAAAAAATCCGATACACAAAACTGCACAAAAGACATATTCGGCAAAAAGAAATAAAAATAAATACTGAATCTAGCGGACATGCCCCTCGGACGACAGTGAAAACAAATTTAATATTTAAACTACAAAAAAATTAAGTGCGTTAAACACTGCCTCTCCGGGTGAAATGCAAAAAAAAACAGACAAAATGACGTTAAGTCTCGTGGAGCCCTGAGCCACTAACAACAATGCCTCTCCAATCAGCCTGATCAATTCCATCATCTCGCCGCAACGCAGTGGCGGCTACGGAGGCTGCCAATCTTGGACTTGCGTGAAGATGAAACTTCACTGACCGATCAGAAAACCACTGAAGCCAGCACCCAAGGCCCCACGTTGGGCGCCATCTGTTATGGATACGCGTTGACCTCGATTACGATCTACAATCGAGTGGAGCAGCAATGCATGGCGGTCGGCATGATCTAGGGTTGCACTGTGGCTAGTCATTGTCGGCTGGGCGGGGTTCTTGCCTACATTGCTGTCCTGCGCCATAAACAGAAAAAAATTCATATCATGCCTTTTCAAACCAAAACGAGTAAAATCACACTAAAACAACATCCGGTTTAGCCGGATGCCACGGACGGACCGTTGAAAAATTCGAAAATTCAGATTAACCCGAAAAATCCAAATTCAAGAGGCCAGGCATCAGTTAAATTTAAATAAATGCAAACCGAGGGAAAATGTCGTTGAAATTTGAATATGAATTTTGAATGTACGTTAAAGTCAGATGGACGTTAGCAAAACATTTAAACCAAAATTTAAATCGGACGGAAATACTGACATCACGGAAAAATTTGGAATTAGATAAGCGGACGTTATATTTAAATAATCGCGGACGGACGAGAAAATAATCGTTGCACCAAAATTTAAATTTGAATGTACGTTGAAATCTATGTGCACTAAATTTGAATAGCCACTACAAAAAAAAACTGTCAAAGTGAATTTAAATTTGAATATATATATCGCAAAAAAAATCGTTAAATATGAATTTAAATTTGAATCAACCGGAACGACCGATTATTAACAGGCATCTGAAAATACATAAAAGAAAGCTGAAATTTAAAACATATGGAAAATCAAAAAAAAGTTAAAGGCCGAACTCACAAGGGGGTGGCGTTGCTGATGTTGTTGCAGCGCCGGTGCGTTTTGTCCCACCCTAATCCATGGTTACTGTCGCACCCGAATACCAGTACCCCTTACCTGTGGTGCGCCGCTGGTGTTGTTGCAGCGCTGGTGCTTTTCGACCCACCCTCATCCATGGCCAGCGGTGCACCTTAAATTCGATGACCCCGTACCTGAAAATCCCTATGCCTTTTTAAATTAGGGTAGTCAACATTCCCATTTTAAATTTATAATATTTATTTACAATTCATTTTGGTGAAATTCATAGAAAGATAGGTTCTTAAGGTCTATATACATATGTATATCCTAACACTATAATTATTGTAATAATTTCATACAGGAGTCAAGTTTACTAACATTAGGTTAGTTACTAGTGCGAGGAGAAAGCAAAAGGAACTGTAAGGATTATATAAGTATATAGCACGCAAGTATAGTAAGAAAAAAAAAGGATCGAGGAGGTAAGTGATGGGAACTTTTCGGTTATCGTTTTTATGTCATTTCATTATTGGCCTATATGTATATATTATTTACAATATTTATTTTACTAGGTTTCGTGGTTAACGTTGGGTTATAATTCCCTAAACTACTCTTCTCCCTCCCCCTCTTTGTTGTTAACGGTTATTATTATTTTCTTTTTTTTTTTTTTTTTTTTTTTATATAACGTGTACGTTGGCTAACGTATATATATATATTTAAGTACAACGCACATATGTAGCCATCCACGCTATCTTCCTTTCATTTCCCTTCTTCCTCTTACATGTATATTCCTTAATTTATCTGATCCGTCTTAATTTTAAATATTCAAACTTTTCCCCCTTTGTTACACTACCTTTTCCAATATAATTCGTGTTTTTTTTTTTGTTAATACGCAAATCCCAATATTATTTATAAAATTGACAATAATTTTGACGCAGCTTTTAAGCGATTTAATTGAGGCAAAATGTTTGATATTACAACTTCAATGTATGCAATTAGTGTATCAATTTGGCCTATTGCAATGCGCGTATGTATGTATGCACCTGCATGCGTGTCTACACTTGATTACTTCACAATTTTTCAAAACCTCAAAAAAAAACTATTATTTGCAAAAGAAAACGTGGTTCAATCAAAATTCCGATATCATAAGTACACGCTTTCATACATACATACACGTTGTGGTGCGAATTTAGTTGATACAATTAATTGGGATTTTTTTTTTCTGTTACGTATTTTAATATTAGTAAGTTGAACAACTAAATTAATTAACCGGTATTTAGAAAGCCATTCACACATACACGTATATATTACTGTAAGTGGGCACCAAAGCAAAAGAAAGGAAATGCGAGCTTATTTGGAAGCATTAACGTATAATCCGATTTATATTGTCCCACACTCGTAACACATACATGTATATGCGTATGCGGATTTAGGGACACATTAGCTACTAAACTATCGCCATACGTATGTACACAAAATGTTTGGAAAAAAAAATTTACATCCCTTTTGGACTCACCACCCGTTGCGGTGCACCTTTGGTGGTGGTGTCACCGATTTGCCGTTTGTTGTTGTTGCGCCAAATCCAGTTTGCTGTTGTTGTTGCGGTGGCAAAATTTTACGCCGTTTGTTGTTGTTGCACCAAATCCAGTTTGCTGTTGTTGTCGCGATGCCAAACATACGTCAACTTGCTGTTGTTGGTGTGGTGGCGCTTAATATTGATATTGTTGTTGTTGTTACAGGTACTATTGCTAGTCTTGTTATCGTGGTGGCAACATGTGTACGTTTCATTCGCCTTTTGTTGGTGTTGTGGTGGCACGTATCTTGCGCCTGGCTGTTGTATTGATTGTACACCGGCTGTGACGATTACCGCTATTATTGCTGTGCGCCATAAGTGGCACTGGTTGTTGTCGTTGCAGTTTAGCTTGTACACCACACGAGGCACTTATTACTGTTGTTGCGGTTGTGGCACCGTTGGTGTTGATGCGGTGGCATTTAAGTTGTGCTTACCAGTTGTTGTTGTGGTCGCCGGTTTGTTGGTGGTATTGTGGTGCCCAAATTTTCGCTGATTGCTGTCGTTGGCTGTTGGTTGTTGTCGTGGCAAACCTAATCCGTCTCGTCGTTAATCACTTTTGTTGTAGCAATTCTGGACATTAGGCATGGGTAACACTGCGCTACGCCGAGATATTGTGGTAGCGCTAACCCTGGCGGTGTTGCGCTAACTCCGATTTGGAAAATGCGTAGCTCATTATTGTGCACTTTTTGTTGTCTTTATCAATTTTTCACTTTTCGTGCGCAAGTACATCACCTCGTGCGATAATATAACTGAGTATAACTATGCGCACATTTCCACATACAGTATCTACATAATTTGCGCGAACACACTCAAATCTCATTTTCTACACAGTTTTGCAGAATGTGCAAACGCAATGTACCAAGTACAAAGTATGTGTTGCGATGTTTTTATACTCAGCTGTACTAGTACACAGAGTATTATAGTTTTAATCACATAACGGTGGATTGTAACAGAATGAAATAATCGAGATAGATATAGACTTATATATATCAAAATGATCAGGGTGAAAAGAGAAATCGATTGAGCCATGTCCGTCCGTCCGTCCGTCCGTCTGTCCGTCCGTCCGTCTGTAAACACTCTAACTCGCGCAAAAATTGAGATATTTTGATGAAATTTGAAATGCAAGTTGGTATCGAGACTGGGACGGTTGGTATTGAAAATAGGCGAAATCGGACCATGACCACGCCCACTTTTCCTATATAGAAAAAATCGGAAATTTGGTATCTCAGTCACTAATATAGCTGGAGCGATGAAATTTTACCCACGTATTGAGCTCAGGCCCCTATGAAGAAATTTGATGAAATTTTGGAAAATGGGCGGTGCCACGCCCACTTATTAAGGGTCAAACATGGAAAGTTTTATATGTCATAACTCAGAAACCATTGAAGATATATCGATGAAATTTGCTATGCGTGATTTACTTACTCAGCCAAACATTTGGACGGAAAATAGTTAAAATCGGTTGACGGCCACGCCCACTTTTATATATGTATATTATAAAGTGACCTAATAAAAACATTTTAAGCGATATCTCTGTCAAATATAAAGATATATCACTGAAATTTTGTCACATGAGTCCAACTATGGACATAAAACAGAAAACAGAAAAACTTTGAAAAATGGGCGGTGCCACGCCCACTTATTAAGAGGCAAACATTGAAAGTTTTATGAGTCATAACTCAGAAACCGTTGAAGATATATCGATGAAATTTGGTGTGCGTAATAAACTTACTTAGGCAAATGTTTGGGCTAAAAATTGCCAAAATCGGTCGACGACCACGCCCACTTTTATATATGGGTATTATAAAGTGGCCCAATAAAAAAATTTTAAGCTATATCTCTGTCAAATATAAAGATATATCATTGAAATGTTATGGCAGGAGTCAAACTATGGACATAAAACGAAAAACACAAAAATTTTGGAAAATGGGCGTGGCACCGCCTCTTTTTAGAAGCAGGAATATACTAGATTTCTGAGCCCATAGCTCGACAAACAATTGATATATAATGACTAAATTTGGTGCGTACACTTTTATTACTTGTGGTAATACATGTTCAAAATTTTAGCGAAATCGGTTGACGACCACGCCCACTTTTATATATGGGTATTATAAAGTGGCCTAATTAAAACATTTTAAGCGATATCTTTGTCAAATATAAAGGTAATTCATTGAAATTTTGTGGCATGTGTTCCACAATAGACCGGAAACAAAAAGTATAAAAATTTTGGAAAATGGGCGTGGCACCGCCTCTTTTTAGATAAAGGAATATACGAGATTTCTTAGCCTATAACTCGGCAAATAATTGAGATATTATAACGAAGCTTGGTTTATACACTTTTATAACTTGTGTTAATAGACATGCAAATATTTATTCAAATCGGTTTATGACCACCAAATGTTGAAAATGGGCGTGGCTACGCCCACTTTATGCAGCACTCGCTTTATATAAAATATACCGTGATTCTATCAGACGCAAACAAACAATGAAAGCATACAGCTGAGTATCTAATGTTCGATTCCACTCGAACTTAGGCTTCCTTACTTGTTTTATTTTATTTTATTATTTTTTTTTTTTTTGCAATCTTAATCTGTGTTTGTTAATGTCTCACCTCACCAAAAACGCTTTTCAATAGTAATTTTTTTAATAAGAACTCAGAACAGCAAAAATACACTTTTCCACAAAATAAAAATCTTAAGCGGCGTTTTAATTTCAAATATTTTATAAAATTTATTAATTTCAGAACTGCTTTGCTTTTCGCGTACCATCCGCGATCGCGGCTCAATATCCACCATCTCCTATCTTCCAACCTCTAATCAAGCGTGCCTAGCTAGACGCTCACTTCCCCTTTTTCTGTATTTGTTTGGAAGGGTCCCGTTTCCTATCGTATAACAATGTAGTGACGTATAACAATGTAGTGACGTGTGCATAATAGTGGCGTGACTTTACGGTTACCCGAATGTCTATATCATGATGTGACGCTAGCAATGACACAGCAAGGTGGAATGCGATTGCCATGTTACACAAAAAAAAAATAACCAAAACTTTCGGAATAAAATGCCTCAAGCATTTTCCCATGAACTATCTCAAAAAAGTCGATTGTATTCGTGCCCTAGAAAATTTGCTACTGTAAAATTCTATTAGTGTACGTTGGGAATATTAATAGACATTGTTGTCTTACGCTCAAATTATAAAAATGGTAAGAGACAAGAAAATCTGATTAATGAAACAATAGTATAAACATGCGGTAAATAATTAATTAATTTTCTGTGAACTATGTAAAATTTAAAATTGCACAGAGCGCATGAGAATAGTTTATAATATGTACATCTGAAAGTACCAAGTCACCGAATAACCATGTGTTACGTATTTTCACAGTACGAAGTGTTCGTGGCAACTCTGGAAGACCCAGTTTGTCCATCACCAATACATGTGCATCTTCCGCCATTGGAACGATTGTGAAGATTCGGAGGGGAAATTTGAGTTAAGCTTTCCCCATGAAACGCCTACTTTTAGAGGTTGGCTCGAAAGCTTGCCTATTTGCAAATAAAAAAAATTTACGTGCAATCTATATAGATTGAGATCTGGAAATTACAGCAAAACCATATAACCATCTAGAAGAATAAAAAGAAATCAATGTAAATTTCGGATACAATCACTTATTTAAAATTTGTTTAGACTCTTAGTTTAGGAAGAAAAGAATTAATTACAGGATTTAAAAAAAGAAGAAAAACAAAATGTTACAATTGAAATATCTGGTGACTGAATAGGAAAATAAAAATCGTTATTTTTGCTAGAACACCATAATTGGTAAATGAAATTACTCGAACAGGAAAGTTACTGACGGCTAAGAAAAAAAATTGTAAGCTGTTCTATCGAAACCACCCCTATAATACAACCTCATTCTCCTTCACATGCGACCAAGGCTAATTTATAGAAGGTTAACCTACTAAACAGCTGATTGCAAACTTTTTCCTATTTTTTTTTTCTTCTTTTTTTTTTCTTCATATTGTTGTGCTTATGTCAAACTTATGTCAATTTTGATCTTGCCGCAATATGATTTCTACAACGACGGGCTATGATTTTGACAGAAGCATCACAGAATACACAACCAATTTACATGGAGTGTGTATGTATGTATGTCCGTATATAGTACTGCAAAACCCTTCTATAATTGAGCCATGCATGCGACGACCTTTCATGTTTGGCCACGCGTCAACCATTCTTCTTCACCATGTCAGCACGTCGGCCATTATTAATTGGAAGTTATTGGAAACTACTAAGAAAGAAGCTACTGAAATAGTGGTACTGCCACACAGACGGAATTGAGCAACCGAAATTAACCCGCTTACGATCGATATCAGCATTGATATCGATAGCAAACCATAACAATTCATTTAATAGTAAGTGCTGAATCAACGAACCCTAATTCTATAATTGCATTTCACGTTTGGAAAGCAATTTTTATACAATGGTTTGTAAACGTGAGGCGAAAAAAATTTCTCTAAAAATAAAAAAAATAAAATAAAAATGAAAAAAAAAAATAATAAAAATGAAAAAATGCGCCACTCGAGACTCGAACCTGAGCTCCTTGGTCCGTAGGCAGCATACCTCACCATTACGCTACAAACGTATTCGGAACTTTGTTGTCTAACTTCGAATTTATTCAATCAGGTTTCTTTTTTTTTTGTTCTTTTCAAATGCTTCACCTCAACTTCTCTTCACTTTCTGATTGTAAAATATAACAAAACGTTGTTTGGGAAATTTTGTATTTCCAAACTAGTTTGGAAAACCTTGAATAAAAGGGTTTGGAAAATATTGCATAATAAGCTAGTTTACTTCACTGCATACTGGGATTTTTGGTAGAAGTTATAAATACATATGTATGTAGATCTATTTCGGAGAACACCACATCCCATCAGACTTCTTTTTACTTTTATTCTTGCTTCCGCATAAAACATCCTTTAATGAAAAATTTCACTAAAAAGTTAAAAATAAATAATAGCTTAAAAAAACTAAAAAACACGCTTTAATCTTAAAAATCCTACTAAAAATTGAGAAATAATTTAATTAGAAACAAAATGATGAACGAAAATATAAGTAATAATAATAATACAATGGCGCTATTATAACTCTGACGAGTTTTATGGCCGAGCTTCTCTCCCAATTCGAGGTGTGCTCCTTTTTGTTTTTCCTACTAATTGGGTGGACCTACAGTTTTATGCCGGCTCCGAACGGCGAATGCATTTTTTGTGAGAAGCTTTTTCATGGCAGAAATACACTCGGAGGGTATGCCGCCCACTGCCGAGAGGTGACCGCTGCTCTTAAAAAACCCAATAATTGGATTTTTACTAATTAGAAAAATTGTTTTGGTGTTTTTGGCTCGGACCGTGGTTTGAACCCGAGACCTCTGGCATAGCAGGCGAGCACTCTACCCACTGCACCACAGCGGCCACGAAATATAAGTGTTTAAGGAAAAGCGTGCGGGTGCTCAATAATATTTGAACATGAAAATATTCGATTCGTACAACCAGTACAAAAATATACCTAGTTGCGAAATTAAAGAGTACGATATATGAAATCTCAAAAAAGTCAAAATAAAATTATTAGTAAAAAAACACCGATTTTAAATATTTTTTGACATACTGAGCACCCCACTTATATTTTCGTTCATCATTTTGTTTCTAATTAAATTATTTCTCAATTTTTTAAGGTATTATTTATTAATTTTTTTTTTTTTTTTTGAGTAATGGGTAACAGTGATGTCCCGGGGTAATATCCTTTGTATCGAGAAGGACTGCCGTTGGCGTGTTTTTTGGGAGAGCCGTATCTTATGATAGGATTTGGTGGAGGGAGTGTATGTATAAGAATTAATTTTGTTTTTTATTTATTATAATTTTTTCACCACTATGTACATAAGTGATTTTTATACGCAGTCGCTTAGTTGGTTTTTTTTTTTTTTTTTTGGCAGCTTAATGTGGCTTTTTTTTTGTTTTTTTTTTTTTTTTGATAAAATTTATAGACCAGGCCTTTAGTTTTCCTTTTCTTTTTCACGTTTTCCACAATTTGTTATATTTTTGTGTGTGCAGCCTAATGTACATACATGTGTATATATGTATCTATGTATGTATAAATTGCTTTTATGCACCGTTGCACTGCACCACTTTTTTTGTTTGTAAGTATGTATATCAGGGCCGTGCGCAGGAATTAGCCTTGGGGGGAGGTTTTAATTTTGGTTTGCATTCGCATACATTTTTCGCTAAGATAAACATATTTGCTGGAACAGATATTCATACGCACGTGCGCACGGCCCTGATGTATATACATATATTTTGCTAAATATAACTTTTTTTTTATATGTGTATATGCACTACAAATTTTTTACTGTTACTATTTACTGTAAAAATTTCGCTTTTTTTCACAAATTTTTTTGTAGGCTAAGAAATCTCGTATATCCCATTGTCCAAAAGGAGGCGGTGCCACGCCCATTTTCCAAAATTTGTCTATTTTATGTTTCCGGTCTATTGTGGAACTCATGTCACAAAATTTCAATGAATTATCTTTTTATTTGACAAAGATATCGCTTAAAATGTTTTTATTAGGCCACTTTATAATACACATATATAAAAGTGGGCGTGGTCGTCAACCGATTTTGGTAATTTTTCGTCCACACATTTGCACAAGTAAATATATCATGCGTACCAAATTTCATAGATATATCTTTAACGGTTTCTGAGTTATAGCTTATAAAACTTTCAATATTTGCCCCTTAATAAGTGGGCGTGGCACCGCCCATTTTCCAAAATTTTTGTATTTTTCGTTTTATGTTCACAGGTGGACTGCTGCCATAAAATTTCAATGATATAATAATAATAATATAATACAATGGCGCTATTATAACTCTGACGAGTTTTATGGCCGAGCTTCTCTCCCAATTCGAGGTGTGCTCCTTTTTGTTTTTCCTACTAATTGGGTGGACCTAAAGTTTTATGCCGGCTCCGAACGGCGAATGCATTTTTTGTGAGAAGCTTTTTTCATGGCAGAAATACTCTCGGAGGGTATGCCGCCCACTGCCGAGAGGTGACCGCTGCTCTTAAAAAATGATATATCTTTATATTTGACAGAGATATCGCTTAAAATGTTTTTATTAGGCCCCTTTATAGTTCACATATATAAAAGTGGGCGTGGCCGTCAACCTATTTTAACAATTTTCCATCAAAATGTTTGCCTAAGTAAGTAAATCACGCATAGAAAATTTCATCTATATATCTCCAATGGTTTCTGAGTTATGACATCGCCCATTTTCCAAAATTTCATTAAATTTCTTCATAGGGGCTCAACACGTGGGTAAAATTTCATCACTCTAGCTTTAATAGTGACTGCGATACCACATTTCCGATTTTTTCTATATAGGAAAAGTGGACGTGGTCATGGTCCGATTTCGCCTATTTTCAATACCAACCGTCCCAGTGTCGATGCCAACTTGCATTTCAAATTTCATCAAAATATCTCAATTTTTGCGCGAGTTAGAGTGTTTACAGACGGACGGTCGGACATGGCTCAATCGATTTCTCTTTTCACCCTGATCATTTTGATATATATAAGTCTATATCTATCTCGATTATTTCATTCTGTTACAATCCACCGTTATATGATTAAAACTATAATACTCTGTGTGCTAGTACAGCTGAGTATAAAAAGGCCTAACAGTAAATACAGTGAAATTAAAACAAAAATTGAAATGAAAACAAGTAAGGAAGCCTAAGTTCGAGTGGAATCGAGCATTAGATACTCAGCTGTATGCTCCTCATTGCTTGTTTGCGTTTGATGGAAACACGGTTTACTTTATATAAAGCGAGTGCGGCATAAAATGGGCGTAGCCACGCCCATTTTCAAAATTTTTATCAGTCATCCAACTAAGCATATGAATATTATTCTTTGTGCAAAATTTCATTCCTTTATGACTTCTAGTTATAAAGATGTCACGGTACAAATTACCAAACGCTGTTCCATAAATATCTTTGTTAAAAAGTAGGCGTGGTCATGAACCGATTTCAATAAATTTTTGTTTGTCTATTAACACAAGTTATAAAATTGTATAAACCAAGTTTCGTCATAATATCTCAATAGTCAGTTGTCAGCAGACAAATAGTCCAGTTATGGGCTCCGAAATCTCGTAGATTCCTTTGTCTAAAAAGAGGCGGTACCACGCCCATTTTCCAAACTTTTTCTATTTTTTCTTTCCGGTCTATTGTGGAACTCATGCCACAAAATTTAAATGAATTATCTTTATATTTGACAAAGATATCGCTTAAAATGTTTTTATTAGGTCACTTTATAATACCCATGTATAAAAGTGGGCGTGGTCGTCAACAGGTTTTGGTAATTTTTCGTCCAAACATTTGCCTAGGTCACGCATACCAAATTTCATCGCTATATCTTCAATGGTTTCTGAGTTATAACTCATAAAACTTTCAATGTTTGCCCTTTAATAAGTGGGCGTAGCACCGCCCATTTTCCAAAATGTTTGTGTTTTCTGTTTTATGTCCATAACTGAACTCATTCGACAAAATTTCAGTGATATATCTTTATATTTGACAGAGATACATCTTAAAATGTTTTTATTAGGTCACTTTATAATACACATATATAAAAGTGGGCGAGGCCGTCAACCGATTTTAACAATTTTCCATCCAAATGTTTGCTTAAGCAAGTAAATCACGCATACCAAATTTCATCGATATATCTTCAACGGTTTCTGAGCTGTGTCTACCGTCCCCACAAAACTATTGATTATTCTCCATTTGTGGACTTTTTAGAAAACTTAACTCTACCGTATCGCAATATAATAATATGTGGCGATTTTAATTCGGACTTATTATGTGACAATATGAATTGTTTTTCATTGGCGATGCGAAGCCTTGGACTTTTCACTGCTAATTCAACGATGCCCACTCACTTTACTCAAACTAATAGTTCGCTCCTTGATATCTTTCTTGTTAACGATATGTCAGGCGTACTTTTGTGTGATCAATTGTCTACGCCAGGCTTTTCAAAACATGATCTAATTTTTCTTATATATGACTTTGACGTATGCAAATGCAGCCACACCTCATACTCATATCGTGATTTTGGATGCCTGTGCTATGAACAGCTAGGTAGGGCGATTGAGACCATTGATTGGGATCCAGTATATACTATGACATCAACGGATGATCAAGTTAATTTTATACAAGGGCATATAAAAACTTTATTTAATATCTATGTCCCACTTATAAAAACATCAAAAACACATACTCATCGTCCCTGGTTCAATCGTGAACTTAAGTCCCTCATAAACAAACGTAACAAGGCGTATAACGAATGGAAACAAACTAGGCTGATAACATCTTTCTTTCATTATCGTAAACTGAAAAATGAAGTTAAAAAATCTATTAGAGTACAAACAAGTAAGGAAGCCTAAGTTCGAGTGGAATCGAACATTAGATACTCAGCTGTATGCTTTCATTGTTTGTTTGCGTTTGATGGAAACACGGTGTAGGTACTTTATATAAAGCAAGTGCTGCATAAAGTGGGCGTAGCCGCGCCCATTTTCAAAATTTTTATCAGTCATCCAACTAAGCATATTAATATTATTCTTTGTGCAAAATTTCATTCCTTTATGACTTCTAGTTACATAAACCGATTTCAATAAATTTTTGCGTGGCTATTAACACAAGTTATAAAAGTGTATAAACCAAGTTTCGTCATAATATCTCAATTATTTGTCGAGTTATAGGCTAAGAAATCTCGTATATCCCTTTGTGTAAAAAGAGGCGGTGCCACGCCCATTTTCCAAAATTTTTCTATTTGTTGTTTCCGGTCTATTGTAGAAATCATACCACAAAATTTCAATGAATCATCTTTACATTTGACAAAGATATCGCTTAAAATGTTTTTATTAGGTCACTTTATAATACCCATATATAAAAGTGGGCGTGGTCGTCAACCGATTTCGCTAAAATTTTCAACATGTATTACCACAAGTAATATAAGTGTACACACCAAGTTTCGTCATTATATATCAATTATTTGTCGAGTTATGGGCTCAGAAATCTCGTATAATCCAGCTTCTAAAAAGAGGCGGTGCCACGCCCATTTTCCAAAATGTTTGTGTTTTTCGTTGTATGTCCGCATGTGGACTCCTGGCATAAAATTACAATGATATATCTTTATATTTGACAGAGATATCGCTTAAAATGTTTTTATTAGGTCACTCTATAATACCCATATATAAAAGTGGGCGTGGCCGTCAACCGATTTTGACAATTTTTCGTCCAAACATTTGCCTAAGTAAGTATATCACGCGTACCAAATTTCATCGATATATCTTCAACAGTTTCTGAGTTATGACTCATAAAGCTTTCAATGTTTGCTCCTTAATAAGTGGGCGTGGCACCGCCCATTTTCCAAAATTCCATCAAATTTCTTCTTAGGTGCCTGAGCTCAACACGTGGGTAAAATTTCATCACTCTAACTATATTAGTGGCTGAGATACCAAATTTCCGATTTTTTCTATATAGGAAAAGGGGGCGTGGTCATGGTCCGATTTCGCCCATTTTCAATACCAACCGTCCCAGTGTCGATACCAACTTGCATTTTTTTGCACCAACTGATCATTTTGATATATATAAGTCTATATCTATCTCGATTATTTCATTCTGTTACAATCCACCGTTATGTGATTAAAACTATAATACTCTGTGTACTAGTACAGCTGAGTATAAAAACACATTGCAACCAAAAAGTATCACATTATTTACATTAAAAAAAAATTCACTTTCTGGACTCCAGGAGAGCCTTCATCATAACCATTTTCTCCACATGTCGTTTTTGCTTCGGCTACTCCAACACGTTGGGTTTCCAAATCCAAGAGGACATTCTGCATTGCATTTTTTTTCTACGTACATGAACAAACTCGTAATTCCTTGTAATATACGCCCTAGTCTCCTCCAATGTGCCAATTCTCTTATCCCTAAAAATATCGCAAACACCGCATTTGTTTATTTGTATACTATTCAGTGTTGCCGGAAATTTTTCACACACTGAAAAGGTATAGGCAATTGAAAATTCATTTTTGTTTGTACATAAATACATAGACATGTGTGTCTGACTATAAGGTATTCAGCAAATTTATTCTAGAGCTCTCGATTTTTTTTGAACATTTTCGAGTAGCCCGAACAATTGTTGCTCAAATGCTCGAACAGTACCCGGATTCTAGACTTCGCCATCGCCAAAACGCTAAAAATCACCAAAATTGCAATCGCCAAAAATTATCCGGACTTTAAGCGATTTTTCTAAAATGCGATTCTGGATTGCATATCGCCAAAAACCTCCAACAAACATTGTAATACCTTTATCCGCCCCAGGCGTCGCTGTTGTCAAGGCAGAATTACCAGGTAGGCTCGGTGGCGAATTCAGAAATTTCCTATGTATTTTGTTATTGTAAATGGTAGATGATATGTCAAAATGATATTTCGACGTGTTTAAATCTGAATTCGCCTGGGACTCGCCTATTCCTATTGGCCATGATGTGAATTCGCGTTGATTTTGACATTACACTCTACCTTTGTAAATAAAAAAAGTAGTTTCTGAATTCGCCTCCGAGCCTACCTTTGTATATCTGCTTGACTGTTGTAGTGGAAGAAAAATGTTAAAGTGTGTATACATATTTGGCGCGGTTCCACCATATTTTACATTGATTAGAAAATATAATATTAAATAAGTATTGAGATAAAAAATATGTGGTCAAAACAAGTAAGGAAGCCTAAGTTCGAGTGGAATCGAACATTAGATACTCAGCTGTATGCTTTCATAGTTTGTTTGCGTTTGATGGAAACACGGTGTACTTTATATAAAGCGAGTGATCAGTCATCCAACTAAGCATGTGAATATTATTCTTTAGGCAACATTTCATTCCTTTATGACTTTTAGTTACAAAGATGTCACGTTACAAATTCCCAAAGGGTGTTCCAGAAATATCTTTGTTAAAAAGTAGGCGTGGCCATAAACCGATTTCAATAAATTTTTGCGTGTCTATTAACACAAGTTATAAAAGTGTATAAACGAAGCGCTCTCGGCAGTGGACGGCATACCCTCCGAGTGTATTTCTGCCATGAAAAAGCTTCTCACAAAAAATGCATTCGCCGTTCGGAGCCGGCATAAAAAACTGTAGGTCCACCCAATTAGTAGGAAAAACAAAAAGGAGCACACCTCGAATTGGGAGAGAAGATCGGCCATAAAACTCGTCAGAGTTATAATAGCGCCATTGTATTATAGTGTATCTACATACATATATATTCTCAGCGAGAGTAAATAAATCGCTTGAAAAGTAGAAGAAAACTTATGCGGGAGTCCACAGCTCCATTCTCTATTGCAGAAGAACGATTCGTTGAAATTTTGCGACTTCCAAAGCAAATATGCAGAAATATTTTTGCGGAAGTAGCGTGCATTTTTGCTCATTTACTATCCTTTTTGAGTTAAAGTTCTTCATTTTTCCTATAATTATGAATGTTATTAATGCAATGAGTTATTTTAAAAAGAAAATTAATATGTTTTTTACCTTTTCAATTTAAATAATCTTTTTGGTAACAAATTTTTCGCGTCGCTAATTTTGGAGAAGTTTTGGCTAATAATAGCGATAGCTAATATATCGGAATCGCAATTTTAGCTAACTGAACTGTCAAAAAGTGTTCATTCCTTTTATCCGGGTTCATTTTGTTCATCGCTAAAATCTGCTAAAAATTTGCTAAAATAGGCAATTTTTAGCGATTTTTAGCACACATTTTTATGACAGAATCGCAAAAATCGCTAAAAGTTGCTAAAATCAATTTGGCGAATTTTGGCAATGGAGTTTTGGCGATAGCGAAAACTAGAATCCGGCCACGGTAGTTTGTTTGTTTATTACCCGTATGTTTGTACGGGCATTTGAACAATTCGGGTATTTTGAAATTTGTTTTTTTTTTTTCTTTTGTTTATTATTATTTTTTTTTCTTTATATGTAGTTTTTTTATTTTGGTTTTTCCGATACACATTTTTTTTGTTTGTAAGCTCGAATGCTCGCATGTTTGTACGGGCATTTGAACAACAAACGGGCTTCAAACAAAAACGATCAGATCGAATTGCTCGATACCCGGGTATCTAGAGCCCTAATTTATTCTCAAGTTTTTTTTATTTTTTATTTTTGTGTGCTTTGTTTTTTGTGGCAGTTTTTTGAATACTATAATACACAGCTTTCCATATTAAAGCAGGGGTCAGCAGACTTTAGCATCGAATGTCTCGCTCTATCTTATTACAAGGTATGCTATACAAGTTAAGTGCACAGAAATAAGATGTTTCGTCTGATGTAAGGTTCTTTTCTTGGTTTAACCGTTTGTTAATTGAATATATACGGATATTAAATTTTCTCAGAAAATCTCTGCCTAAGATAAGAGGGATTGCCATTGTGTCATCAGGCACTACATTTAAAATGAATTCATTTATTTTATGTCCAAATTTTAATTCACATTTTATATTTCCAAAAGTAGACAAACTATTATTTCCTAGGCCTCGAAATTTTGATTGCTTAGCGGTTCCAGTTATATTAAAGGACACAGCGGATTTGCGTACAAAGCTAGTTGGACTGCCGCTATCGAAAAGAGATAAACAGTCTATAAATCTTTTGCACTTAACTTGTTTATGCAAGAAGGCGACACTTACCATGTTCATGGATCCTAACATTTTGTAACATAACTCATCATCTGCTTCGGGACTCTCAGAGTTGACAGCGTCGACTGTTTTCTTCGGTTGTGGTATCTTCTTTGGGTTGGTGCAGCTGCGGTGGTCGTGGCCCATCTTCCAGCATCGGAAACAGCTGCCTTCGGGTCTCCTCTCGTATGGGCACTTGCTCTGGAAGTGTCCTATACGCGTGCAGTTGAAGCACCTAATATCTGCTTCTGCGTCTTGTTTTGCTTCTGGGTTCGGTTTTTGTGTGTGTTTCGCCGGCAGACATCCGGGATGAGCGGCGGCGCTCGTACAAGTCAAGTGATCCTTTGAATTCTTTCATTGTTAGGGCGTTCATTAGAATATATACCTCAGGTGACCTATCCTGAAGACCATCGACTATGAAGTTATTTAGTTCGAAATCGTCGATATAATTGCAGCGAGCGGCTATGTCCTCCATCTCTAGTACATAGCGCCGTATGGTGCTCTTTTTATCCCATCTGTGAGTAGATAGCGTTTTGTACACCTCCTGCGGCTAACTACTCGACCAAATTCTTTAATTAACAAGATTTTTAATTCTTCATAATTTAGCACGTCTTTATTTAAAAGGAGTTCTGCGCCACCACAAAGCGAGTTACACAAACAAGTGTATTTAAAAATATTTTCGGCGTTTATCATTTGCATTACCCTCTCGAAGTTTCTGAGAAAGTCATGCATGCTGTAGGCTTTAGTTTACCCGTCGAATTTTGTGATGGTGTGCTCAATATCACGAAAGTTCAAGCGGTTTGAGAGTGTTAGCCTGCCGTTAGCTGCGGCGGTTTCGTGGTGTGTGCTTTGACATTCTCTTCGGCGACGGCTTTTTCTAACATTAGCAGCTCTTTTTCTTTCTTAGGATTGCAATTCTCTTTTCGAACTCGCTTTTGTGGGTCAACGGTGGTATTGAATTCGGTGGCGACGGCGGCATAGGTATTGGTATTTGCAGCAGAGGTTATACAGGCAGCGGCGTTAGATTTTACATTTGCCTCGACATAATTGGATTCGGTGGTATTTCAAACAGAGATTGTTTTTGCAGCGGTTTTGTCTTCTTTAATAATTGCGATGCCGCAAATTTCATTAGCTTTCGGTAGTTCGAGATTTTTGAGAGATGCTGCAGTGGCGTCGGCGTTGCATTCTGCAGTGGTTGTGGCAAAAGTTTTGGCGACGTCAGCGGTGTTTTTGAAACCTGCTTTGTCGGCGGCGGCTTTATATTTTTCGTCTTTTCGTGTGGCAGCGGTGGTGTTCCCCGGGATATTTTTTGCGGAATAGGTAGTAACGGTGGCATTCCACACTGGCTCCAGTTTATGAGATAACGGTATTTAAAAACAAGTAAGAGCGCGGCTGTCTTCCGACGTACCGAAGACTTCATACCTTTCATGAATGGAAATGAAAAGTCTGATATTGTTTAATTTATCCTTTCAATTCTGTGGGTTATTTACGCAGATTCCTTAGAAAAAGAAGTGTCATGATCTAAATGGAGAAGTTATACCCTAAAATATAAATTTCTGAAAAATCGGTTGTATGGCAGCTATATGTTGTAGTGGTCCGATCTTGACAAATCTCGGTAACATTATTTAGGCCCATATGGGTACAAATGCTTCAAAGATTCATGCCCTTAGCTATTTAAATGGAGAAGTTATACCCCAAAATGTCCATATCTGAACAATCGGTTGTATGGCAGCTATATGTTATAGTGGTCCGATCTAGACAAATTTCGGTGACATTATTTAGGTCCATATGGGTACAAACACTTCAAAGATTCATGCCCTTAGATATTTAAGTGGAGAAGTTATACCCCAAAATGTTCATATCTGAACAATCGGTTGTATGGCAGCTATATGTTATAGTGGTCCGATCTTGACAAATTTCGGTAACATTATTTAGGCCCATATGGGTACAAATACTTCAAATTTTCATGCCCTTTGCTATTTAAATGGAGAATTTATACCCCAAAATGTCCATGTCTGAACAATCGGTTGGATGGCAGCTATATGTTATAGTGGTCCGATCTTCACAAATTTCGGTAACATTGTTTAGCGTCATATGGGTACAAATACTTCAAAGTTTCATGACCTTAGATATTTAAATGGAGAAGTTATACGCCAAAATATCCATATATGAACAATCGGTTGTATGGCAGCTATATGTTCTAGTGGTCCGAATCGGCCGATTCCGACAAACGATCAGCTTCTCCAAAAAATACACCCACCTTCCGAATTTCATGCAGATATCTCAAAAACTGAGGGACTAGTTTGCGATTAAACAGATAGACAGAGAGACAGACAGACAGACTGACGGGCATGGCTTAATCGACTCAGCCCATGATCCTGAGCATATTGGTATATATTTTGGTAGGTCTGCAACGCCTCCCTCTGGTACTATCACCATTCGTGTTTCGGCACAAAGTTATATGTAATACAATTTCATTCCCATGAAAGGTATAACTACCATCAATTTGGACTTTTTGAAGTTAACTTCTTAGGCGGCGATACAGAGTTTTTATGGAGAGTGAAATTTGAAATTTGATGCAACGGAAGTTGCCCCCGGAAATAGCAGCCATTTTAGTTGATTTTCAATTTTTTAAAAAATCAACCTTGATATCGCGTGGTTCGAGAACCTACAACCCCTCGCTTCCAGACCTGACACTCTACCGCTGCGCCATCACACCACCTGCGTTGGGTATTTCAAATGCTGCACTTAAACTGAACTAACAAAAATAATAGCTTAAAAAAACTAAAAAACACGCTTTAATCTTAAAAATCGTACTAAAAATTGAGAAATAATTTAATTAGAAACAAAATGATGAACGAAAATATACGTATTTAAGGAAAAGCGTGGGGTGCTCAGTATGTCAAAAAATATTTAAAATCGGTGTTTTTTTACTAATAATTTTATTTTGACTTTTTTGAGATTTCATATATCGTACTCTTTAATTTCGCAACTAGGTATATTTTTGTACTAGTTGTACGAATCGAATATTTTCATGTTCAAATATTATTGAGCACCCCCACGCTTTTCCTTAAATACTTATATTTTCGTTCATCATTTTGTTTCTAATTAAATTATTTCTCAATTTTTAGTACGATTTTTAAGATTAAAGCGTGTTTTTTAGTTTTTTTAAGCTATTATTTATTTTTAACTTTTTAGTGAAATTTTTCATTAAAGGATGTTTTATGCGGACGCAAGAATAAAAGTAACAAGTAAAAGCGCGGCTGTCTTCGGCCGTACCGAAGACTTCATACCTTTCATGAGTGGGGAAATGAAAAGTTACCTATGTATGTACATAGCCTGATTAAGTTTAATTTATAATTTTAATTCTGTGGGTTATTTATGGAAAGATTTATTAGAAAAAATGGTGTCTTGGCTATTTAAATGGAGGAGCTACACACCAAAATGTCCATATCTGAACAATCGGTTGTATGGGAGCTATATGTTATAATGGTCCGATCTTGACAATTTTCGGTAATCCCGTTTGGGCCCATATGGGTACAAACACTTCAAAATTTCAGGCCGTTAGCTATTAAAATGGAGGAGTTATACACCAAAATGTCCATATCTGAACAATCGGTTGTAGGGGAGCTATATGTTATAGTGGTCCGATCTTGACAATTTTCGGTAACCCTGTTTGGGCCCATATGGGTACAAATACTTAAAAATTTCACGCCGTTAGATGTTAAAATGTAGGAGTTATACACCAAAATGTCCATATCTGAACAATCGGTTGTAGGGGAGCTATAGGTTATAGTGGTCCGATCTTAACAATTTTCGGTAATCCCGTTTGAGCCCATATGGGTACAAATACTTCAAAATTTCACGCCGTTAGCTGTTAAAATGGAGGAGTTATATACCAAAATGTCCATATCTGAACAATCGGTTGTAGGGGAGCTATATGTTATAGTGGTCCGATCTTGACAATTTTCGGTAACCCTGTTTGGGTCCATATGGGTACAAATACTTCAAAATTTCAGGCCGTTAGCTGTTAAAATGGAGGAGTTATACACCAAAATGTGTATATCTGAATAATCGGATGTTGTGGAACTATATGTTATAGTGGTCCGATCTTGACAATTTTCGGTAACCTTGTTTGGGCCAAAATGGGCACGTCTACTTCAAAGTTTCGTGTCCTTAGCTGTTTAAATGGGGAAGTTATGCACAAATTACATTCACAAATTTCATGTATATCTGAATAATCGGTTGTTATACTCAGCTGTACTAGTACACAGAGTATTATAGTTTTAATCACATAACGGTGGATTGTAACAGAATGAAATAATCGAGATAGATATAGACTTATATATATCAAAATGATCAGGGTGAAAAGAGAAATCGATTGAGCCATGTCCGTCCGTCCGTCTGTCCGTCCGTCTGTCCGTCCGTCTGTCCGTCTGTAAATACTCTAACTCGCGCAAAAATTGAGATATTTTGATGAAATTTGAAATGCAAGTTGGTATCGATACTGGGACGGTTGGTATTGAAAATGGGCGAAATCGGACCATGACCACGCCCACTTTTCCTATATAGAAAAAATCGGAAATTTGGTATCTCAGCCACTAATACAGCTAGAGTGATGAAATTTTACCCACGTGTTGAGCTCAGGCCCCTAAGAAGAAATTTGATGGAATTTTGGAAAATGGGCGGTGCCACGCCCACTTATTAAGGAGCAAACATTGAAAGCTTTATGAGTCATAACTCAGAAACTGTTGAAGATATATCGATGAAATTTGGTACGCGTGATATACTTACTTAGTCAAATATTTGGACGAAAAATTTCTGAAATCGGTTGAGGGCCACGCCCACTTTTATATATGGGTCTTATAAGGTGACCTAATAAAAACATTTTAAGCCATATCTCTGTCAAATATAAAGATCTATCATTGAAATTTTATGCCAGGAGTCCACCTGCGGACATACAACGAAAAACACAAAAATTTTGGAAAATGGGCGTGGCACCGCCTCTTTTTAGAAGCTGGAATATACGAGATTTCTGAGCCCATAACTCGACAAATAATTGATATATAATGACGCAATTTGGTGTGTACGCTTTTATTACTTGTGGTAATACAGGTTGAAAATTTCAGCGAAATCGGTTGACGACCACGCCCACTTTTATATATGGGTATTATAAAGTGGCCTAATAAAAACATTTTAAGCGATATCTTTGTCAAATATAAAGATAATTCATTGAAATTTTGTGGCAAGAGTTCCACAATAGACTGGAAAGAAAAAATAGACAAATTTTGGAAAATGGGCGTGGCACCGCCTCTTTTTAGACAAAGGAATATACGAGATTTCTTAGCCTATAACTCGACAAATAATTGAGATATTATGACGAAACTTGGTTTATACACTTTTATAACTTGTGTTAATAGACACGCAAAAATTTATTGAAATCGGTTTATGACCACGCCTACTTTTTAACAAAGATATTTTTGGAACACCCTTTGGGAATTTGTAACGTGACATCTTTGTAACTAGAAGTCATAAAGGAATGAAATTTTGCACAAAGAATAATATTCATATGCTTAGTTGGATGACTGATAAAAATGTTGAAAATGGGCGTGGCTACGCCCACTTTATGCAGCACTCGCTTTATATAAAATACACCGTGATTCCATCAAACGCAAACAAGCAATGGAAGCATACAGCTGAGTATCTAATGTTCGATTCCACTCGAACTTAGGCTTCCTTACTTGTTTTCTATATGTTATAGTGGTCCGATTCGGCCGGTTCCGACAAATGATCAGCTGCATATAACAACATACCTGTATTCCGAATTTCATTCAGATATCTCAAAAACTGAGGGACTAGTTTGCGTTCACACAGACGGACGGACGGACATACGGACAGAAGGACAGACGGACATGGCTTAATCGACTCAGCTCGTGATTCTGATCATATCGGTATATATTTTGGTGGGTCCCCCACGCTTCCTTCTGGTACTTTCGACAAAAATTTTTTGGCACTAAGTTATAATACCATTTCATTCTCATGAAAGGTATAAAAAGAAGTCTGATGGGATGTGGTGTTCTCCGAAATAGATCTACATACATATGTATTTATAACTTCTACCAAAATTCCCAATATGCAGTGAAGTAAACTAGCTTATTGTGCAATATTTTCCGAACCCTTTTATTCAAGGTTTTCCAAACTAGTTTGGAAATACAAAATTTCCCAAACGTTTTGTTATATTTTACAATCAGAAAGTGAAGAGAAGTTGAGGTGAAGAATTTGAAAAGAACAAAAAAAAAAAGAAACCTGATTGAATAAATTCGAATATAGACAACAAAGTTCCGAATACGTTTGTAGCGTAATGGTGAGGTATGCTGCCTACGGACCAAGGAGCTCAGGTTCGAGTCCCGAGTGGCGCATTTTTTTTTTTTATTTTTTTATTTTTAGAGAAATTTGTTTCACCTCACGTTTACAAAACATTGTATAAAAATTGCTTTCCAAACGTGAAATGCAATTATAGAATTAGGGTCCTTTTCGTTGATTCAGCACTTACTATTAAATGAATTACAAACAAAACCAGTTCTTGCTTTGCATACGTATGTTTGTACATGCGGCTGATTTCATTGCAAATACAACAAACCCAAAACAGAAAGCTTCAAGCTTCATTTTTGCGTGAATTTATGCATTGAGTTTATCGCCATCGCTATGAGCGATCGCTGGCTGTTGTGCGTTAGTTCGCTCGCTATTTGAGTGGTTATACGTTTTTCTTTGAACATTTGTTTGTGATTTGAGAATAATGTGTTTTTGAGCTTTCGTGAGTGAGTTTTTCCCTACCCTTAAAGCTTGTTACTTATTGGCTTATATACGGGAGTGAATTGAAATTCATAGAGGATATTTTGAGGAAAGGTAACTTAAAAGCCGCAATGAAGCATGAATTATAATGTTGAATGTCCTACTATATGATGCCGTTGGGCTGTTGATGTCATGTTTCGAATCCGGAGGAGAATAGAAATAATAGAGAAGAGAACACAATAAAAGTGAATGTTTGAAAGATATAATAATTTAGTTAAATGTTACAACTTTTAGGATGAGATGAAGTTACATACATACATACATACATACATACAGGTGAAGCTAATAAAAGCGTGTTAAAAAAATCGAATGGCGAGCTTAGACCGATATCAGTTCTGCCATACTTATCCAAGGTAGCTGAGCAATTAATGTATAGGCAATTATACAAATTTCTTAATGATAACTCCCTCATAAGTGATTGCCAGTCAGGGTTTAGGGCAAATCGCAGCTGTATCACGGCTCTGCTGAATGTTACGGAAGATATTAGGCAAAATCTGGATGAAAACCACGTAACATTTCTGACACTCCTGGATCACTCCAAAGCCTTTGATACTGTTGACCGTCGCCTGTTGTGTCTAAAGCTTGAAAATTTGTTCAATTTCTCAGCCTCTGCTGTAAATTTAGTGCAATCTTACCTCTCACAGAGGTGCCAAGCAGTATGCGTGGGTGACTCTCTATCTCGACTGCTTCCTGTAGTCAAAGGAGTGCCCCAAGGTTCAGTTCTTGGTCCGTTGTTCTTTGTTCTCTATATCAACGACTTGCCTAAAAGACTTGAGCACTGCAGCATTCACATATATGCCGATCATGTGCAGCTGTATCTCAGCTGTCCAAGCGATTCAATCAAAGTGTGCGTTGACAATCTTAACAGCGATTTAGAACGTGTTAATGAATGGGCTAGTAACAATGGTCTAGTTATTAACCCCTGCAAATCTCATTGCTTAGTAATATCGAAGAAGCGATTCCAAATCAAAGGATATGATAATGTTATTATAAACAACTCTCTGATACGCTTCGTTGATTCTGCAAAAAACCTTGGTGTTATTTTCAACAGGAGTTTAACCTGGAACAATCATATCCATTGTGCTATTGGTAAGGTCTATGGTATGCTTCGGTCATTATGGGTAACCCAATATTTTACTCCACTAAAGATTCGTCTGCTCCTTGCCAAAACTTATCTGATACCAACACTGTTATACGGCTCTGAACTGTTCGCCAACTGTGACAATGCATGCAACAAAAAACTCAATGAGCTATACAATAATATTGCAAGGTACATATACGGAATTGGACGACGTGACCATATATCGCACTATGCTGCACAAATTTTTTCTATATCGTTCAACAATCTTTTAAAAGCAAGGTGTCTTGTGATGCTGGATAAAATTCTTTCTACAAATGAGCCCCAATATTTGAAGCGCAGACTACACTTTATCCGGTCAAATAGATCTCCTCAGCTTTTATATTCCAGATTCAATTCCCTAATATCTGAGCGCCAATTTTTTATTTATGCCATTCGGCTTTGGAACAGTCTCCCATTGACTCTGCGGCTAATTGTAAGCACCAGGCGTTTTAAATTCGAGCTTTATAGATTTTATGAATAATTTAATATTGGTATAACCTAAATATATATATATATTTCTATATGTATACACATATCTACACAACTAGCACTTTTTACCTATCCTTTACTTTTCTTCCTTTCCCTTCTTTATTCCTGCTTCATACTATCTTAGTTTAAGTTATATAGCTTTTTGTCTTTTAATTTGTAATTAAACTAAATTAAGTCAATTATGTAATTGTATATTCACACATCAACGCTGAAATATAACCTATGGTTGTTGCGTTGAACTATTATTATTAAATAAATACAAAACTTTCCATGTTTGACCCTTAATAAGTGGGCGTGGCACCGCCCATTTTCCAAAATTTCATTAAATTTCTTCATAGGGGTCTGAGCTCAACACGTGGGTAAAATTTCATCGCTCCAGCTATATTAGTGACTGAGATACCACATTTCCGATTTTTTCTATATAGGAAAAGTGGGCGTGGTCATGGTCCGATTTCGCCCATTTTCAATACCAACCGTCCCAGTCTCGATACCAACTTGCATTTCAAATTTCATCAAAATATCTCAATTTTTGCGCGAGTTAGAGTGTTTACAGACGGACGGACGGACGGACGGACATGGTTCAATCGATTTCTCTTTTCACCGTGATCATCTTGATATATATAAGTCTATATCTATCTCATTTATTTCGTTCTGTTACAATCCACCGTTATATGATTAAAACTATAATACTCTGTGTACTAGTACAGCTGAGTATAAAAATTAAAAAACACCTAATATATGGAATAATTAAGAACTAAATAAAATTGAAATAAAAAGAACAAAATATTTAAATAAAAGGAAATAATATAATAAATAAATGAAAATAAACAAGTAAGGAAGCCTAAGTTCGAGTGGAATTGAACATTAGATACTCAGCTGTGTGCTTTAATAGTTTGTTTGCGTTTGATGGAAACACGGCGTATTTTATATAAAGCGAGTGCCGCATAAAGTGGGCGTAGCCACGCCCATTTTCAATATTTTTATCAGTCATCCAACTAAGCATATGAATATTATTCTTTGTGCAAAATTTCATTCCTTTTTGACTTCTAGTTACAAAGATGTCACGTTACAAATTCCAAAAGGGTGTTCCAGAAATATCTTTGTTAAAAAGTAGGCGTGGTCATAAACCGATTTCAATAAATTTTTGCGTCTCTATTAACACAAGTTATAAAAGTGTATAAACCAAGTTTCGTCATAATATCTCAATTATTTGTCGAGTTATAGGCTAAGAAATCTCGTATATTCCTTTGTCTAAAAAGAGGCGGTGCCACGCCCATTTTCCAAAATTTTTCTATTTTTTGTTTCCGGTCTATATGCCACAAAATTTCTATGAATTATCTCTATATTTGACAAAGATATCGCTTGAAATGTTTTTATTAGGCCACTTTATATTTCCCATGTATAAAAGTGGGCGTGGTCGTCAACCCGATTTCGCTAAAATTTTGAATATGTATTACTACAAGTAATGAAAGTGTACACACCAAGTTTCGTCATTATATATAAATTATTTGTCGAGTTATAGGCTCAGAAATCTCGTATATTCCTGTTTATAAAAATAGGTGGTGCCACGCCCATTTGCCAAAATTTTCGTGTTTTTCGTTTTATGTCCGCAGTTGGAAAATTTCAATGATATATCTTTATATTTGACAGAGATATCGCTTAAAATGTTTTTATTAGGCCACTTTATAATACACATATATAAAAATGGGCGTGGCCCTTAACCGATTTTGGAAATTTTTCGTCCAAACATTTGACTAAGTAAGTATAGCACGCGTACCGAATTTCATCGATATATCTTCAACGTTTTCTGAGTTATGACATATAAAACTGTCAAGGTTTGACCCATTTTCCAAAATTTCATCAAATTTCTTCCTAAAAGGAAAAATAAAATAATAAATAAATGAAAATAAAAAAGACCTAACATTGAATAAAGTGAAATTAAAACAAAAATTAAATGAAAATGATTGAAAAGTACATATTTTGGCACAATCTAAAGTAAATAAGTGTGGCATCCATATAAAATATTTGAGCGCCAAAAATGGCTTCGGCAAAGTATTCGATGGAGGTTTTTAATATTCCATGTATTTTTTATTGTAATTGGTTGCTCCTTTTTCTCTATAGTATGGAATATTGCACGGCCTACTTCTTGGACCTTTCTAGTTTTCTTGCGCTCTAGCGCTCTGGCGCTTATAGAAATCATAGAGACAATCAATTTTAAGTGTAATGCAATTTTTGAGTGTAATCCAAATGCATGTGAAAAAGGGAAAGAGAGAGAGCGCTTTTAAATTAAAGCAACTCTTCAACTGTGTTTACGATATTTGTAAACATTTTTACGATATCTATTACTCTTAACTAAAAACTTTATTTATTTGTTTATAATTAGACAAATTAAATAATTTATAGAAAAAGTTATATGCCTATGCACTGCTGCTGACTCATACGAACACATCCATATCAATTTTATGTGGATATGAGTATGTTAAATGTGCTAAACAGCCTGGCAATTGTTTATATGGAAAAAATGTTAGCCTATTAATATATAGATTACTATCGAACTTACACAAAATACGAAAAAAGACACTGAAGATGGTGCATATTAGCCGAAACCGGTTTGTCTCCAAACCAAACTTGACAAGGGATGACGGAAAATCGTACCACAGTACATCATATTCCTACCTTGTCGGAAAAGGAAGCAACCAAAAAGTAATAAATACCAGTCAATTAATATAAACGGTATCACTATCGATAACTTAAATTAGCAAAATTACTCAGACATGTGTGTCCAGATGAGGGGTTTACTTATATCTTTGGAATGTGAGTGAGCTTCAAGTGTGTCGGACGTGGTTAATTTTCGCTCCGTAAATTTTCGATTTTGTCGTGGACATACATAAGTAATAGGGCGGAGTGAATTTGGGCTTTTTATACCTTTCATGAGAATGAAATGGTATTATAACATAGTGCCAAAAAAATTTTGTCGAAAGTACCAGAAGGAAGCGTGGGGGACCCACCAAAATATATACCGATATGATCAGAATCACGAGCTGAGTCGATTAAGCCATGTCCGTGTGTCCGTCTGTCCGACTGTCCGTCTGTCCGTCCGTCCGTCTGTGTGAACGCAAACTAGTCCCTCAGTTCTTGAGATATCTGAATGAAATTCGGAATACAGGTATGTTGTTATATGCAGCTGATCACTTGTCGGAACCGGCCGAATCGGACAACTATAACATATAGAAAACAACCGATTATTCAGATATACATGAAATTTTTGGATGTAATTTGTGCATAACTTCCCCATTTAAACAGCTAAGGACATGAAACTTTGAAGTAGACGTGCCCATTTTGGCCCAAACAAGGTTACCGAAAATTGTCAAGATCGGACCACTATAACATATAGTTCCACAACATCCGATTATTCAGATATACACATTTTGGTGTATAACTCCTCCATTTTAACAGCTAACGGCCTGAAATTTTGAAGTATTTGTACCCATATTGACCCAAACGGGATTGCCGAAAATTGTTAAGATCGGACTACTATAACCTATAGCTCCCCTACAACCGATTGTTCAGATATGGACATTTTGGTGTATAACTCCTGCATTTTAACAGCTAACGTCCTGAAATTGTGAAGTGTTTGTACCCATATGGGCCCAAACGGGATTACCGAAAATTGTCAAGATCGGACCACTATAACATATAGCTCCCCTACAACCGATTGTTCAGATATGGACATTTTGGTGTATAACTCCTCAATTTTAACAGCTAACGGCGTGAAATTTTAAAGTATTTGTACCCATATGGGCCCAAACGGGATTACTGAAAATTGTCAAGATCGGACCACTATAACATATAGCTCCCCTACAACCGATTGTTCAGATATGGACATTTTGGTGTATAACTCCTCCATTTAAATAGCCAAGACACCATTTTTTCTAATAAATCCTTCCATAAATAACCCACAGAATTAAAATTATAAATTAAACTTAATCCGGCTATGTACATACATAGGTAACTCTTCATTTCACCACTCATGAAAGTCTTCGGTACGGTCGAAGAAAGCTACGCTTTTACTTGTTTTGAAATCATTATTGCTCTACCTGCAGAAAGTTGCCTTTCTAGTACAGAAGTAAAACTGCAAAATATTATTGGCCTAGGCCTTTATTTGGAGGTGCCCCAATTCCATTAAAGAATGAATAAAATGCTCCAGATGCTAAAATTCATTTGCTAATTTCTCCTAAAAATATACGTAATTTTCCGATGAAAAATGTTTAAATCTGTGTCTCCAAGCTTATACAAAAATTCTAAAAATTCGAGGAAATTTCCAAAATTTCCAAAAAATTTCTCCAATTTTCAGCACATACACTGATTTAAACTTATTTCATCGGAAAATATCGTATATTTTTAGGAGAAATTAGCAAATTAATTTTATCTAGCAAAGAATTTTATGCATCTGGAGCATTTTGTCCATTCTATGATAGAATTGGGGCACCTCCAAATAAAGGACTAGGCCAATAATATTTTACTGTCTTACTTCTGTACTAGAAAGGCAACTTTCTGCAGGTAGGGCAATAATGATTTCAAAAAAAAAACCCCAATTCACTCCTCCCTAATAAGTAACTATCTCATTATGCAGTAATTGCGCCGGTCAGCGCATGCTTGACTTAGCAAGCAAGCAAAAAATTATTGCTGTTTTATCTGATCTCGAGCGTATAAAAAAACTTTAAAACATCTTTTAAATACATCAAACAATTCTGATAATAATTTGGCTGCTGCTTCTGTAAATAATAACATAGTAGCAACCCGCCTTCAGTCAAAAGTTGCCACGAATGTTGTTGGTGCAAAGTCAGTTGCTTTGGCGCCAAATGTAAGTAAAGGAAATGACACTGATTCAAATGTTATTGTTATCGATGAGAGTGCAACTACAAAACTCCCCAATGCTGGTGCGGTTGCGGCTGAGAGTTTATCTAGCTCTCCATTGCCCACTAACAAAATCTTATGCACTAATAATAAGTCGTTGCAGTCTCCGACTCTCTTTCACCTAAAGGGCAAACTGTTGTTGCTGATCGCCCACAAGTTACTCAACCATCGAAAGCTGATACACAAATTGATCCAGCCACTGCTAATCAAATCGCAACTAATATACATACATATTCACAACCGTCTGGTTCTGCTGCTGAGGAACAGTGGTCTATTTCTGTAAAAAAAAAATCTGTTGTCTTTGATACTAATGTTACTGCTGAATTAAGCGTTGCTGTGTAATATAAATGGCTGCATTTATCTTCTTTTGCAACAACTGTAACTGAAGATGATATAATTAATTACGTAGCTAAACGTTGTCGAGCTAATAAAAATCAGGGTTTGAAATTGCTTAGCTACTTTTGCTGCATTTGCTTTTGCTTTGCTTTTGCTAACGAAAAGTAAATTAGCAAACTCGGCCAGCCAAGTATTCAGCTGAGCCGTGTTTGCTTGCATAGTTAAGCAAAGCAACGCGATTTGGGGGATTTCATTTTACTTCCAGCAATTAGTTGTGTCTTTGCATTTTTTCTGCTTTTGCTTATTTTGCTGAAACGATTTGTTTACGCATATTTCGATTTTTTATACATATTTACTTATGTGTATGTACACATAATATGTATGTATGTCCATTTGTAAACATCTTTTCATGTTGAATTTTGCTTAAAAACTAGTTTCAGCAAAATAAGCAACTGTAAGCAAAAATTTACTACTCAACTAATTGCTGGAAGTAAAAGCAACCCTCTCAAAATTGAGTTGCTTGGCTTAACTATACAAGCAAACACGACTCAGCTGAAAACTGAAGCGAATGGTTCGTGTTTTCGTTTTTGGCTCGGCTGAATTCAGCAATAAGCAAAAAACATCGGCTATTGCTGTTTTGCAGCAAGCAAATTCAAACCCTGATAAAAATTCTTTTTCAAGATAAAAATATATTTTCATAACACATCTGGTATCCGCACAAAATGCACTTAGCTCACAGCTAGAGTACGATATTTTCGTTATAATTGAAACATGGCTCAACAATACATTCTTCTATGCTGAGTTGTTTGACCTCAATTACTATAGCGTTTTTCGCAAGGATCGTGATGTGGTCAAGACTGGTCATGAAAGAGGTGGTGGCATACTGATAGCTTCCCGTTGCTGTCTTAATGCAAATACTTTTAAGATCAATAACACTCCTGTCGAATTCAGTATGTACCCCCAGTACAATGTTGGGATTATGAAAGCATATCATATATATATTATTTCTAATTGGTGTTTTTTTTGCAATCCCTTTTACTGCTCACATAATTTACCAAAATTAATAAGTAAGGCATCGTTTTAAAAGTATAAATTAGCTATGCATGTTACACGGTGTTTTATTTGGCGTGGTACTTTTTTTTAATAGTATTTTGCAAAAATAAAGATTAAATTTAAACTAAAAGATTTGTGCCTAAAACTATGCCTTCATAATTATTTTATTCTAATAAGAGTGCAGAGTTAAATACAAATTTCAAATGTAGATGTTGCTCGAGTTGAACAGTCGTGTATGTAATATTGTTCTTCTCTTTTAAATTAAACTATATTTTATTTTATAAAATATTCAATATTTTATTTTAGTTAAATCCATTTTTTTTTATAATTATCTTAGATTTTATATTAATTATATTTAAAATTATATTTCTGTTAAAATAAACTTCTCGGCCCAATCTCAGTTTTATGACTAAATTTATTTTACAATTTTATGATGAACTCTGCACTCGATTCGTTCGAGGTCTTAATGTTGCCACCCTATCATTATCACTAGTAGTTACCAGATTGTCTGTTCCCATTCCCACATTCGGCCATCCTGATATGTTATTCGACTCGAATGACGAATGCCATGCCTTCTTTATTCCCTATTTTCTCAACCTCATAGAATAGAATAGAATAGAATTAATTATTGAGGTTAGTACGTCGACCTATTGGTCTATTGTACCCTCTTCTAATCACAATACCTCATCTAGGCCGAGCTCCTCCAAAAAGCGGAGTATTGCGCTCGGCTTTAGAGATTGTATGTGCCCTTGTCCTGGCCAAGGCATGCCGAGAAGTCTATGACGCTTCCTGGCGATAGCGTCACACTCAGCCAGTATATGCTCTGCAGACTCATCATCCCTATCACAAAAGCGACATAGGCTGCTAGAATAGATGCCTAGCCTGTTCATATGTTTTTTGAGCCTGCAATGCCCTGTTAAAATTCCTGTTATTATTCTGAGTTTGTTCTTTGGGAGGTTCATGATCTCCTTAAATCTAGATCTATTGTACCCTCCCATTAGGGCCTTTGCCTGACGTAATCCAGTTGTCTGGCGTCAGTGCTCATCCCTTAATTTCCTCTCCTCCTCCCTGAGCACATTCCTGATAGTATGTGGACCTATTGCTGTGAATGGCTCAGGGCCTATAGGTTTTGTGATCGCTGCCTGCCTGGCAAGGCTGTCAGCCTGTTCGTTACCCTCTACTCCCCTGTGTCCTGGAACCCAGCACAACAGGATGCTGTTTCGGGTTGCCAGTTCGTTCAGTCTACTTATACATTCTAACACTAGAGAAGATCTTATCTCATACGATGAGAGTGCCTTCAGTGCCGCCTGACTATCACTGAATATTATTATTTTCTCGTTGGAGTAACCACGTTGCAGTATCATGCCTGCACATTCATTAATGGCATATACCTCCGCCTGAAAGATGCTCGGGTAAACCCCCAGAGGAACTGACAAATTGGTTCTAGGGCCGAAAACCCCAGCTCCAATCCTCTCCGGGGTTTTAGAGTCAGTATACCATATTAGATTATGAGATCGATGGTACCCCTCAATTTTAGAGACACTCCACGATTTCTTGTCTCCTAATTCTATTTTGAACCTTTTCTCAAAGTTCAGTATCTTGTTGATATCATCTCTAGGGAACTGAGAGATCGGGAGCTTCTCTATAATTTTCGCTCTGTTCCTCGACGATACAACCTTACCTTTACCAAAGCCTTCCCTAATCATAGTTAGCAGGGTTCGCTTGGCCACTTGTTCTATTTCTATGTGTAGCGGGGTCAGGTCAAGTAGCACCTCCATTGCAGCCGTTGGGCAAGTGCGCATAGCTCCCGTTATGCACACACATGCTTGGCGTTGCACTCTTGTGAGGATGATTGCCGTTTTCCGCGGGTTTATGGAAAGCCCCACTCCGGCACACCACCCCTTCGTTAGGTTTAGAGCTCTCTGGATGATGTCACAGAGGGTACTTACGAATTTGCCCCTTGCGATTATAACAATATCATCTGCATAGCCCTGACAGCGTATTCCGTTGTCAGACAGCAGTTGAAGGAGCTCATCCACTACCAGGCTCCACAGAAGAGGGGATAGGATTCCTCCTTGTGGACATCCCTTTGTGGTCCTTAATTGTACACTGCCGTTGCCTACTGAGGTCTCGGCAATCCTCGTGCGAAGTAAAGAGTCGATCCAATTGCGGATCGTTATATTAACCTCTCGTTTTACTAGGGCCTGACACACACAATCATGGCTTGTGTTGTCAAAGGCTCCTTCTATGTCTAAGAAAGCACATAGTACTGTTTCCCCCTGCTCGAAAGCACTCTGTATCTCCGACGTCAGTTGGTATAGAGCAGTATCTGTGGATCTGCCTGCTCGATATGCGTGCTGATTTGGATGTAGTGGAAATTCCTTCAGAGTATTCGATCTTATTTCGTTATCTATGACTTTCTCCATTTCCTTAAGGACAAAGGATGTTAAACTTATAGGCCTAAATGATTTTGCCTGCGAGTAGTCTTTTTTACCTATTTTTGGTATGAAAACCACTTTAGCCCTCCTCCACACCATTGGAATGTACGCCAGTGCTAGGCTGTCAATCATTATTTTTGTTAGTTGTGGAAATATGCCCTCCGCTTGCTGCAGAAAGACCGGATATATGCCATCCAATCCCGGGGACTTATACCTCTCGAAAGATCGTATGGCCCAACTGACCGCATTAGGCGAAAGAAGTTCCTTCGCTATCTTCCAGTCAGATGGGGTTGGTCTGTGTTCTTGGGCACAGATCTCCAGCCCGGGCGGACGTGCATCCGGAAAGTGTGCAGCTAGCAATCCTCTCGCTCTCTCCTCTTCGGTCGCTGTGTAAGTACCATTCGGGAGTCTGAGAGCCAATCTCGTTTCCCTCTGCTCCTTAGCCAAGGCTTTGTGAAGCCTTGCTGCTGCCGGAGTCGCTATAATATCTGCGCAAAAGCTTCTAAAGCTTTCGCGTTTAGCCTTTCTTATCTCCTTATTGTATGTTGTTAGATGAGCCCTGTACTCCTCCCAGTGATCGGTACGCTTAGCTTTATTGAAAAGCTTTCGCACCTCCTTCCTCAGTTTTGTTAGCTCTGAGGACCACCATTTTGTTTTCCTGGGAGTGCATTTAGGTATGCGACCTCATACCTCCCGTGATTGAACTTTTTAGTCACCTTGTACGGTCCAAGATATTTAGGTTTTAATTTTAAATATGTTCCAAATTGTGTTCTTTTAATCGATACTAAATCATTTATTTTAAATTCAATATCTGGTTTTCTTTTTTTTATTAAATTCTCTACGATTTTCCTTTTGAATTTTGCTTATATTTTCCTTCGCTATTTTTCTAATCGCATCTCGCTCTGTATTGAATTCATTTGTTTCTATTTCAATCAAAATTTCTCTTAAATCTGGATAATCTACAGTTCTCATTTCCAATCCGGTCAATATTTTGAATGGTGTGATTTTCGTACTACGTGGGGCTGTATTGTTAATTATTTGTTGAACTTTTTCAACATGACTGTACCAGTGTGCTGGATTTATTTGACTAAGTTTGTAAATCATAGGAATAGCAATTTTATGGATTCGCTCCACTTGACCATTACCACGAGGTACCCCTGTCGTTATCTGTAAGTGCTGTATGTTTTCACGCTCACAATATTCTCTAAATAAATTTGATGTGAACGCACTTCCCCTATCTGATACAATTCGTTTTGGATTTCCAAAAATTGCAGCTTGTTTCTGCAACCTGTCAACAACTTCCTCCGCTCCAGTAGATTTAGTTGGATATAACCAAATAAACTTTGAAAATCCGTCTACTACCACGAAAATATGATTATATTTCTTCCTCGTTTCTGCTAATGGACCAACATGATCAATATGATACGTTACTAATGGTTCAGATGCTTTGTCAATTGGTGTCAACAATCCTTCCTTTTTCCCTGATTTTGCGTCTGTAATTATGCATTCTATGCATCCTCTAACTACTCTACCAACCTTCGGAACTAATTTGGAATATAATAATATTTTTCAACTATTTCCAGTGTTTTCTTAACTGCAAAATGACCTTGATTATGTGCTAACTTTATGATCTCTTCCTCCATTACGGAAGGTACAACCAAAAGTTCTTTAACAGGATCTTTGTATAATAAATTGTGTCTCATAAAAAAGTCTTCATATTTATCCTTTTCCAAAATTTTCTTTACTGCTTTAATCCAATCATCTTGCCCTTGAGCTTCCTGTAATCTAAATTTAAACGAATCTTCTATTAACAAACAATATGCACGACTTAACGCATCCACATGCTTCATTCGTAAGCCCGCCCTATGTTCTACAACATATTTGTACTGCTGCAAATACATTGCCCATCTCATAATCCTATCTGGCACATCTTCTTTTTTTACTGTCATTGCAAAAGCATTACAATCAATAACAATTTTAAATTTTGTATCTTTAACATAAATTTTCCACTTCTGTAAAGCCTTAATTATTGCTAATACTTCGAGTTCGTAAGAACTATACTTTTCCTCGCTTTTTGAAGTTCGTCTGCTTAAAAATTCTACAGGATGAAATAATTGATCTTCGGAATCTTTTTGCAACAAGATAGCTCCATATCCGTACTTCGACGCGTCTGTGTGTATTTCAGTTTCTGCTGTTGGATTATATAATTTTAAAGCAGGTGCATTTACGAACGCATGCTTCAGCTCTTGTATTGCTAACAACTCCTCTTTTCGCAACTCAAATTTCGCATCTTTTCGGAGTAAATCTGTAAGTGGCTTAGCTATTACTGCGTAGTCTCTAACAAATCTTCGAAAAAATGAAGTTAGACCCAAAAATATTTGCATTTGCTTTTTATTTGTTGGTATAGGAAAATTCTCAATTGCTAATGTTTTTTCATTAGATGCACTCAGAAAAATAATCACAGTAGTATCAACAGTTTTCTTCTGTTAATCCCTAAATTCGTTAAATTGACAGAAATACGTTTAAGTAGACACATTTAGAGTTTTATAAACGAAAAAATCTTTTACTTTAACAAATATATCTATTAAAACCTATTTGTTAGTTCAACAGAACTGATCTGTCAATTAATAACAGAAATTTTTGTTGTTATAACTGAGTCACTGTTAACTTAACCCTAATATCTGTTGCTATAACATTTATTTTATTTGTTGATTCAACAAATCATTACTGTTGACTATCAAACGAAAAAGTTTTTATTTTGCCAGCTTTCTCCGTTGTTACTTGTTGCTTTGCTAACGTGAGTGAGTTGTAATTCACGAATGCTTTTGCGAACAATGGTAAGTATAAATAGCATAACTAAAGTTCAATATTCAATATAATGTTGCATCTTGCACTATACATATGATGCCGTTGAATTGAATTTTCAGGTTGATGTCATGGATTGAAATGGGAGGAGAATATAAAATAGAGAACACAATATAGCAAGCAGTGGAAGCGAAGAGGGTGACGCAATGGCAAACAAGCGAAGATGAAGCTACATATTTGTACTTGGAAACCGAACGGAGGGAGGATGTAGAGAAAAATGCAAACAAAAGGTTTAAAAAAGATCTAAAAATACACATTATAAAGTAATTGTTAGAAATAAACGGCCATATAAAACACAAAGGCATTTATTTTTAAGAGACAAAATTTCAACTGCGGAGAGTTGTTGATTTAACAGCAAAAATGTTTAGATTCACAACGTTTTTTTGTTTTCAGAGCAGTTAGTTCAACAATAAAACTGTTAAAACAAAAGAACGTCTGTCAATTTAACAGATAAATCTTTTGGATGTGATTTGACTGTGGAATCTGTTGTTTTAACCCGTAATCCCGTTGATGTACCAGCATCTTTTCTCTCGGTGTGGCAAAACTTTTCCGTTTTCCACTATGTATCCTAAAAAATTTATCTGTCTACGCAGGAATTGACACTTTGACCATTTTATATTCAACCCATTCTCACTTGTATGTTTCAAAACAAGTTCTAATCTACTAATGCCTTCAGTTTCATCCTTTGCTGGAATAACTATATCGTCCATGTAAATTATTACTATACCTTCCCTCAATAAGTCTTGAAAAATTGTTTGAACATAACGGCAAAATACTGCTGGTGAGTTTGAAATTCCAAACTTAACAAAACAAAACTCATACTGCCCATTCATGGTCACAAATGATGTATATTTTCTTGAGCTAGGCTCAATAGGAACATGGAAAAATCCATTTTTCAAATCAAGTGTGGTATACACTTTTGCTCCTATTAACCTATCCAAAACTTCGTCCATTCTTGTCATCGGAAAATTATCTCTAATAATTTTTTGATTAATTTTTCTGAAAACAATCGCTTAGATCCGTCTTTCTTTGGAGTAACAACTATTGGTGAAGCATATTCCGAGTTACTTCTTGTTATAATTCCTCTTTTAACCAACTTGATACTTGTTCATCAACCCAACATTGATCAGCATATGACATACGACGTGGTCGTTGATATACAGGAATTTCATTAACTAAAATTAATTTCATTTTTATAGGCGATTTTTCTGGTTTTCTTGGCAAATAGTTAGCTACTAGCATTTCTATTTTTTTAGCTTCATCCCTCCCACATTCGATAAATCTATATCAATATGTACCTTACTTTCCTCAAAATCTGTAGTTAAACACAAAGCATTAAATTCTTTCACCAACAAATAGTCATGATTGGTTTCTGATGTTTCAAATAATCCTACGTCCTGCTTATTTCTATCATTTCCTACTACTGCCTGTGTATCATAATTTTCCAATGTCTTGCATTTACTTGCAACTTCACTATTATTGTCATTTGCGTTCACAGCAATATATTTATTGCTCACTTTTTCAATATTTGATTCATCTGGATATGATATGGAGTCTGCTTTAGCACATTGTCACATTCCTTAACAATGTCCCTGCTACCTTTTGTCTCATAAACCTTCTTTTTGTGTTTCTAAATTCAATTCCATCCTCTCTGACAACCAATTCAAATTTCCTTAAAACATCGCTTCCGATCACTGCTGCATATGGTAAATCGCGTTCTCTTACCACATGAAATGTTATTTGCATTACTACCTCATCTATGGAAATATTTGCATTGAAGCTACCCAATGTTGTGAGTTTGCCTCTGCCTATTCCGAACAACTGCAATTTTTCTTTTGACAGTTCAATGTCACCTAACATCATAAGTGTATCATACCTCATCACACAAAATTTACTACCAGTATCCACCAGTGTACTAAAAGTAAAACCATTTATTGTTACTTCCAAAAAATATAAATCGTCTAGCCGTTTAGCATATGTTTTTGCTTTTCCATCGCTCAACATATTAACACGTTCTTTTTCGGATATTTGCTTGGTATTGCATTGATGTGAGTAATGTCCTACCTTCTTACACTTGAAACATTTCACGCTACTAGCACTACTATTGCTAGAACCAGCGCTACTGCTACTTGCTACGATTTTCCTTTTGAATTTTGCTTATATTTTCCTTCGCTATTTTTCTAATCGCATCTCGCTCTGTATTGAATTCATTTGTTTCTATTTCAATCAAAATTTCTCTTAAATCTGGATAATCTACAGTTCTCATTTCCAATCCGGTCAATATTTTGAATGGTGTGATTTTCGTACTACGTGGGGCTGTATTGTTAATTATTTGTTGAACTTTTTCAACATGACTGTACCAGTGTGCTGGATTTATTTGACTAAGTTTGTAAATCATAGGAATAGCAATTTTATGGATTCGCTCCACTTGACCATTACCACGAGGTAACCCTGTCGTTATCTGTAAGTGCTGTATGTTTTCACGCTCACAATATTCTCTAAATAAATTTGATGTGAACGCACTTCCCCTATCTGATACAATTCGTTTTGGATTTCCAAAAATTGCAGCTTGTTTCTGCAACCTGTCAACAACTTCCTCCGCTCCAGTAGATTTAGTTGGATATAACCAAATAAACTTTGAAAATCCGTCTACTACCACGAAAATATGATTATATTTCTTCCTCGTTTCTGCTAATGGACCAACATGATCAATATGATACGTTACTAATGGTTCAGATGCTTTGTCAATTGGTGTCAACAATCCTTCCTTTTTCCCTGATTTTGCGTCTGTAATTATGCATTCTATGCATCCTCTAACTACTCTACCAACCTTCGGAACTAAATTTGGAATATAATAATATTTTTCAACTATTTCCAGTGTTTTCTTAACTGCAAAATGACCTTGATTATGTGCTAACTTTATGATCTCTTCCTCCATTACGGAAGGTACAACCAAAAGTTCTTTAACAGGATCTTTGTATAATAAATTGTGTCTCATAAAAAAGTCTTCATATTTATCCTTTTCCAAAATTTTCTTTACTGCTTTAATCCAATCATCTTGCCCTTGAGCTTCCTGTAATCTAAATTTAAACGAATCTTCTATTAACAAACAATATGCACGACTTAACGCATCCACATGCTTCATTCGTAAGCCCGCCCTATGTTCTACAACATATTTGTACTGCTGCAAATACATTGCCCATCTCATTATCCTATCTGGCACATCTTCTTTTTTACTGTCATTGCAAAAGCATTACAATCAATAACAATTTTAAATTTTGTATCTTTAACATAAATTTTCCACTTCTGTAAAGCCTTAATTATTGCTAATACTTCGAGTTCGTAAGAACTATACTTTTCCTCGCTTTTTGAAGTTCGTCTGCTTAAAAATTCTACAGGATGAAATAATTGATCTTCGGAATCTTTTTGCAACAAGATAGCTCCATATCCGTACTTCGACGCGTCTGTGTGTATTTCAGTTTCTGCTGTTGGATTATATAATTTTAAAGCAGGTGCATTTACGAACGCATGCTTCAGCTCTTGTATTGCTAACAACTCCTCTTTTCGCAACTCAAATTTCGCATCTTTTCGGAGTAAATCTGTAAGTGGCTTAGCTATTACTGCGTAGTCTCTAACAAATCTTCGAAAAAATGAAGTTAGACCCAAAAATATTTGCATTTGCTTTTTATTTGTTGGTATAGGAAAATTCTCAATTGCTAATGTTTTTTCATTAGATGGCAAAACTTTTCCGTTTTCCACTATGTATCCTAAAAAATTTATCTGTCTACGCAGGAATTGACACTTTGACCATTTTATATTCAACCCATTCTCACTTGTATGTTTCAAAACAAGTTCTAATCTACTAATGCCTTCAGTTTCATCCTTTGCTGGAATAACTATATCGTCCATGTAAATTATTACTATACCTTCCCTCAATAAGTCTTGAAAATTTGTTTGAACATAACGGCAAAATACTGCTGGTGAGTTTGAAATTCCAAACTTAACAAAACAAAACTCATACTGCCCATTCATGGTCACAAATGATGTTTATTTTCTTGAGCTAGGCTCAATAGGAACATGGAAAAATCCATTTTTCAAATCAAGTGTGGTATACACTTTTGCTCCTATTAACCTATCCAAAACTTCGTCCATTCTTGTCATCGGAAAATTATCTCTAATAATTTTTTGATTAATTTTTCTGAAAACAATCGCTTAGATCCGTCTTTCTTTGGAGTAACAACTATTGGTGAAGCATATTCCGAGTTACTTCTTGTTATAATTCCTCTTTTAACCAACTTGATACTTGTTCATCAACCCAACATTGATCAGCATATGACATACGACGTGGTCGTTGATATACAGGAATTTCATCAACTAAAATTAATTTCATTTTTATAGGCGATTTTTCTGGTTTTCTTGGCAAATAGTTAGCTACTAGCATTTCTATTTTTTTAGCTTCATCCCTCCCACATTCGATAAATCTATATCAATATGTACCTTACTTTCCTCAAAATCTGTAGTTAAACACAAAGCATTAAATTCTTTCACCAACAAATAGTCATGATTGGTTTCTGATGTTTCAAATAATCCTACGTCCTGCTTATTTCTATCATTTCCTACTACTGCCTGTGTATCATAATTTTCCAATGTCTTGCATTTACTTGCAACTTCACTATTATTGTCATTTGCGTTCACAGCAATATATTTATTGCTCACTTTTTCAATATTTGATTCATCTGGATATGATATGGAGTCTGCTTTAGCACATTGTCACATTCCTTAACAATGTCCCTGCTACCTTTTGTCTCATAAACCTTCTTTTTTATGTTTCTAAATTCAATTCCATCCTCTCTGACAACCAATTCAAATTTCCTTAAAACATCGCTTCCGATCACTGCTGCATATGGTAAATCGCGTTCTCTTACCACATGAAATGTTATTTGCATTACTACCTCATCTATGGAAATATTTGCATTGAAGCTACCCAATGTTGTGAGTTTGCCTCTGCCTATTCCGAACAACTGCAATTTTTCTTTTGACAGTTCAATGTCACCTAACATCATAAGTGTATCATACCTCATCACACAAAATTTACTACCAGTATCCACCAGTGTACTAAAAGTAAAACCATTTATTGTTACTTCCAAAAAATATAAATCGTCTAGCCGTTTAGCATATGTTTTTGCTTTTCCATCGCTCAACATATTAACACGTTCTTTTTCGGATATTTGCTTGGTATTGCATTGATGTGAGTAATGTCCTACCTTCTTACACTTGAAACATTTCACGCTACTAGCACTACTATTGCTAGAACCAGCGCTACTGCTACTTGCACCACTAGTGTTTACGCAACCATCATTTTTGCAATCTCTTGCAATGTGCCCCTCTTTGTTACACTTAAAGCATTTCTTATTGTTAAAAAATGTTTTGCTTTTATCTTCGCGTTTAACACTTGTAAAATGTTGTTGTGAAACATATCTATTTTGCGATAAATACGGCCCTTTCACTTTTTCATAAACGCGAATTTGTTCCTTAGATTCTTTCAAATTCTTGGCCTGATACAACATTGCTTTGTTGGCTCGAGAATCTGAAATACCTTCAACAAAATACTCAATAACGCTTTTTTCATCAAGGCAAATCGGTTTTCCTATTTCAATTAATACATATAAATATTCTTGCAGACTTTCTTTAGACTGCTTCTTCCTATTTCTCAATACGCGATGTACCTCGGAAGCACACAATTTTTCCCCAAACTCTTCAATCAGCTCATTTTTAAGCGATTCCCAATCTCTAACATCAACTAAACCTCGGGTAAAAAGTTTCGCGGCTCCTTTCAACAATTGCTTTGCATATACATACTTCTGGAAATTGTTCCAGCCCACTGTATCAGCTACATCATCAAATTCTCGCACCCACTGATTAATATCGTAATTACCATCTCCTGAAAATGATGAAATACTGTCCTCAATATCGCGCAAAGTAAACATTACTTTCCTCGATTCACGTATGCCACTTAAATTTGCATCAACATAAACAGAATTTATCGATTCGTTGTCGTATGCATCTACCATTTGTCCATTATTTACGCCAAAATCTTCTAAAAGTCTACTCTGTAATTCTATCTTTCGTCCCACTGTACTTAGATTAAGTTGTCTCAGCTTTTCTTTCAAAGCTTCTACTGTTAACGAATTTACGATAGCAGCGTCCATCTTACAATATTTTACGAATATTGAATATATCTACATATATAAGTATGTGCATGCATATGTTATTCGCATTTAAAATAAGTAAAAATATTTTAAAACTACATGCATAACTACATAAAGGATATGAATACGTATGACTACATATACATATTTACATTTACATATATACACATTTTTTAAAACAAAATTTTCTTTATCATTTTTTTTTTATATCATTTCTAAATTCAATTTTCATTTAAGTTGACATAAAAATTACAAAAAACTACAAAACTACAAATAGTTTTTAACCTCTTAGCTTTGAGAAAAAAAATTTTTTTTCTGTTCCTCCTGCTGTTGCTGCCACTGCTGCTGCTGCTTCGCCTACGTACTCCTTCCTCTTTGAAATTTTTCTCTTTCGATTTTATTTACTCCACAGTTTTTCAAAATCATTATGCATTGTCAATAGCAGCAATATTGTTTTAGTTTTTTTTTTTATAAATTGTATGAGTTGTTTGGAAATATCCATAGTAACAAATTTCACTCATTTATTTTTCTTTTTTTAAACTTTTTCTTTTTCAAATTTTTTCTACAATCTTATGAGTTGTTATGAGTTGTCGTCCATAGCAACAAATTTCACTCATTTATTTTTCTTTTTAAAACTTTTTCTTTTTCAAATTTTTTCTACAATCTTATGAGTTGTTATGAGCTGTCGTCCATAGCAACAAATTTCACTCTTTTGTTTTCCATTTCAAAACTTTTCTTTATTTTTTCTAAAACCTTATGAGTTGTTATATATGTATGTATGTATGTCCATAGCAACAAAACTTTTACTCATTCTTCTTTTCAACTTTGTTAAATTTTCGAGTTTTTTCTTGTTTTTTTTGTTTTTTTTTTTTTTTTGTTTTAAGATCTTTTCTTCCCAAAATTCTCAATTACCATAATTGTTGCTTTTTTTTACATATTTTTGACTCATTACTTATAATTTCTGTTTTTTCACTCGTTACTTTAAAATACTCATATTTTGCTCTATATTTGGACTTTTCTCGAAAAGTTATATGTATGTATGTAATTCGTATATAACTTTTTCACGCTTGTAGCATATGTATGTATTATTTCTTAAATTTTTCGCTTTTACATTCACCCGATTTTGTTTTTTCTAGTTCTTATATTTCTGCAATTTTCATTCACCCAATTTCGATTTTGTTTTTTCTGGTTCTAGTTTTTCTTGTTATTACACCATGGTTTTTCTGCAATTTCCAACAAAAAAAAAAAATTTCACCAAATTTTATTTTTGGAATACGAACAAAAAACAAAAAAAAAATTTTATATCCCGGTTGAGCTCCCAAATTTGTAATATTGTTCTTCTCTTTTAAATTAAACTATATTTTATTTTATAAAATATTCAATATTTTATTTTAGTTAAATCCATTTTTTTTATAATTATCTTAGATTTTATATTAATTATATTTAAAATTATATTTCTGTTAAAATAAACTTCTCGGCTCAATCTCAGTTTTATGACTAAATTTAATTTACAATTTTATGATGAACTCTGCACTCGATTCGTTCGAGGTCTTAATGTTGCCACCCTATCATTATCACTAGTAGTTACCAGATTGTCTGTTCCCATTCCCACATGTATATTTTAAAACACTTTTATAAGCTTCAGCTGTATGTTTGTATGTAAACATCACATTATTTTAGGCGAACACGTGTGTATTCATACTTACGCTGAATGGGGGTTTTTCAGCATGGGATGTGCTTATTTATACACAGCTGTACGTAGTACAAGACCATAAAATAATTGAGATAGATATGGACTTCCACTCTGAAAAAAAAAACGTTGTTAATACAAAGACTTTTGCAGTTAAATTAACAACTTTCCGCAGTTGAAATGTGCCCAACAACGCACCGTTGTTGTTTCAAAGATGCGAGCGTTTTTGATTCAAATACTTTTCGTATTTAAGTTAACAACGGAAACTGTTGAATGAAATACTTTTACATTTAAGTTAACAGTGTTTGCTTTTGAATTAACAGCAAAATTTTTTAGTCCAAAAGCGAGCACCGTTGATTCAAATACTTTTCGTATTTAAGCTAACAATTTTTGCTTTTGAACTAACAGCAAAAGTTTTTGGTCCAAAAACGGGCACCATTGAAGCAAATACTTACGCTTTTAAGTTAACATAAAAAAAAAATGTAAACAATAGTAATTTTTTTAACACGCTTTTATTAGTTTCACCTGTATGTATGTATGTATGTAAACATTGCATACTTTTAGGCGAAAGCGTGTGTATTCATACACTGAAGTTTTTCAGTGTGAGATGTGCTTATTTAATATAATAGATATTATTTTATTTTATTTTATTTTTTTTATATAATATATATGTTTACATAGTAATATTAATACTAAGGCCCGGTTTCACCAAATATGACCTTGTCAGTTGATACATCATTTGAACAACGCGATTGATGAAAAGAGACACGGACACAAAGGTTTTCATCACATTTTTCACACCGTCCATATAAAAATTATGGAAACTTGTAGGCAGTGTGTGACAGAATTATCCATCAATCGTGCGCCTCAAATGATATATCAAATGACTATCACTGTCTGCAGGGCTTTTTACACAAACACAAACACATAAACTCAACTTATTTTTTTTATTATTTCATAACACATTCTTTATTGTTTTCCGACCGCCATATTCGTAGGTTTGCGGAATTTTATCCTGTCGGCGATGAGTTCTTTTTTATTTAATATTTCGTCGATGTCGTGGGAGTGCATCATTGCAAGCAGTTCAATATTTTTGATACCGCATTCATTGAACTGCATCAATGCACCTGCACATAACTCCCACGACAAGAATAACTTGTTTATTTTCTCATCGCCGACAAGTTTTACCTGCAATTGGGCTCGTTCGATTGCTCGCTATCGGAAAAACGGTATAATCAAACATATTTAATCTGAAAATACAAAATAAATTTTTCAACGTATACATATATGTATGTACATATAATTTTAATATATTATAATCAGTGATGCCGAAATTGGGCCTTTCGGACCAAATCTGGTCCGATAAATTTACTTTGGGCTGTTGGGCGGCTAAAATCAATTTTGGTCCGATTTGTAATATGAATATTTTTAGTGGAGTTCTTTTATTGTTAGTGAAACACACTATTCGCACACGGTATATATATTGAAACGGTAATGCCAGTAGGCGGAAATGTCAAATACTGCTTAAGTCACAGGACCAATAAAGCCGCGAACAACCAAATAAACAACTGTGCCAATTGCAAAAGGAAATGACGTATGAGGACCTGATACTTTTTTCTAAAACCGAAAGAAATATGGCGGCCAGCGAACTGACATGACCTTTTAATTGGATCATGCTATTCGCATATCTATTAGAGTTGGGAAATTTAGTTCACTTTGTTGAGCGCGCAATTGGTGAGCGCTCTCTTCAGTGAAATAGTTCACTTTAGTGACTTTGCATAAGCTATCCAGGAGGGAAATCCCAAGAAAGCGTCGTCTGCCGCTGTTAAGAGCCGAGCAAAGCAGTGGCAGATGAGGTGTTCGATTGTCTCCTCGCCTCATCATCTTTCCAGCTTATGCAGCATCTGCGGTAGGGTGCACCTAGCCTCTCTGCGTGTTTCCCGATGAGGCAGTGTCCTTTGAGTACCCCACAAGATTCGAGATGTCATCTCTTCTTAGAGTACTGATGAGATCACTTGTGAACCCATTTCTGCCAGGTTTGCCTTGATGTTCGACATACTGGCTTCTGTTGCCATCTATCGCTTGCTAGTTTATAGACATGCTGTTTAAGAATTAGCTTGTTTGTGGCTAAGGCATACCTATGCCTTATGGAAGAACCTGCTCGGTAGTGCCCTGCCTCGCAAGTTCATCCGCCCTACAATTGCCATTGATATCCCTATATCCCGGGACCTACACGAGGTGCAGACAGGTCTGTTTGGCCATCTCCTTTAGAGATCGGCGACAGTCTAGTGTTAGTTCTAAATTAAATGAGTGGGAGTCAAGATTACTTAGTATGTACATATGTATTTAAAAATAAATATGTAATTCCATTGTAAGTTGACTTCTGATTTTTGGGCCTTTTTTGACGGAATTGGGCGGTAATTTGGTCGGTAAAATTTTTTTTCAGTGGCAACACTGATTATAATAATATATAAATAATATCATTATTGTGACTTACCTTTATTTGTAATTATATATTGCATATATGTATGTACATATATACATACATATATATATTTTTCCCGAAAATTTAAATTAATTGAATTGAATTTATTTAAATTAATCGAGTTTGAAAAAAACAATTTTCTATTTTTATTTACTTCAAAATTTTTCAACAGCAAGGGAGTTTTTGAATCAAAAACGCCCGTCTTTGAATTAACTATGGAAAGTTGTTAAATCAAAAACTTTGCCGTTAAAACAAATACTTTTGCTGTTGAGTCAAAGACGGAGATTCAACAGCGGAAAGTTGTTGAGTTAACTACGGGTATTTTTTTCAGAGCATAAATCAAAACGATCAGGTTGAAAAAAAAGGTTGATTGAACGGCCAGCCGTACATAATCTAACTGGCGCCAAAATAGAAATATTTTTATTAAATTTGGTACACAGATTCTAATGGGATCAGAGAAGCTTCGGGTTGAAAATAACCCATATGTATGTATTTCGAAAAACACGTAAAACATGATAATTCAGTCACTAATAAAGTCCGAGTGATGGAATTTCATCCATGTAATGACCTTATGCCGTTATGAGGACACATGCTGAAATTTAAAAAAATGTGCCAAGAGGGGCAAATTTTCAAAGATTTATAAGTCAAAACTCAGAAATTGCAGCAGATAAATTGATTAAGCTTCGGCCACTGATTTGCTTACCAAGGCAAACGTGTGGAAAAAAATTACCCAAAAATATAAATATGTCAAATATATAAAAATATAGTGCACATACCTATATATGTAGGTATGCGATATCTTTGTCAAACATATAGTTAATGCATTGAAAGTTCCATAAGTTCCACCAATCCAAATAAATTATAAGTTTTTTAAAAAGGGCGTGACAGAACAAACCATACTGACCGGCGCCATGTATGTTTTGTTATTTTTTGCGCAAGATGCGCACGGGTCCGGCTAGTGTATTTAAAATAGGAGTTACTCTGTAAAGGCAATCTTTGCTGTATTTCTTCCAAAGCAGTGATATGGAAAGAGAGGCAATGTAATCTTATTCGCTCAGAAGCTGATTTCGGGAGAGTATTTAGAAGCTCGAGACATTCAGGTCCAATGTATATATCATCGACTGGCAATGTTACGTGAGGTGACCTAACGTTACAATCAATCCTTATTTCATTTTTATACTCAGCTGTACTAGTACACTAGAGCGGGTCCATTTGTATGGGAGTGAAAAAAGTGAAAAATCGCATACGCGGATAATGTTCTAAGGACTATTCTAACTAACTTTGCCAAAGAAACCATGGGTCTTAAACCAATTCTTAGTCCGCGGGTTTTAAGCCGAAGTTTTTTTGTCAGGTAAAAAAAATTTTGTATTTCGTAGGCAGACAAAAATGATTCGAACTTCTTACCAAGAAGCCAGGATATACTTTTCCGAAGGATTTTGATGTGCTGAATCCGAATCTGAAGTCAAAATTACCAAATTCGAAATAGTTTTCGAGATATCTTGACCTAAAAATGCAAGTGCAAAAAGTGCAATTTTCTTCAAATTTTGGAGTTAGGGCCAGCCGAAAGTTATGATTTCATTTAAAGTCTACGACCATTATCTTAACAAATAGGCTTTGCACTTTCAAATGCCTTTGACCTTGTTAACGTGTCTTTTTTGGTCTACGAGATATCGCTGTTTTAAAATATGCGCACTTTTCAGTGCGTACACAATGTATTTTTATACCTTTCATGAGAATGAAATGCTATTATAACTTAGTGCCAAAAAATTTTTGTCGAAAGTACCAGAAGGAAGCGTGGGGGACCCACCAAAATATATACCGATATGATCAGAATCACGAGCTGAGTCGATTAAGCCATGTCCGTCTGTCCGTCTGTCCGTCGGTCCGTCTGTCCGTCCGTCCGTCTGTGTGAACGCAAACTAGTCCCTCAGTTTTTGAGATATCTGAATGAAACTCGGAATACAGTTATGTTGTTATATGCAGCTGATCATTTGTCGGAACCGGCCCAATCGGACCACTATAACATATAGAAAACAACCGATTATTCAGATATACATGAAATTTTTGGATGTAATTTGTGCATAACTTCCCCATTTAAGCAGCTAAGGACATGAAACTTTGAAGTAGACGTGCCCATTTTGGCCAAAACAAGGTTACCGAAAATTGTCAAGATCGGACCACTATAACATATAGTTCCACAACATCCGATTATTCAGATATACACATTTTGGTGTATAACTCCTCCATTTTAACAGCTAACGGCGTGAAATTTTGAAGTATTTGTACCCATATGGGCCCAAACGGGGTTACCGAAAATTGTCAAGATCGGACCATTATAACATATGGCTCCCCTACAACCGATTGTTCAGATAAGGACATTTTGGTGTATAACTCCTCCATTTTAACAGCTAACGGCGCGAAATTTTGAAGTATTTGTACCCATATGGGCCCAAACGGGGTTACCGAAAATTGTCAAGATCGGACCATTATAACATATAGCTCCCATACAACCGATTGTTCAGATATGGACATTTTGGTGTATAACTCCTCTATTTAAACAGCTAACGGCGTGAAATTTTGAAGTATTTGTACCCATATTGACCAAAACGTGACTACCGAAAATTGTCAAGATTGGACAACTATAACATATAGCTCCCATACAACCGATTGTTCAGATATGGACATTTTGGTGTATAACTCCTCCATTTTAACAGCTAACGGCGTGAAATTTTAAAGTATTTGTACCCATATGGACAAAAACGGGGTTACCGAAAATTGTCAAGATCGGACCATTATAACATATAGCTCCCATACAACCGATTGTTCAGATATGGACATTTTGTTGTATAACTCCTCCATTTAAATAGCCAAGACACCATTTTTATACTCAGCTGTACTAGTACACAGAGTATTATAGTTTTAATCACATAACGGTGGATTGTAACAGAGTGAAATAATCGAGATAGATATAGACTTATATATATCAAAATGATCAGGGTGAAAAGAGAAATCGATTTAGCCATGTCCGTCCGTCCGTCCGTCCGTCTGTCCGTCCGTCTGTAAACACTCTAACTCGCGCAAAAATTGAGATATTTTGATGAAATTTGAAATGCAAGTTGGTATCGAGACTGGGACGGTTGGTATTGAAAATGGGCGAAATCGGACCATGACCACGCCCACTTTTCCTATATAGAAATAATCGGAAATTTGGTATCTCAGTCACTAATATAGCTGGAGCGATGAAATTTTACCCACGTGTTGAGCTCAGGCCCCTAGGAAGAAATTTGATGAAATTTTGGAAAATGGGCGGTGCCACGCCCACTTATTAAGGGTCAAACCTTGAAAGTTTTATATGTCATAACTCAGAAACCATTGAAGATATATCGACAAAATTTGGTACGCGTGATTTACTTACTTAGGCATACGTTTGGACGGAAAATAGTTAAAATCGGTTGACGGCCACGCCCACTTTTATATATGTATATTAAAAAGTGACCTAATAAAAACATTTTAAGCGATATCTCTGTCAAATATAAAGAGCTATCATTGAAATTTTGTCGCGTAAGTCCAACTGCGGACATAAAACGAAAAACACAAAAATTTTGGAAAATGGGCGGTGCCACGCCCACTTATTAAGGGGCAAACATTGAAAGTTTTATGAGTCATAAATCAGAAACCGTTGAAGATATATCGATGAAATTTGGTACGCGTGATATACTTACTTAGTCAAATATTTGGACGAAAAATTTCCGAAATCGGTTTAGGGCCACGCCCACTTTTATATATGGGTCTTATAAAGTGACCTAATAAAAGCATTTTAAGCGATATCTCTGTCAAATATAAAGATATATCATTGAAATTTTATAGCAGTAGTCCAACTGCGGATATAAAACGAAAAACACAAAAATTTTGGGAAAATGGGCGTGGCACCGCCTCTTTTTATAAACAGGAATATACGAGATTTCTGAGCCCATAACTCGACAAATAATTTATATATAATGACGAAACTTGGTGTGTACACTTTCATTACTTGTGGTAATACACGCTCAAAATTTTAGCGAAATCGGTTTACGACCACGCCCACTTTTATATATGAGAACTATAAAGGGGCCTAATAAAAACATTTTAAGCGATATCTCTGTCAAATATAAAGATCTGTCATTGAAATTTTGTGGCATGACTTCCACAATAGACCGGAAACAACAAATAGAAAAATTTTGGAAAATGGGCGTGGCACCGCCTCTTTTTACACAAAGGGATATACGAGATTTCTTAGCCTATAACTCGACAAATAATTGAGATATTATGACGAAACTTGGTTTATACACTTTTATAACTTGTGTTAATAGACACGCAAAAATTTATTGAAATCGGTTTATGACCACGCCTACTTTTTAAGAAAGATATTTCTGGAACACCCTTTGGGAATTTGTAACATGACATCTTTGTAACTAGAAGTCATAAAGGAATGAAATTTTGCACAAAGTATAATATTGATATGCTTAGTTGGATGACTGATAAAAATTTAGAAAATGGGCGTGACTACGCCCACTTTATGCAGCACTCACTTTATATTAAGTGCACCGTGTTTCCATCAAACGCAAACAAACAATGAAAGCATACAGCTGAGTATCTAATGTTCGATTCCACTCGAACTTAGGCTTCCTTACTTGTTTCTAATAAATCTTTCCATAAATAACACACAGAATTAAAATTATAAATTAAACTTAATCCGGCTATGTACATACATAGGTAACTTTTCATTTCCCCACTCATGAAAGGTATGAAGTCTTCGGTACGGCCGAAGATAGCCGCGCTTTTACTTGTTTTCTTTAAAATACTTGCATTTCTTTGCTGTCATTTTTAATATGTTGCTGTTTCTTCTACTTTGTCAAACTACGGCTCCACCAATATACCAAACATCCAACAGCCGCACTATTTCTCCGCATTCAACGGTTGTGTCGTGCTCACCGGCTCCAACATTTTAGAATACATCCACCAGGTTGCGATAATTCACAGGTTTTCGATTTTGTTGCATTCACGGGTGCCACCAATTGCGATAATTTAATGGTTTTCGATTTTGTTGCATTTACCGATTCCACGAATTATGAGTACTTCCACCAATTGCGATAATTCACCAGTTTCATCATTTTTGTTGCAATCACCGGTTCCACCAAATATGATCACTTCCACCAATAGAGATAATTCACGGGTTCATCATAGCGATAATTCGCCGGTTTCATCGTTTTTGTAGCATTAACCGGTTCCACCATTTATGAGCACTTGAACCAATTGCGATTTCATAGGTTTCATCATTTTTGTTGCATTCACTGGTTCCGCCAAATATGATCACCTCCACTAATAGCGATAATTCACGGGTTCATCGCTTTTGTTGCGTTCTTCGGTTTCACCAATAATGGGTACTTCCACCAATAGCAACAGTCACCGGTTCCACCAATTATGACCAATTGCGATAATTCACCGGTTTCATAATTTTTTTGCATTTACCGGTTCCACCAAATATGAGCACCTCCAATAGCGATAATTTACCGTTTTCGACATTGTTTTTTTTTTTTGATTCATCGGTTGCACCAATAATGAGCACCTCCACCAATAGCTATAATTCACCGTTTTCGTCGTTTTTTTTTTTTTGATCCATCGGTTGCACCAATAATGAGCACTTCCACCAATAGCGATAATTTACCGGTTTTATAGATTTTGTTGAATTCACCGCTACAACCAATTGCGATAGTTCACCGGTTTCATCGTTTTTTGTTGCAGTCATCAGATCCACCAATTATGGTCAAGAAACAGCAACATGTTAAAAATAACAGCAAAGAAATGCAAGTACTTTAAAGAAAAAAATACATAGTGTTTGCACTGAAAAGTATGCAGATTTTAAAACAGCGATATCTCGGAGACCAAAAAAGACACGTTAACAAGGTCAACGGCATTTGAAAGTGCAAAGCCTATTTGTTAAGATAATGGTCGTAGACTTTAAATGAAATCATAACTTTCGGCTGGCCCTAACTCCAAAATTTGAAGAAAATTGCACTTTTTGCACTTGCATTTTTAGGTCAAGATATCTCGAAAACTATTTCGAATTTGGTAATTTTGACTTCAGATTCGGATTCAGCACATCAAAATCCTTCGGAAAAGTATATCCTGGCTTCTTGGTAAGAAGTTCGAATCATTTTTGTCTGCCTACGAAATACAAAATTTTTTTTACCTGACAAAAAAACTTCGGCTTAAAACCCGCGGACTAAGAATTGGTTTAAGACCCATGGTCTCTTTGGCAAAGTTGCTTAGAATAGTGTATAGAACATTATCCGCGTATGCGATTTTATCGAAAAATAATCGACCCTACCTATAGTACACAGAGTATTATAGTTTTAATCACATAACGGTGGATTGTAACAGAGTGAAATAATCGAGATAGATATAGACTTATATATATCAAAATGATCAGGGTGAAAAGAGAAATGGATTGAGCCATGTCCGTCCGTCTGTCCGTCTGTAAACACTCTAACTCGCGCAAAAATTGAGATATTTTGATGAAATTTGAAATGCAAGTTGGTATCGAGACTGGAACGGTTGGTATTGAAAACGGGCGAAATCGGACCATGACCACGCCCACTTTTCCTATATAGAAAAAATCGGAAATTTGGTATCTCAGTCACTAATATAGCTGGAGTGATGATATTTTACCCACGTGTTCAGCTCAGGCCCCTATGAAGAAATTTGACAAAATTTTGGAAAATGGGCGGTGCCACGCCCACTTATTAAGGGGCAAACATTGAAAGTTTTATGAGTCATAACTCAGAAACCGTTGAAGATATATCGATGAAATTTGGTATGCGTGATATATTTACTTAGACAAATGTTTGGACTAAAAATTGCCAAAATCGGCTGACGACCACGCCCACTTTTATATATGGGTATTATAAAGTGACCCAATAAAAATATTTTAAGCTATATCTCTGTCAAATATAAAGATATATCATTGAAATTTTATGGCAGGAGTCCAACTGCGGACATAAAACTTTTTTAGGCCAGCAGCCTAAACCTACAAAAACGTGACCGCCCTAATGTATCAAATGTCATTTTGGCAATAAAGTAACGAGTGGCTGAATTAACGGCCACCGTTAACTGCTGTAAGTTAATTTTTTCAGGCTTCTTGCCATCAAAAGAAATCTTCATATTTCTATTCCAGTTCAAGCACTATTGGCGGCACATCATCGACTTCAAACGTAAGTTATTCATATTTCACTCCGTGAATATATAATTATATATAGATATATACATAACCATTTGTCACTCCGTGATTATCCTATATCCTTTTAATATTGTTAATTTTTTAAATAAATTTATATTGATTAATAACGTTTATAACGTTGCTAACCCATTTGTTTTATTTCCCTTTTCACGGAAATATTCAAAACTAAAAACACAAACATTTTGGAAAATGGGCGTGGCAACGCCTCTTTTTAGAAGCAGGAATATACGAGATTTCTGAGCCCATAACTCGACAAATAATTGATATATAATGACGAAACTTGGTGTGTACACTTTTATTACTTGTGGTAATATATGTTCAAAATTTTAGCGAAATCGGTTGACGACCACGCCCACTTTTATATATGGGAACTATTAAGGGGCCTAATAAGAACATTTTAAGCGATATCTTTGTCAACTATAAAGATAATTCATTGAAATTTTGTGGCATGAGTTCCACAATAGACCGGAAACAAAAAAAATAAAAATTTTGGAAAATGGGCGTGGCACCGCCTCTTTCTAGACAAAGGAATATACGAGATTTCTTAGCCTATAACTCGACAAATATTGAGATATTATGACGAAACTTGGTTTATACACTTTTATAACTTGTGTTAATAGACACGCAAAAATTTATTCAAATCGGTTTATGACCACGGCTACTTTTTAACAGAGATATTTCTGGAACACCCTTTAGGAATTTGTAACCTGAAATCTTTGTAACTAGAAGTCATAAAGGAATGAAATGTTGCACAAAGAATAATATTCATATGCTTAGTTGGATGACTGATAAAAATGTTGAAAATGGGCGTGGCTACGCCCACTTTATGCAGCACTCGCTTTATATAAAATACACCGTGTTTCCATCAAACGCAAACAAACAATGAAAGCATACAGCTGAGTATCTAATGTTCGATTCCACTCGAACTTCGGCTTCCTTACTTGTTTTTATAAAATCTTGAGCTAGCTTTTAAAATATTTTAGTTGACTCCAAATAAATTTCGTGTATTAACGGCTTTTCGGCTTGAAAAAGTGCATTTAATTCATTGAAAAAACTCAAAACGTATTTTAACAAGTAAGGAAGCCTAAGTTCGAGTGGAATCGAACATTAGATACTCAGCTGTATGCTTGCATTGTTTGTTTGCGTTTGATGGAGACACGGTGTGATTTATATAAAGCGAGTGCTGCATAAAGTAGGCGTAGCCACGCCCATTTTCAAAATTTTTATCAGTCAACCAACTAAGCATATGAATATTATTCTTTGTGCAAAATTTCATGCCTTTATGACTTCTAGTTACAAAGATGTCACGTTACAAATTCCTAAAGGGTGTTCCAGAAATATCTTTGTTAAAAAGTAGGCGTGGTCGTAAACCGATTTGAATAAATTTTTGCGTGTCTATTAACACAAGTTATAAAAGTGTATAAACCAAGTTTCATCATAATGTCTCAATTATTTGTCGAGTTATGGGCACCGAAATCTCGCAAATTCATTTGTCTAAAAAGAGGCGGTGCCACGCCCATTTTCCAAAATTTTTCTATTTTTTGTTTCCGGTCTATTGTAGAACTCATGCCACAAAATTTCAATGAATTATCTTTATTTGTTAGGGTAAGTGGAAAAAAAATCAACAACTATTTACAGCGAAGGTTGAATGTATAGCTATTTCACGAATTATCTTTATATTGGACAAAGATATCGCTTAAAATGTTTTTATTAGGTCACTTTATAATACCCATATATAAAATTGGGCGTGGTCGTCAACCGATTTCGCTAAACTTTTGAAGATATATTACTACAAATAATAAAAGTGTATACACCAAGTTTTGTCATAATATCTCAATTATTTGTCGAGTTATAGGCTAAGAAATCTCGTATATTGCTGCTTCTAAAAGGAGGCGGTGCCACGCCCATTTTCCAAAATTTTTGTATTTTGTTTTATGTCCGTAGGTGGACTCCTACCATAAAACTTGAATGATATATCTCAAGGCTGCAAAATAACGTTATTTTTAACAATAAACAAAAAAAAATTTGTTTCTGTTGAAATATTCGATTTTATAAACGTAAAAAGCATAACAAAATCCATTTCGATAATTATCAAAACAATTATTTCAAAAAAATATAGTTGACTTTTCAATAATTTCGTTTTCTATGAAGAAAAGAAATTTTACATATGTATGTTTGTATGTATGTACATACGTACATGAATAAAAACAAATACAATTTTACAAGCTTTTATTTAACTTCACTTTTTGTATGTATGTCGTGGAATTTTGCAACGAACATTTAAGATACTTCTAGTTGAGCTAGGTACTTGAAATTTGGAACATAGTTCAGGACCCGAAGACAATGCAATGTGAAATAAAAAAAATCCGATAGATGGCGCTCGTGTCGAGATATTTGTAAAATTCGTATTTACCGACCGAATTTGTTCATATTCGGTATATATATTGCCTATGAGAAAGTAAATACATCCGAGGAAAAAAATCGCCGCTAGGTGGCGCTGGTGTCAAGATATTTGTAAAATTCGTATTTACCGACCGAATTTGTTCATATTCGGTATATATATTGCCTATGAGAAAGTAAATACATCTGTGGAAAAAAATCGCCGCTAGGTGGCGCTGGTGTCAAGATATTTGTAAAATTCGTATTTACCGACCGAATTTGTTCATATTCGGTATATATATTGCCTATGAGAAAGTAAATACATCCGAGGAAAAAAATCGCCGCTAGGTGGCGCTGGTGTCAAGATATTTGTAAAATTCGTATTTACCGACCGAATTTGTTCATATTCGGTATATATATTGCCTATGAGAAAGTAAATATATCCGTGGAAATAAATCGCCGCTAGGTGGCGCTAGTGTCAAGATATTTAGAAAATTAGTATTTATGAACCAGATTTGTTCCTATTTTGAACACGTATTACGAAGTAATCTATTCACAAAAGAGTATAGTAAAACCAGATATTAGATGTAATATGCATTGTAAAACTAAAAAGGCAAAAATAAAACAAAGTAAAAAAATTTTTTTAAAAAAGCTTTTATTTAATATTAATATAACAATTTACTAAAAAGGAAAAAAATAATTTTTTTATATTTTTGAACAAGATTTATATTAGTCCTTAGTTCATTTGGATCTTAATTTCAATCTAAACATACATTTAACGTATTTCTTCAAAGCATTTCTGTATATGTATCAACATAAATAAAAGCGCGGGTACTCATTACATATTCATGTTATAAAACCGTATTGGCGAAATGGAAGGAAGCGATAAAAACTTTAAATTCCAATTACGTAAGATATGCATTACGTAAAGAGCACCCGCGCTTTTATTTATGTTGATACATATACAGAAATGCTTTGAAGAAATACGTTAAATGTATGTTTAGATTGAAATTAAGATCCAAATGAACTAAGGACTAATATAAATCTTGTTCAAAAATATAAAAAAATTATTTTTTTCCTTTTTAGTAAATTGTTATATTAATATTAAATAAAAGCTTTTTTAAAAAAATTTTTTTACTTTGTTTTATTTGTTAATTTTTTTGATATCAACGAAACAAAGTTATTCTGATTAAAGGTTTATTGATAATTTTTGAAACGAAAAAATTTTGTTTCTGATAATCAGCAAAACAAAATAATTTTTGGATATTTTTTATTGATATTTTTTGAAACAAAATTATTTTGTTCATTTCGTTGAGCAGCCTTGATATATCTTTATATTTGGCAGAGATATCGCTTAAAATGTTTTTATTAGGCCACTTTATAACACACATATATAAAAGTGGGCGTGGTCGTCAACCGATTTTGACAATTTTTCGTCCAAACATTTTTCTAAGTAAGTAAATCACGTGTACCAAATTTGATCGATATATCTGCTACGGTTTCTGAGTTATGGCTTATACAACTTTCAATGTTTGGCCCTTAATAAGTGGGCGTGGCACCGCCCATTTTTCTAAATTTCACCAAATTTCTTCATAAGGGCTTGAGCTCTACACGTGGGTGAAATTTTATCACCCCAGCTCTATTAGTGACTGAGATACCGAATTTCCGATTTTTACTATATAGGGAAAGTGGGCGTGGTCATGGTCCGATTTCGCCCATTTTCAATACCAACCGTCCCAGTCTCGATACCAACTTGCATTTCAAATTTCATCAAAATATATCTCAATTTTTGCGCGAGTTAGAGTGTTTACAGACGGACGGACAGACGGACGGACGGACGGACATGGCTGAATCGATTTCTCTTTTCACCCTGATCATTTTGATATATATAAGTCTATATCTATCTCGTTCTGTTACAATCCACCTTTAGGAAATCAAAATTATAATACTCTGTGTACTAGTACAGCTGAGTATAATAAAAATAGGTAAAAAAAACTTTTTAAGTTAAACGGTTTTATGTTATACATACATTGCAATGTTTAAGATAAATGTACTAAAAACCAAAAAATAATAAAATAGATACAGTCGTGGGAATTATAAACATTTGCATAGACTAGACTAAAATAAAACCGGGGGGGGCACGTCAATTGTCTACAAATTATCGACTTAATGTGCGATAGAAGAATCGTTTAATTCGTCGTTAGGCAGTTGGCCCGCAGACGGTGAGGAAATTACTTACTATTTTCTTGCTCATGGAAATTCCAATAGTTATACACTCCATGTTAATAAAAGAGATGTTTCAACTAGTTTATCGTTGGACATTCACACGAGGAATCGTTTCACTGCTCGTAGTTTGTCTTTAATCGACAAAACATATGATAAAAGTACTACTCGCTCACCACTATGAAACCAACCCTAAAACTCGCTTATAATCGAGCTTGCTAGCTTTTTTCCACATTCTAGCCCTTCTTATCACACGTCCATCGTTGTCGGTTGAACAACTGCCTAATCATAGTGTAACATTACAAAACAAACATTTTAATCAACGATTGTAGACAATTGACGTGCCCCACGGTTTTATTTTAGTCTAGTCTATGCAAATGTTTATAATTCCCACGACTGTATCTATTTTATTATTTCTTGGTTTTTAGTACATTTATCTTAAACATTGCAATGTATGTATAACATAAAACCGTTTAACTTAAAAAAGTTTTTTTACCTATTTTTATTTTCTAGTTTTTAGTTTTTATTTCACATTCTGTTTAATTCATTTAGTGCTTCATTATTGCAAGGTTTCTTGCCCGTTAGTTTATTGCAGTCCAACGCCTCTATACGTAGTCCCTGCAAAGTTCTTACTCTACTAAGAGCCACGTAGGCTTGACCTTCTTCAAACAGTTTCGCACCTAAGTATACGACCGCGTGATCCACAGTGCTGCCCTGCATTTTATGTATTGTAGAAGCCCATGATAGTATTAAAGGCAACATTCTTCTTTCATCCGTCCCGTAATTGTACTTAGCTGGAAACTGTATGGCTTTCGGGTGTATAAGATGTACTCCGTCTCTTGCGAAATCAATTCGGACGGAAGGTACATCTGTTGCTCCACCTAGCGGAATTTTTTTTTAAGAAAATATTTCTTTTCAAGATAGTAATACATGTTCCGAATTTCAGCCAAATCGGACCATAAATGCGATTTTTGTAAATATAGCGACCCACGCGCCACCTATCGCAAGTTTTTTTAGGAAAATATTTCCTTTCAAGGTAGTAATACATGTTCCGAATTTCAGCCAAATCGGACCATAAATGCGATTTTTGTAAATATAGCGACCCACGCGCAACCTAGCGGAATTTTTTTTAAACGGTTTTATTTAGCTCACCCCGTTTGTTTTATTTATTATTTATTCTTGGGTCAAATTTAGTAATTCAAATTTCACCCTCTTCCTGTCAACCGATTAATCTGAAATTTTGTACGCATGTATAACCCCGATGACAATGCAATATTATGAAAAAAAAATTCCGATAGGTGGCGCGTGGGTCGCTATATTTACAAAAATCGCATTTATGGTCCGATTTAGCTGAAATTCGGAACATGTATTACTACCTTGAAAAGAAATATTTTCTTAAAAAAAATTCCGCTAGGTGGAGCTGAGATCGGGGTAATTAAAACTGAAAATCCTAAAAACTGGGGGTTTACCAGCGGAACTGGAAATATTTGTGGGGGCAAAAGTCATGCTACGGTCCAATATTGACGTTTCAAAGGGATTAGTAAATGGCGCTATAGGCACATAAACGAAATCGTTTGGCCTCAATTTCGTCGAACTCAGATGTATGCAACAGATGTACCTTCCGTCCGAATTGATTTCGCAAGAGACGGAGTACATCTTATACACCCGAAAGCCATACAGTTTCCAGCTAAGTACAATTACGGGACGGCTGAAAGAAGAATGTTGCCTTTAATACTATCATGGGCTTCTACAATACATAAAATGCAGGGCAGCACTGTGGATCACGCGGTCGTATACTTAGGTGCGAAACTGTTTGAAGAAGGTCAAGCCTACGTGGCTCTTAGTAGAGTAAGAACTTTGCAGGGACTACGTATAGAGGCGTTGGACTGCAATAAACTAACGGGCAAGAAACCTTGCAATAATGAAGCACTAAATGAATTAAACAGAATGCAAAATAAAAACTAAAAACTAAAAAATAAAAATAGGTAAAAAAACTTTTTAAGTTAAACGTTTTTATGTTATACATACATTGCAATGTTTAAGATAAATGTACTAAAAACCAAAAAATAATAAAATAGATACAGTCGTGGGAATTATAAACATTTGCATAGACTGGACTAAAATAAAACCGTGGGGCACGTCAATTGTCTACAATCGTTGATTAAAATGTTTGTTTTGTAATGTTACACTATAATTTTTCAGTTGTTCAACCGACAACGATGGACGTGTGATAAGTAGGGCTAGAATGTGGAAAAAAGCTAGCAAGCTCGATTATAAGCGAGTTTTAGGGTTTCATAGTGGTGAGCGAGTAGTACATTTATCATATGTTTTGTCGATTAAAGACAAACTACGAGCAGTGAAACGATTCCTCGTGTGAATGTCCAACGATAAACTAGTTGAAACATCTCTTTTATTAACATGGAGTGTATAACTATTGGAATTTCAGCAAGAAAATAGTAAGTAATTTCCTCACCGTCTGCGGTCCAACTGCCTAACGACGAATTAAACGATTCTTCTATCGCACATTAAGTCGATAATTTGTAGACAATTGACGTGCCCCCCGGTTTTATTTTAGTCTAGTCTATGCAAATGTTTATAATTCCCACGACTGTATCTATTTTGTTATTTTTTGGTTTTTAGTACATTTATCTTAAACATTGCAATGTATGTATAACATAAAACCGTTTAACTTAAAAAATTTTTTTAACCTATTTTTTTTAAAGAAAATATTTCTTTTCAAGGTAGTAATACATGTTCCGAATTTCAGCCAAATCGGAACATAAATGCGATTTTTGTAAATATAGCGACCCACGCGCCACCTAGCGGAATTTTTTTTTAAAGAAAATATTTCTTTTTAAGGTAGTAATACATGTTCCGAATTTCAGCCAAATCGGACCATAAATGCGATTTTTGTAAATATAGCGACCCACGCGCCACCTATCCGAATTTTTTTTTCATAATATTGCATTGTCATCGGGGTTATATATGTGTACAAAATTTCAGATTAATCGGTTGACAGGAAGAGGGTGAAATTTGAATTACTAAATTTGACCCAAGAATAAATAAAACAAACGGGGTGAGCTAAATAAAACCGTTTAAAATGAGCTAATATGCTTTATTGCATTCATTGTTCAGCTGATTTTAGCTTATCGTTTAGGCTTACCTGTTTAAAAAACTCTAAAAGCACCGCCCAATTATCGATAATCTTTTGAAAGCATTTCTGAGGTGATAACCACCTAGTCGCACTTGTTTTTTAAATTTTTCTTTTTATACCTTTCATGAGAATGAAATGGTATTATAACTTTGTGCCAAAAAATTTTTGTCGAAAGTACCAGAAGGAAGCATGGGGGACCCACCAAAATATATACCGATATGATCAGAATCACGAGCTGACTCGATTAAGCCATGTCCGTCTGTCCGTCCGTCCGTCTGTGTGAACGCAAACTAGTCCCTCAATTTTTGAGATATCTGAATGAAATTCGGAATACAGTTATGTTGTTATATGCAGCTGATCATTTGTCGGAACCGGCCGAATCGGACCACTATAACGTATAGAAAACAACCGATTATTCAGATATACATGAAATTTTTGGATGTAATTTGTGCATAACTTCCCCATTTAAACAGCTAAGGACATGAAACTTTGAAGTAGACGTGCCCATTTTGGCCCAAACAAGGTTACCGAAAATTGTCAAGATCGGACCACTATAACATATAGTTCCACAACATCCGATTATTCAGATATACACATTTTGGTGTATAACTCCTCCATTTTAACAGCTAACGGCCTGAAATTTTGAAGTATTTGTACCCATATGAACCCAAACAGGATTGCCGAAAATTGTTAAGATCGGACCACTATAACCTTTAGCTCCCCTACAACCGATTGTTCAGATATACACATTTTGGTGTATAACTCCTCCATTTTAACAGCTAACGGCGTGAAATTTTGAACTATTTGTACCCATATGGGCCCAAACAGGGTTACCGAAAATTGTCAAGATCGGACCACTATAACATATAGCTCCCCTACAACCGATTGTTCAGATATGGACATTTTGGTGTATAACTCCTCCATTTTAACAGCTAACGGCGTGGAATTTTGAAGTATTTGTACCCATATGGGCCCAAACGGGATTACCGAAAATTGTTAAGATCGGACCACTATAACCTTTAGCTCCCCTACAACCGATCGTTCAGATATACACATTTTGGTGTATAACTCCTCCATTTTAACAGCTAACAGCGTGAAATTTTGAAGTATTTGTACCCATATGGGCCCAAACAGGGTTACCGAAAATTGGCAAGATCGGACCACTATAACATATAGCTCCCCTACAACCGATTGTTCAGATATGGACATTTTGGTGTATAACTCCTCCATTTTAACAGCTAACGGCGTGGAATTTTGAAGTATTTGTACCCATATGGGCCCAAACAGGGTTACCGAAAATTGTCAAGATCGGACCACTATAACATATAGCTCCTCTACAACCGATTGTTCAGATATGAACATTTTGGTGTATAACTCCTCCATTTAAGTAGCCAAGACACCATTTTTTCTAATAAATCTTTCCATAAATAACCCACAGAATTAAATTATAAATTAAACTTAATCCAGCTATGTAAATACATAGGTAACTTTTCATTTCCCCACTCATGAAAGGTATGAAGTCTTCGGTACGGCCGAAGACAGCCGCGCTTTTACTTGTTTTATTATAATTGCGTCGGGAATGTCTTGCAGAAGTCTTAAAGCAAATGAGTTAATTCTGCCTACCATTACACTCGCTCCATCACTGCATATTCCTTAAAATCACATTCAACTACAACAAAACTTTTCCAATTCGACTTGTTTGACATTAGCACAATTTTAGTATACATACACAATTCAATTTAGCTGATTCACTAACACAACCTTAAGTAGCGTTCCCGTGGGCTATCCAGTTGCGTATCTGAATCACATTCTCACCGGAACGATGCGGACCACTTTTATGAGACTTGTCAGCACTAATATGTAAACCATCCTAAGCGCGTCCGTTGAAGTAACGAAAACACATGAAATAGTTCGAAACAGTCCGAAAAGTTGCGTTTGTTGAAGGAATGATGTGGACGTTGTCAAGGCAACGATTTTCATCAAAAACAACCCTGGCCGACTAACTGAAATTGAAAAGATGGCTATGATAAAAGAAAGAAACGTTTGCACTGAGACCGTAAAGAACTAATCCATTTGATATCAATATGCAAATTAAACTTCTATAGTTTATTTAATAAAACATTTTCGTTTTTATTTGAATTTTTGAAGACAAAAAAAATCAGGTAAAACACAAAGATAACCTACATGAGATTTTTAACATTAACATATCTTTGATTATTCTATAAACATGAAATCACAAAAATATTTCGGACTTCAAGATTTCTTAAAACTACTCTATAAACGCGATATAGCAAAAATATCTCAGACTTCCAGATTTCTTAAGATTACTCTTAATACACGAAATAACAAAAATATCTCAGACTTCAAGTGTTCTTAAAACTACTCTATATACATACACTTAAGACTATTATAATAATAATAATAATAATAATAATAATAATAATAATAATAATAATAATAATAATAATAATAATAATAATAATAATAATAATAATAATAATAATAATAATAATAATAATAATAATAATAATAATAATAATAATAATAATAACAAGTAAGGAAGCCTAAGTTCGAGTGGCATCGAACATTAGATACTCAGCTGTATGCTTTCATTGTTTGTTTGCATTTGATGGAAACACGGTGTAGGTACTTTATATAAAGGAAGTGCTGCCTAAAGTGGGCGTAGCAGCGCCCATTTTCAAAATTTTTATCAGTCATCCAACTAAGCATATGAATATTATTCTTTGTGCAAAATTTCATTCCTTTATGACTAGTTACAAAGATGTCACGTTACAAATTCCCAAAGGGTGTTCCAGAAATATCTTTGTTAAAAAGTAGGCGTGGTCATAAACCGATTTCAATAAATTTTTGCGTGTCTATTAACACAAGTTATAAAAGTGTATAAACCAAGTTTCGTCATAATATCTCAATTATTTGTCGAGTTATAGGCTAAGAAATCTCGTATATTCCTTTGTCTAAAAAGAGGCGGTGCCACGCCCATTTTCCAAAATTTTTCTATTTTTTGTTTCCGGTCTATTGTGGAACTCTTGCCACAAAATTTCAATGAATTATCTTTATATTTGACAAAGATATCGCTTAAAATGTTTTTATTAGGCCACTTTATAATACCCATATATAAAAGTGGGCGTGGTCGTCAACCGATTTCGCTAAAATTTTCAACATGTATTACCACAAATAATAAAAGTGTACACACCAAGTTTCGTCATTATATATCAATTATTTGTCGAGTTATGGGCTCAGAAATCTCGTATATTCCAGCTTCTAAAAAGAGGCGGTGCCACACCCAGTTTCCAAACTTTTTGTGTTTTTCGTTGTATGTCCGCAGGTGGACTCCTGGCATAAAATTTCAATGATATATCTTTATATTTGACAGAGATATCGCTTAAAATGTTTTTATTAGGTCCCTTTATAGTTCCCATATATAAAAGTGGGCGTGGCCGTCAACCGATTTTAACAATTTTTCGTGCAAACACTTTCCTAAGTAAGTAAATCACGCGTACCAAATTTCATCGATATATCTTCAACAGTTTCTGAGTTATGACTCATAAAGCTTTCAATGTTTGCTCCTTAATAAGTGGGCGTGGCACCGCCCATTTTCCAAAATTAAATCAAATTTCTTCATAGGGGCCTGAGCTCAACACGTGGGTAAAGCTTCATCGCTGTAGCTATATTAGTGGCTAAGATACCAAATTTCCGATTTTTTCTATATAGGAAAAGTGGGCGTGGTCATGGTCCGATTTCGCCCATTTTCAATACCAGCCGTCCCAGTGTCGATACCAACTTGCATTTAAAATTTCATCAAAATATCTCAATTTTTGCGCGAGTTAGAGTGTTTACAGACGGACGGACGGACAGACGGACAGACGGACAGACGGACGGACGGACATGGCTCAATCGATTTCTCTTTTCACGCTGATCATTTTGATATATATAAGTCTATATCTATCTCGATTATTTCATTCTGTTACAATCCACCGTTATGTGATTAAAACTATAATACTCTGTGTACTAGTACAGCTGAGTATAATAATAATAATAATAATAATAATAATAATAATAATAATAATAATAATAATAATAATAATAATAATAATAATAATAATAATAATAATAATAATAATAATAATAATAATAATAATAATAATAATAATAATAATACAATGGCGCTATTATAACTCTGACGAGTTTTATTGCCGAGCTTCTCTCCCAATGTGAGGTGTGCTCCTTTTTGTTTTTCCTACTATTATATGTACACAAAATAAAACAAGTAAGGATGCCTAAGTTCGAGTGGAATCGAACATTAGATACTCAGCTGTATGCTTTCATTGTTTGTTTGCGTTTGATGGAAACACGATGCACTTAATATAAAGCGAGTGCTGCATAAAGTGGGCGTAGCCACGCCCATTTTCTAAATTTTTATCAGTCATCCAACTAAGCATATCAATATTATTCTTTGTGCAAAAATTAATTCCTTTATGACTTCTAGTTACAAAGATGTCACGTTACAAACTCCCAAAGGGTATTCCAGAAATATCTGTTAAAAAGTAGGCGTGGTCATAAACCGATTTCAATTAATTTTTGCGTGTTTATTAACACAAGTTATAAAAGTGTATAAACCAAGTTTCGTCATAATATCTCAATTATTTGTCGAGTTAAAGGCTAATAAATCTCGTATATCCCTTTGTCCAAAAGGAGGCGGTGCCACGCCCATTTTCCAAAATTTGTCTATTTTATGTTTCCGGTCTATTGTGGAACTCATGTCACAAAATTTCAATGAATTATATTTATATTTGACAAAGATATCGCTTACAATGTTTTTATTAGGCCACTTTATAATACACATATATAAAAGTGGGCGTGAGCGTCAACCGATTTTGGTAATTTTTCGTCCACACATTTGCCTAAGTAAATATATCATGCGTACCAAATTTCATCGATATATCTTCAAGGGTTTCTGAGTTATGACTCATAAAACTTTCAATGTTTGCCCCTTAATAAGTGGGCGTGACTCCGCCCATTTTCCAAAATTTTTGTGGTTTTCGTTTTATGTTCATAGTTGGAATCATGCCACAAAATTTCAGTGATAGATCTTTATATTTGACAGAGATATCGCTTAAAATGTTTTTATTAGGTCACTTTATAATACACATATATAAAAGTGGGCGTGGCCGTCAACCGATTTTGACAATTTTCCGTCAAAACATTTGCCTAAGTAAGTAAATCACGCGTACCAAATTTCATCGACATATCTTCAACGGTTTCTGAGTTATGACTCATAAAACTTTCAATGTTTGACCCTTAATAAGTGGGCGTGGCACCGCCCATTTTCCAAAATTTCATAAAATTTCTTCATAGGGGCCTGAGCTCAACATGTGGGTAAAATTTTATCGCTCCAGCTATATTAGGGACTGAGATACCAAATTTCCGATTTTTTCTATATAGGAAAAGTGGGCGTGGTCATGGTCCGATTTCGCCCATTTTCAATACCAACCGTCCCAGTCTCGATACCAACTTGCATTCCAAATTTCATCAAAATATCTCAATTTTTGCGCGAGTTAGAGTGTTTACAGACGGACGGACGGACAGACGGACGGACGGACGGACGGACGGACGGACATGGCTCAATCGATTTCTCTTTTCACCCTGATCATTTTGATATATATAAGTCTATATCTATCTCGGTTATTTCATTCTGTTACAATCCACCGTTATGTGATTAAAACTATAATACTCTGTGTACTAGTACAGCTGAGTATAAAAAGTACTTCATATCACATATTTACATTTTAGCAAAAAAAAACAAGTAAGGAAGCCTAAGTTCGAGTGGAATCGAACATTAGATGCTCAGCTGTATGCTTTCATTGTTTGTTTGCGTTTGATGGAAACACGGTGTAGGTACTTTATATAAAGCAAGTGCTGCATAAAGTGGGCGTAGCCGCGCCCATTTTCAAAATTTTTATCAGTCATCCAACTAAGCATATTAATATTATTCTTTGTGCAAAATTTCATTCCTTTATGACTTCTAGTTACATAAACCGATATCAATAAATTTTTGCGTGGCTATTAACACAAGTTATAAAAGTGTATAAACCAAGTTTCGTCATAATATCTCAATTATTTGTCGAGTTATAGGCTAAGAAATCTCGTATATCCCTTTGTGTAAAAAGAGGCGGTGCCACGCCCATTTTCCAAAATTTTTCTATTTGTTGTTTCCGGTCTATTGTAGAAATCATACCACAAAATTTCAATGAATCATCTTTACATTTGACAAAGATATCGCTTAAAATGTTTTTATTAGGTCACTTTATAATACCCATATATAAAAGTGGGCGTGGTCGTCAACCGATTTCGCTAACATTTTCAACATGTATTACCACAAGTAATATAAGTGTACACACCAAGTTTCGTCATTATATATCAATTATTTGTCGAGTTATGGGCTCAGAAATCTCGTATAATCCAGCTTCTAAAAAGAGGCGGTGCCACGCCCATTTTCCAAAATTTTTGTGTTTTTCGTTGTATGTCCGCAGGTGGACTCCTGGCATAAAATTACAATGATATATCTTTATATTTGACAGAGATATCGCTTAAAATGTTTTTATTAGGTCACTTTATAATATCCATATATAAAAGTGGGCGTGGCCGTCAACCGATTTTGACAATTTTTCGTCCAAACATTTGCCTAAGTAAGTATATCACGCGTACCAAATTTCATCGATATATCTTCAACAGTTTCTGAGTTATGACTCATAAAGCTTTCAATGTTTATAATAATAATAATAATACAATGGCGCTATTATAACTCTGACGAGTTTTATGGCCGAGCTTCTCTCCCAAATCGAGGTGTGCTCCTTTTTGTTTTTCCTACTAATTGGGTGGACCTACAGTTTAAAGCCGGCTCCGAACGGCGAATGCATTTTTTGTGAGAAGCTTTTTCATGGCAGAAAAACACTCGGAGGGTATGCCGCCCACTGCCGAGAGGTGACCGCTGCTCTTAAAAAACCCAATAATTGGATTTTTACTAATTAGAAAAATTGTTTTGGTGTTTTGCTCGGACCGTGGTTTGAACCCGAGACCTCTGGCATAGCAGGCGAGCACTCTACCCACTGCACCACAGCGGCCACAATGTTTGCTCCTGGTTGCTTTCAATGTTTGCTCCTTAATAAGTGGGCGTGGCACCGCCCATTTTCCAAAATTCCATCAAATTTCTTCTTAGGTGCCTGAGCTCAACACGTGGGTAAAATTTCATCACTCTAGCTATATTAGTGGCTGAGATACCAAATTTCGGATTTTTTCTATATAGGAAAAGGGGGCGTGGTCATGGTCCGATTTCGCCCATTTTCAATACCAACCGTCCCAGTGTCGATACCAACTTGCATTTCAAATTTCATCAAAATATCTCAATTTTTGCGCGAGTTAGAGTGTTTACAGACGGACGGACGGACAGACGGACAGACGGACGGACGGACGGACGGACATGGCTCAATCGATTTCTCTTTTCACCCTGATCATTTTGATATATATAAGTCTATATCTATCTCGATTATTTCATTCTGTTACAATCCACCGTTATGTGATTAAAACTATAATACTCTGTGTACTAGTACAGTTGCAACCAAAAAATATCACATTATTTACATTAAAAAAAAATTCACTTTCTGGACTCCAGGAGAGCCTTCATCATAACCATTTTCTCCACATGTCGTTTTTGCTTTGGCTACTCCAACACGTTGGGTTTCCAAATCCAAGAGGACATTCTGCATTGCATTTTTTTTCTACGTACATGAACAAACTCGTAATTCCTTGTAATATACGCCCTAGTCTCCTCCAATGTGCCAATTCTCTTATCCCTAAAAATATCGCAAACACCGCATTTGTTTATTTGTATACTATTCAGTGTTGCCGGAAATTTTTCACACACTGAAAAGGTATAGGCAATTGAAAATTCATTTTTGTTTGTACATAAATACATAGACATGTGTGTCTGACTATAAGGTATTCAGCAAATTTATTCTAGAGCTCTCGATTTTTTTTGAACATTTTCGAGTAGCCCGAACAATTGTTGCTCAAATGCTCGAACAGTACCCGGATTCTAGACTTCGCCATCGCCAAAACGCTAAAAATCACCAAAATTGCAATCGCCAAAAATTAACCGGACTTTAAGCGATTTTTCTAAAATGCGATTCTGGATTGCATATCGCCAAAAACCTCCAACAAACATTGTAATACCTTTATCCGCCCCAGGCGTCGCTGTTGTCAAGGCAGAATTACCAGGTAGGCTCGGTGGCGAATTCAGAAATTTCCTATGTATTTTGTTATTGTAAATGGTAGATGATATGTCAAAATGATATTTCGACGTGTTTAAATCTGAATTCGCCTGGGACTCGTCTATTCCTATTGGCCATGATGTGAATTCGCGTTGATTTTGACATTACACTCTACCTTTGTAAATAAAAAAAGTAGTTTCTGAATTCGCCTCCGAGCCTACCTTTGTATATCTGCTTGACTGTTGTAGTGGAAGAAAAATGTTAAAGTGTGTATACATATTTGGCGCGGTTCCACCATATTTTACATTGATTAGAAAATATAATATTAAATAAGTATTGAGATAAAAAATATGTGGTCAAAACATAAATAAAACTCGTCAGAGTTATAATAGCGCCATTGTATTATAGTGTACATATATATTCTCAGCGAGAGTAAATAAATCGCTTGAAAAGTAGAAGAAAACTTATGCGGGAGTCCACAGCTCCATTCTCTAATGCAGAAGAACGTTTCGTTGAAATTTTGCGACTTCCAAAGCAAATATGCAGAAATATTTTTGCGGAAGTAGCGTGCATTTTTGCTCATTTACTATCCTTTTTGAGTTAAAGTTCTTCATTTTTCCTATAATTATGAATGTTATTAATGCAATGAATTATTTTAAAAAGAAAATTAATATGTTTTTTACCTTTTCAATTTAAATAATCTTTTTGGTAACAAATTTTTCGCGTCGCTAATTTTGGAGAAGTTTTGGCTAATAATAGCGATAGCTAATATATCGGAATCGCAATTTTAGCTAACTGAACTGTCAAAAAGTGTTCATTCCTTTTATCCGGGTTCATTTTGTTCATCGCTAAAATCTGCTAAAAATCTGCTAAAATAGGCAATTTTTAGCGATTTTTAGCACACATTTTTATGACAGAATCGCAAAAATCGCTAAAAGTTGATAAAATCAATTTGGCGAATTTTGGCAATGGAGTTTTGGCGATAGCGAAAACTAGAATCCGGCCACGGTAGTTTGTTTGTTTATTACCCGTATGTTTGTACGGGCATTTGAACAATTCGGGTATTTTGAAATTTGTTTTTTTTTTTTCTTTTGTTTATTATTATTTTTTTTCTTTATATGTAGTTTTTTTATTTTTGTTTTTCCGATACACATTTTTTTGTTTGTAAGCTCGAATGCTCGCATGTTTGTACGGGCATTTGAACAACAAACGGGCTTCAAACAAAAACGATCAGATCGAATTGCTCGATACCCGGGTATCTAGAGCCCTAATTTATTCTCAAGTTTTTTTATTTTTTATTTTTGTGTGCTTTGTTTTTTGTGGCAGTTTTTTGAATACTATAATACACAGCTTTCCATATTAAAGCAGGGGTCAGCAGACTTTAGCATCGAATGTCTCGCTCTATCTTATTACAAGGTATGCTATACAAGTTAAGTGCACAGAAATAAGATGTTTCGTCTGATGTAAGGTTCTTTTCTTGGTTTAACCGTTTGTTAATTGAATATATACGGATATTAAATTTTCTCAGAAAATCTCTGCCTAAGATAAGAGGGATTGCCATTGTGTCATCAGGCACTACATTTAAAATGAATTCATTTATTTTATGTCCAAATTTTAATTCACATTTTATATTTCCAAAAGTAGACCAACTATTATTTCCTAGGCCTCGAAATTTTGATTGCTTAGCGGTTCCAGTTATATTAAAGGACACAGCGGATTTGCGTACAAAGCTAGTTGGACTGCCGGTATCGAAAAGAGATAAACAGTCTATAAATCTTTTGCACTTAACTTGTTTATGCAAGAAGGCGACACTTACCATGTTCATGGATCCTAACATTTTGTAACATAACTCATCATCTGCTTCGGGACTCTCAGAGTTGACAGCGGCGACTGTTTTCTTCGGTTGTGGTATCTTCTTTGGGTTGGTGCAGCTGCGGTGGTCGTGGCCCATCTTCCAGCATCGGAAACAGCTGCCTTCGGGTCTCCTCTCGTATGGGCACTTGCTCTGGAAGTGTCCTATACGCGTGCAGTTGAAGCACCTAATATCTGCTTCTGCGTCTTGTTTTGCTTCTGGGTTCGGTTTTTGTGTGTGTTTCGCCGGCAGACATCCGGGATGAGCGGCGGCGCTCGTACAAGTCAAGTGATCCTTTGAATTCTTTCATTGTTAGGGCATTCATTAGAATATATACCTCAGGTGACCTATCCTGAAGACCATCGACTATGAAGTTAATTAGTTCGAAATCGTCGATATAATTGCAGCGAGCGGCTATGTCCTCCATCCCTAGTACATAGCGCCGTATGGTGCTCCTTTTATCCCATCTGTGAGTAGATAGCGTTTTGTACACCTCCTGCGGCTAACTACTCGACCAAATTCTTTAATTAACAAGATTTTTAGTTCTTCATAATTTAGCACGTCTTTATTTAAAAGGAGTTTTGCGCCACCACAAAGCGAGTTACACAAACAAGTGTATTTAAAAATATTTTCGGCGTTTATCATTTGCATTACCCTCTCGAAGTTTCTGAGAAAGTCATGCATGCTGTAGGCTTTAGTTTACCCGTCGAATTTTGTGATGGTGTGCTCAATATCACGAAAGTTCAAGCGGTTTGAGAGTGTTAGCCTGCCGCTAGCTGCGGCGGTTTCGTGGTGTGTGCTTTGACATTCTCTTCGGCGACGGCTTTTTCTAACATTAACAGCTCTTTTTCTTTCTTAGGATTGCAATTCTCTTTTCGAACTCGCTTTTGTGGGTCAACGGTGGTATTGAATTCGGTGGCGACGGCGGCATAGGTATTGGTATTTGCAGCAGAGGTTATACAGGCAGCGGCGTCAGATTTTACATTTGCCTCGACATAATTGGCTTCGGTGGTATTTCAAACAGAGATTGTTTTTGCAGCGGTTTTGTCTTCTTTAATAATTGCGATGCCGCAAATTTCATTAGCTTTCGGTACTTCGAGATTTTTGAGAGATGCTGCAGCGGCGTCGGCGTTGCATTCTGCAGTGGTTGTGGCAAAAGTTTTGGCGACGTCAGCGGTGTTTTTGAAACCTGCTTTGTCGGCGGCGGCTTTATATTTTTCGTCTTTTCGTGTGGCAGCGGTGGTGTTCCCCGGGATATTTTTTGCGGAATCGGTAGTAACGGTGGCATTCCAAACTGGCTCCGGTTTATGAGATAACGGTATTTAAAAACAAGTAAGAGCGCGGCTGTCTTCCGACGTACCGAAGACTTCATACCTTTCATGAATGGGGAAATGAAAAGTCTGATATTGTTTAATTTATCCTTTCAATTCTGTGGGTTATTTACGCAGATTCCTTAGAAAAAGAAGTGTCATGATCTAAATGGAGAAGTTATACCCTAAAATATAAATTTCTGAAAAATCGGTTGTACGGCAGCTATATGTTATAGTGGCCCGATCTTGACAAATCTCGGTAACATTATTTAGGCCCATATGGGTACAAATACTTCAAAGATTCATGCCCTTAGCTATTTAAATGGAGAAGTTATACCCCAAAATGTCCATATCTGAACAATCGGTTGTATGGCAGCTATATGTTCTAGTGGTCCGATTCGGCCGATTCCGACAAACGATCAGCTTCTCCAAAAAATACACCCACCTTCCGAATTTCATGCAGATATCTCAAAAACTGAGGGACTAGTTTGCGATTAAACAGATAGACAGAGAGACAGACAGACAGACTGACGGGCATGGCTTAATCGACTCAGCCCATGATCCTGAGCATATTGGTATATATTTTGGTAGGTCTGCAACGCCTCCCTCTGGTACTATCACCATTCGTGTTTCGGCACAAAGTTATATGTAATACAATTTCATTCCCATGAAAGGTATAACTACCATCAATTTGGACTTTTTGAAGTTAACTTCTTAGGCGGCGATACAGAGTTTTTATGGAGAGTGAAATTTGAAATTTGATGCAACGGAAGTTGCCCCCGGAAATAGCAGCCATTTTAGTTGATTTTCAAATTTTAAAAAAATCAACCTTGATATCGCGTGGTTCGAGAACCTACAACCCCTCGCTTCCAGACCTGACACTCTACCGCTGCGCCATCACACCACCTGCGTTGGGTATTTCAAATGCTGCACTTAAACTGAACTAACAAAAATAATAGCTTAAAAAAACTAAAAAACACGCTTTAATCTTAAAAATCGTACTAAAAATTGAGAAATAATTTAATTAGAAACAAAATGATGAACGAAAATATAAGTATTTAAGGAAAAGCGTGGGGTGCTCAGTATGTCAAAAAATATTTAAAATCGGTGTTTTTTTACTAAAAATTTTATTTTGACTTTTTTGAGATTTCATATATCGTACTCTTTAATTTCGCAACTAGGTATATTTTTGTACTAGTTGTACGAATCGAATATTTTCATGTTCAAATATTATTGAGCATTTGAGGTGAAGCATTTGAAAAGAACAAAAAAAACAAGTAAGGAAGCCTAAGTTCGAGTGGAATCGAACATTAGATACTCAGCTGTATGCTTTCATTGTTTGTTTGCGTTTGATGGAAACACGGTGTAGGTACTTTATATAAAGCAAGTGCTGCATAAAGTGGGCGTAGCCGCGCCCATTTTCAAAATTTTTATCAGTCATCCAACTAAGCATATTAATATTATTCTTTGTGCAAAATTTCATTCCTTTATGACTTCTAGTTACATAAACCGATTTCAATAAATTTTTGCGTGGCTATTAACACAAGTTATAAAAGTGTATAAACCAAGTTTCGTCATAATATCTCAATTATTTGTCGAGTTATAGGCTAAGAAATCTCGTATATCCCTTTGTGTAAAAAGAGGCGGTGCCACGCCCATTTTCCAAAATTTTTCTATTTGTTGTTTCCGGTCTATTGTAGAAATCATACCACAAAATTTCAATGAATCATCTTTACATTTGACAAAGATATCGCTTAAAATGTTTTTATTAGGTCACTTTATAATACCCATATATAAAAGTGGGCGTGGTCGTCAACCGATTTCGCTAAAATTTTCAACATGTATTACCACAAGCAATATAAGTGTACACACCAAGTTTCGTCATTATATATCAATTATTTGTCGAGTTATGGGCTCAGAAATCTCGTATAATCCAGCTTCTAAAAAGAGGCGGTGCCACGCCCATTTTCCAAATTTTTTGTGTTTTTCGTTGTATGTCCGCAGGTGGACTCCTGGCATAAAATTACAATGATATATCTTTATATTTGACAGAGATATCGCTTAAAATGTTTTTATTAGGTCACTTTATAATACCCATATATAAAAGTGGGCGTGGCCGTCAACCGATTTTGACAATTTTTCGTCCAAACATTTGCCTAAGTAAGTATATCACGCGTACCAAATTTCATCGATATATCTTCAACAGTTTCTGAGTTATGACTCATAAAGCTTTCAATGTTTGCTCCTTAATAAGTGGGCGTGGCACCGCCCATTTTCCAAAATTCCATCAAATTTCTTCTTAGGTGCCTGAGCTCAACACGTGGGTAAAATTTCATCACTCTAGCTATATTAGTGGCTGAGATACCAAATTTCCGATTTTTTCTATATAGGACAAGGGGGCGTGGTCATGGTCCGATTTCGCCCATTTTCAATACCAACCGTCCCAATGTCGATACCAACTTGCATTTCAAATTTCATCAAAATATCTAAATTTTTGCGCGAGTTAGAGTGTTTACAGACGGACGGACGGACAGACGGACAGACGGACGGACGGACGGACGGACATGGCTCAATCGATTTCTCTTTTCACCCTGATCATTTTGATATATATAAGTCTATATCTATCTCGATTATTTCATTCTGTTACAATCCACCGTTATGTGATTAAAACTATAATATAATCTAATAATCTATATAGGACAAGGGGGCGTGGTCATGGTCCGATTTCGCCCATTTTCAATACCAACCGTCCCAGTGTCGATACCAACTTGCATTTCAAATTTCATCAAAATATCTAAATTTTTGCGCGAGTTAGAGTGTTTACAGACGGACGGACGGACAGACGGACAGACGGACGGACGGACAGACGGACGGACGGACGGACGGACATGGCTCAATCGATTTCTCTTTTCACCCTGATCATTTTGATATATATAAGTCTATATCTATCTCGATTATTTCATTCTGTTACAATCCACCGTTATGTGATTAAAACTATAATACTCTGTGTACTAGTACAGATGAGTATAAAAAGAAACCTGATTGAATAAATTCGAATTTAGACAACAAAGTTCCGAATACGTTTGTAGCGTAATGGTGAGGTATGCTGCCTACGGACGAATGGCGCATTTTTTTTAACACGCTTTTATTAGCTTCACCTGTATGTATGTATGTATGTATGTATGTATGTATGTATGTATGTATGTAACTTCATCCCATCCTAAAAGTTGCAACATTTAACTAAATTATTATATCTTTATATCTTTCAAACATTCACTTTTTTGTGTTCTCTATTATTTCTATTCTCCTCCTGATTCGAAACATGACATCAACAGCCCAACGGCATCATATAGTAGGACATTCAACATCATATTTTATGCTTCATTGCGGCTTTTATGTTACCTTTCTTAAAAATAGCCTCTATGAATTTCAATTCACTCCCGTATACAAGCCAATAAGTAACAAGCTTTCAGGGTACGGAAAAACTCACTCACGAACGCTCAAAAATACATTCTTCTCAAATCACAAACAAATGTTCAAAGAAAAACGTATAACCACTCAAATAGCTAGCGAACTAACGCACAACAGCCAGCGACCGCTCATAGCGTTGCCGATAAACTCAATGCATAAATTCACTCAAAAATAAAGCTTGAAGCTTCTGTTTTGGGTTTGTTGTATTTGCAATGAAATCAACCGCATGTACAATGTACATACATACATACGTATGCAGAGCAAGAACTGGTTTTGTGTTTTGTGTAACAAGCTTTCTGTTTTGTCGTTGTTGAGTTTGCAATAAAAACAATCGCATGTACATACATATGTATGCAAAGCAAGAACTGGTTTTGTTTGTAATTCATTTAATAGTAAGTGCTGAATCAACGAAAAGGAACCCTAATTACATTTTTATACAATGTTTTGTAAACGTGAGGTGAAAAAAATTTCTCTAAAAAAAAAAATAAAAAAAAATAAAAAAAAAATAAAAAAAAATGCGCCACTCGGGACTCGAACCTGAGCTCCTTGGTCCGTAGGCAGCATACCTCACCATTACGCTACAAACGTATTCGGAGCTTTATTGTCTAAATTCGAATTTATTCAATCAGGTTTCTTTTTTTTTTGTTCTTTTCAAATGCTTCACCTCAACTTCTCTTCACTTTCTGATTGTAAAATATAACAAAACGTTTGGGAAATTTTGTATTTCCTAACTAGTTTGGAAAACCTCGAATAAAAGGGTTTGGAAAATATTGCATAATAAGCTAGTTTACTTCACTGCATATTGGGATTTTTGGTAGAAGTTATAAATACATATGTATGTAGATCTATTTCGGAGAACACCACATCCTATCAGACTTCTTTTTACTTTTATTCTTGCGTCCGCATAAAACATCCTTTAATGAAAAATTTCACTAAAAAGTCAAAAATAAATAATAGCTTAAAAAACTAAAAAACACGCTTTAATCTTAAAAATCGTACTAAAAATTGAGAAATAATTTAATTAGAAACAAAATGATGAACGAAAATATAAGTATTTAAGGAAAAGCGTGGGGGTGCTCAATAATATTTGAACATGAAAATATTCGATTCGTAAAACTAGTACAAAAATATACCTAGTTGCGAAATTAAAGAGTACGATATATGAAATCTCAAAAAAGTCAAAATAAAATTATTAGTAAAAAAACACCGATTTTAAATATTTTTTGACATACTGAGCACCCCACGCTTTTCCTTAAATACTTATATTTTCGTTCATCATTTTGTTTCTAATTAAATTATTTCTCAATTTTTAGTACGATTTTTAAGATTAAAGCGTGTTTTTTAGTTTTTTAAGCTATTATTTATTTTTTTTTATTTTCTTTTTTTTATTTTTAGAGAAATTTTTTTCACCTCACGTTTACAAAACATTGTATAAAAATTGCTTTCCAAACGTGAAATGCAATTATAGAATTAGGGTTCCTTTTCGTTGATTCAGCACTTACTATTAAATGAATTACAAACAAAACCAGTTCTTGCTTTGCATACGTATCTAAGTACATGCGGCTGATTTCATTGCAAATACAACAAACCCAAAACAGAAAGCTTCAAGCTTCATTTTTGAGTGAATTTATGCATTGAGTTTATCGCCATCGCTATGAGAGATCGCTGGCTGTTGTGCGTTAGTTCGCTCGCTATTTGAGTGGTTATACGTTTTTCTTTGAACATTTGTTTGTGATTTGAGAAGAATGTATTTTTGAGCGTTCGTGAGTGAGTTTTTCCGTACCCTGAAAGCTTGTTACTTATTGGCTTATATACGGGAGTGAATTGAAATTCATAGAGGCTATTTTGAGGAAAGGTAACTTAAAAGCCGCAATGAAGCATGAAGTAGAATGTTGAATGTCCTACTATATGATGCCGTTGGGCTGCTGATGTCATGTTTCGAATCCGGAGGAGAATACAAAAATAATAGAGAAGAGAACACAATAAAAGTGAATGTTTGAAAGATATAATAATTTAGTTAAATGTTACAACTTTTAGGATGAGATGAAGTTACATACATACATACATATATAACTCACTCACGTATGTACATATACGTGTAAGTACATAACAGCGCTGTGGTGAAATAAGCGTGGTGAGAATGTTAATAACACAAGCAGAAATTAGAGTACACCGTTTGACACAACTCGCGTAACTAGCGCAGTAGCTCAGCTGTAAGATGCTTGGCTTCCAATTTAAGTGAAGGTGGTTCAAGTCCAGGTCGAGCCAATTTTTTTGTTCCTTTTTTTCTATTAAATAATTTTCTTTATAATTTTTTATTAAATAAAAGTGCTACCCGAATATCGGGGATTACAAACTAGTTAATTATTAAAATAAAAACGACCAAACAACCAATATAAAAACCAATCGGATGAGCCTGCCGATAAACAAAATCTAATAACAATAACAAGCATTGCCTTTTCTATAAATAGAATTTGTATAAACAAAAACACACAACCACATGTATGTACATGCGATAGTTTTCATTGCAATATCCCTGCAAAAAAATGTGCGATTAATCCCGATATACATAGATTTGTCCCGGATTGATTTCTTTCGGGAACAATCGGTCCACAATTAGTCCCCGATTGTTCCCGAACGGGTATAAATGTAGACTAATTGTGGACCCATTGTTCCCGAACGGGTATAAATCTAGATTGATTATATGTAGAAATTTTACAAAAATATTCAATGTACATATGTATTAAAAAAACAATAGGTAAAACTAATTGAACACGCTTTCCTTTAATAACAATGATGAATAATAATTTTGACAAAATTTTACCAAAAATATCCATTGAAAAATCAATTACTGAAAACTGACTGTTCGTGCGGGGGTAAAATGAGGGCTGGAATTCCAAATGAATTCCAGGAGCGGGGAACTTTAGGTAGCCAGCTATTGAGAGATTTTCACTTACTTTATTTTTCCTATTAATCCAATGAAAACTATTAAATATTTAATTCCAATAAATTTATTTTCACTTTAAATTCACTTGTAATTATGTATACATATGTCTATGCATATGTAAAAAGCACTTGTTAAATATACGTGGGGGTTTTGCACTCACTTTAGATGCCGCTGCTGGTTCGAGATCAAAAGAAGACCGATCGTTAATTTTTCACCTTATTTATAGGCTCGTGGATAGTGGTGACATGAACAACGGGACTGGTTAACAGGACTCGCATCAAAAAGGGAGAAGAAGTAACGAGTCCAGTCAACCAGTAAGTCGGTCACAATGGACTCGTCGATCATGGCACCACCAATTCCAAGCAGCGACATCTAAGAGTGAGTGTGGGCGTAAACATGCCGCCCGCCTTGCAGTATCACTGCAATAAATAAAATAACTTAAAAGAATTCAAAAATAGATATTAGATATATAAGTAGAGGCAACTAATATGGCGTACGTCCAAAGATCATATATCCGAACAAAGTATTTTGAGCTGCCGGTCGAGTTGGTGTGGCGATAGTAAGGCCGGGACGGAGTATGGCATCGTAAATGTCGGCACCCAATACTAGAGACACCGCACTAGCTCGGTAGAATGATGGGTCAGCAAGATTAATGTTTTCGAAATCTGCCGCTACCCTCGCATCAATTGTCCACTCGGGGGTGACCCGGGATAGATGGGGTACTACTTTTGCTCGTACGAATACCCGCTCAGTTCGGCCTTGCAGCATCACGTCACAGTGGGTCTGGTGCCAGCGATTCGGGGGCGCAATTCGTCGTGCTAGTGTTCGAGATATTGTGGACATCGGTTTGGGCTGGATCGATTATTGCCCGTATCGTCTGCCTACCTCTTCCGTTCACCCGCGCGACCACGGTAGGGCTAAGGACAGAGAAGCGTTCCATGCTTGGCGTCGATCCTAGGCGTTCACGGGCGTCTCGTATCTGCGCTCGGCGTTGGTGGTGTGATGTCCGTCTCCGTGGTTGTGGCGGTGGTAGTCGCACTGGCGCCGCTAGTGGCGGACGGAACACAGCCGACGCGACGCTCGACAGAGGTGGTCTGGGCGTCGGTGGCTCTTCCATCCCAACTTGGTCATCAACCATCTGAGCCTCCTCTTCATTGACATCGAGCTCGAGTACATCATCACTCGAGTCGGACAGCCGTCGAGCCTGGTAGGGTCGTCGTCGAGATGGATGCTGAATTTCCCTTTCGCCTAAGGCCGGGGCACGTCTTCCTCACTCCTGGCGGTTTCCCACAAGTGGAGGAGACTGTGGTGCCTCTCCCGGCATGAGCTACACATGCCTGTCGATGGGCACGTTCGTGCCATATGATGCGGAGATAAACAGTTCGCACAGTGTCGGTAGAGGAGGACGATCCGTGGTCTCTCCTCGGCTACCATGCACATAAACTGTCGACAAAAACGGAGGCGATGATTGTTACGGCACACTGGGCAGCGTTGATGATTGGATGTCGAAGCGATGTTGTCTGATTGGGCGCGGACCATTTTTTTTGTTGCGTTTGGAAATCTAGAAGAAAGAGTAAAGCTGGAAAGAGAGAATCGGTTAATTTATATTGGCAATGGGTAGGCGTACTAATTTAACTATTGGTCGCGAAATGATGCCGCGCGCGGTGCGGATCTCTGCGACTCTGACGCGATTATCCTTTCCAGGAAACACTTTGACAACTCTGCCAAGTCGCCATTCATTGGGGGGAAGATTATCTTCTTTCACAACCACTAAATCGTTAATTTCAGTATTTTGCTGAGGGAACTGCCACTTAACTCTTTTGTGGAGCTCCTTCAGGTATTCTCCCTTCCACCGTTGGCAAAATCCTTGATGGATCGCTTTGATTTTTTGCCATCGGTTTACTATCGATATTGGCGCGGTATGTATCTCCGGCTCAGCGATCGCGAGAATTGGGTCACCAATCAAGAAGTGGCCTGGGGTCAGAGGTTCTGTAGTATTGGGGTCATCAGACAGCGGACTGATGGGTCTGGAATTCAAGCAGGCTTCGATTTTTGCCAAGAGCGTTGAGAACTCCTCCATGGTGAATCGCATAGTATTGGCCACTTTCCGGAAGTGCGTTTTGAAGCTCTTGACTCCTGCCTCCCATAATCCTCCCATGTGTGGCGCTCCCGGAGGAATGAAGTGCCAATTGATTTCTTGGTGTGCATATGTTTGAGTAGTGTGTCGGGATGCCTCTGCGACAAAATTTCGAAAATCTTGCCGCATCGCCTTAGTGGCTCCAACGAAATTCGTTCCGTTGTCGGAATACACATTACGAGGGCATCCTCGTCGTGATGCAAACCTAGAAAATGCTGCGAGGAATGTAGACGTAGATAAGTCACTGGTTGCTTCCAAGTGTATGGCCTTTGTCGCGAAGCAGACAAAGACGCAAACGTATCCTTTTGTTATAAGGCACGCTCTACCAGTATAATTCTTTATCTCGAATGGGCCTGTGAAATCCACACCGGTGTTTGCAAATGGCTGGTGATTTCAGTGCGCTCAGGAGGAAGTGCTGCCATTAGTTGATCTCGTGTCTTCTGTCTGTAAATAAGGCAAATTTGCATTTATTAATGAGGTTTTTAATCAAGTTTTTCATTCGTACAATCCAGTATTCTGATCGCAGGAGTCTCAGCATGAGTTGATTACCGCGTGTAGGGATATCAAATGCGAGAACCTGACCAGAAGTCGGGAATATTGACAATCGTAAGGAAGAATGATTGGAAAGCGTTCGTTATATGGTAACGCCAATCTTCCCCCAACTCTCATAATTCCATCCGCATCGAGAAATGGGTTGAGGGTGCGGATGGAACTTTTTGTGCTCACTGGAGTGGATGCTACAAGAGCCTGGTACTCCTCTGGGTAGCACCGCCTTTGGGCTAACGCAATGAGGCGCTTTTTCGTCATTCGAATTTCTTCTGAGCTGATTTCAGAAGTGTCAGCTCGTGTAGTAAGTTTGTGCGCCGGATGGATTTTTCGTGCGATCACTCGAAGTGCACGAGACAGATCCGAGAAGCGATCCAGAATATCCGACGGATCTGGAACGCTCGTCACGTGGGCTCGTATGACCTTCTGTTCCAGCTGGGTTTCCATCAATGTGTCGTCGGCTTTTTGAGGCCACTCTGACGATGGAGATTGCAGCCAATTTGGTCCTTGCCACCATAACTTACGTTCCACTAATTCCTGAGGGGGTACATCACGGCTTCCAAGATCCGCCGGATTATCTGCTGAATCCACATGATTCCAGCCTCCGACGCCAACTAGTTCGTCGATTTTGGCGACTCGATTCGCTACGAAAGTGGTCCAATGACAGGGTGGCTTTCGTAGCCACGCAAGGACGATGGTGGAGTCAGTCCATTTGTAAATTACTGGTTGCGCTATGTCAAACTGAGGAAGTAAAGCATTAATGTAAGTAATGTCATTCAGACTGACCTCGTTTGAAGATGGGCACGATGCGTTGAAGACTACTCGTACTTTAGTGTTAGTACTGTCTGGTTTAACCACTGCGTGATGGGGGAGGTAATAAGTACCTGAAGCCGCATTCTTCCTTCCTTCTTCACTCACTGGAGCCATGTGTCCTAGCGTTATGTACACACGATGGTATTCTTCCTTCAGCTCCGGCCTATTCAACATCGTGGCTTCATTTCGGACGAATTGTTGCGTTGCGCTGCTCCTTGAGTATCCCAATTCGATTTTTTCCGGAAATTCTCGACGAAACGGTAGCGCTACTGTGTATCGTCCTTCATCATTCCTTGTTGTTGTGTGTACAAAATGTCTTTCGCAAAATGCTTCTTCGGGGGTGACCTGCTTTTTCGTGGGAACCTGCTCTAATTCCCAGAAGCGTGTCAGCTGATGCCCTGCTATCTCCGAAAACAAGGAGACACAGCGCGATCCCTGATAGTGAACAGACGAGCAGGGGGCGGGACCGGTCAGAATCCAACCAAATATAGTCTCCTGAGCTAATAAGGAACCCAAAACATCTCGCTTTACCTTATCTCCCAATACCGTTGGGTACAAGTCGGCACCAATGATCATATCGACCTGCTCACTTTTATAGAAGTTGGAATCTGCCAATTTTATTGGGGGGAGCAGATCAAGATATTTTCGATCTACTGTAAACTGGGGGAGGTTTCCTGTCAATTGGGGTAAGATCAGGCCTCTTGCCTCAATCTTAAACTGAGGGGCGACAAGAGAACCTAAAACGAAGTGTGCTACTTTTCGCACCGTGGCCGTCGCAGTGGCACTTATTGCACAGACTGCAGTATTAGCGGGTCGAGTCGGTAAATTCATCCGTCTTTGCAACCGCTCGGTGATGAATGTTGCCTCTGACCCTGAGTCTAAAAGCGCTCTGGCTTCATATTTTTCTCCTAAGTAATAGATCGTCACCATTGCGGTTCCTAAAATAATATTCTTGGAATTTGCTGCGAACAAGGCGTTGACATTCCCTGTTGTAGCTGGGGTTTGAGACTGTTGAGTTTGATTGGTTGAAGTGCTGGGGTTTGACGCAGGTTGATGGTTCCCACTTGGAGGGCGATGGAGTAGGGAATGGTGTCATTGATGGCAGCTCATGCAATTAAAGGTGCTGTTGCAGTTCCTTGCCATGTGAGAATGCGCTAAACAATTCATACATAAATTGTGTTTTCGTGCTACTTTGCATCTGTCGTCTACGTTCATCGCTAAGAATTTTGGACAAGATTTAAGGGGTGGGAAACTTTGGGACAGAGTCTACATCCTGCTTGAGAGTGTTGCCCCACATTGGCTGATACTACTCATTCTTCTCATACGTTGATGTTATGGAACGGTTTACAACAGCTCGGGAAGATCGAGCACCTTGTATATCCGACACTGTTTCCAACGTTTGGAATCTATTGGTGAGATAATTATCTAAATCCACCCAACTTGGTATTTCAGTCTTATTTTGAATGCTTTGTTCCCAAAGGGCTAAAGTAGCATCTGGCAGTTTACTTGAGACTAAAAACACGAAAATTGCATCCCAGTTCTCAGTATCAATTTCATTCATCTGTAAGACTGAGATGCAATTATTAATTGATCGTTGCAGATTTTTAATTTCAGTCCCGCGCTCGACTGTAACTGTCGGAAAATTGAATAAGATCTTTAATTGCGAATTGACCATTATTCGCTTATTTTCAAACCGATCAGTAAGGTTTTTCCATGCTACTTCAAATCCACCATTTGTTAATGGAACTTTTTTTACAATGTCTCTCGCCTCCCCTCGCGTTTTTTGATTTAAGTGGAAAAGTTTTTCCACTGAGGATAAACGCGAGTTGTTAATGTATATCGCTGTGAAAAGGTCTCTAAAGGAAGGCCATGCAGTATAATCCCCATAGAAAATTTCGGTGTCGCACGGAGGAAGTTTCACTCCTACTCGAGAGTGTGCTCCTGTGTCTTGAGGATTATTAAGAGGTGGTTGGTTGGTAGTAGACGAAGCTTGTCGAATGAATGTTAAATTTTGGATAATTTCACCCATTAAGGCCGCGCATGTAAGATACGCGGTGTAGCAATTGTGATAGCTATCCTTTGCCGAGCGCATGACGTTTTTGCCTGCTTCATCCTCGGCTAAGCCTCTTGTGTAGCTACAAAACACTTCCTTAACCTTTTCCCATAGAGCCTTAAGCTCCTCCTTTTGGATTTCGAGGTAAAGGTTGAGTGATCTTCACTTGGAGATTCGTTAAAACGGTTCTCGAACTCCAAAAGTGCCTCACACGCACGATTATAATCAGTTACCGTGGCCATTCTTACGATATATTCTCAAACTCAAATGAATTTTTACCGGGTAAAAGAAGTCAAGGACTTGAATGGGTTTCAATACCGATACTTTATCGGATCTTCAAAAATTTACCAAAGGCCGAACCTTTTTGGAACTGTTCTAGTCTGGCACCGAAACCGCTAAATTCTTACCACGACCAGAGCTTCCGGGTGCTCTCGGATAGAGCAAAATATTTATTAGAAATATTTAATATTGGTAAGGGGTTAACGAATCCCAACACTCACAATACGCTCGGGGTGCCCACCGATTGGGCCAATATTTCCAAAACACAAACTTAAAAAATAGTGTATGTTGGCAAGGGATTCCCGAAATCCCAATACCGTAAAAATTTCAGGGGTGTTCACTTAATGGGTGGTTATTTTTGATTAAACCAAAAAAAAAAAACAATAAAATTTTTCAAGTTATATTTGATAATTTGGGGGGTGCTTACTTAAAGACCAGTCAAATTTTTACAAATTAAATTTGTCTTATGTACTGGTAAGGGATTCACGAAATCCCCAATACCTTACAAATTTGTCGTGCTGACCAAGTTGATACAAGATAAATCAAACGGACAAAATCCTTAAAAAACGGTATCTGTATATCTATATTTATTTATACGCGTGTTTAAAATTTAATGTTCACACTTATATATTGCGTATATACGTCTCGTATTTCAAATAATCACTCACCTGTAATCCGATACTACCTTAAAGTATTACTATCGTTGGGCCGTATGCTTGGGCCTTCGTTTTAAAGTTGGGCCGTATGCTTGGGCCTTTGTTGTAGTTGGGCCGTTTGCTTGGGCCTTCGTTTAAAAGTTGGGCCGTATGTGTGGGCCTTTGATGATTTCGTGCACGTTTGGCCGTATGTGTGGGCCTTGGTGGATTAAATGGCCGTATGTGTGGGCCTTGTTGGTTTATGTCCCTATTTCGCACCGAACACCTTGTTTTTGGTACCTAGTACCAGCGTTCAGCACTTGCACCTCTTTTGTGGCAATACAGCCGGTGCTCTATCACAAATTCCTAATACTATTTAGCCACTTGGTGGGGGCTTCCGCTGCCGATAAGCCACTGGTGGGGGCTTACCGTGATTCGCACTGCACACCTTGCTTGTGGTACCTAGTACCGGTGTGCAGCACTCGCGCCTGAGTTATGGCAATACAGCCGACGCTTGGAAACTACCTTTCACACTAACACTATCACTCGTTGTTGTTGTTATGCAGCCGCTAAACCACTGCTGGGGGCTTACCGTGATTCGCATTGACACCTTGCTTGTGGTACCTAGTACCAGTGTGCAGCACTCGCGCCTGAGTTATGGCAATACAGCCGACGCTCCTAACGCTACCACTAAACACTTCCTAACACACACACAAATTTTCACTTTATTTTGTTTTTGTTGCCTTTAAACTGATTGCTGAGGGTAGGTTGCGGTCAACTGGTGATTGGATGACGTCCTAAGGTTCTTGTGACTGCACGTGATGCGATCGGGTGACTTTGTGGTGTCTTATCATGTGATGTTATGATCGTGATATGATGTGAACTGGTGATTGATTTCAGTGATGCACGATCTGTTGACGTGATGCCCCACTACTGATGTGATGCACTTGATGCCCTGTTGTGTCGACGTGATGCACAAGTGATGACTTGATGGTACGATGCAATATTGCTGTGACGTGATGCACAACTACTGCTATGATGCACTTGAACCTTTTTTAATGCTGCCGTGATGCACAACTAATACGGTGATGCAATTGATGCAGTTATGATACGTGTTCAAAAAAGGGGTTAGCTTATATACGTGTGCTTTTAGATTAAAAATTTTTTCTGTGATAAGAATCGGTAAAATCACCCTTGCTGAATTTTCTAAACGATGATTAGTTTTATAAACCTGTCACGAACTCCAGAAACTGATATTTTCCTTGTCGTGTTAAGAAAAACTCAATAGAGAAAATAAAAATTTTCCTCACTTACTGGCAAAAAATGTGTTATTTTTGTCCTCTTGTTAGATTTTCAGTTTTGTTTCAATCTTTGACAATATTCACTGAAAAATTTTCTTTTCTAGTATTCGTACATACATATATGTGTATGTATACCCATATATGTCACTTCAACTTTCTGGTTTTTTTTTTTTTTTTTTTTTTTTGTCTTTACTTCGAATTCAATTTTTGCGATGGAGAGAATAAAAATGGAAGCTATGTATATGCTATTTCATAAGCTGTGTATTATAATGCAAATCGAGCTGTAACTTGGGATGATTTTAGAAACCTGTGCCCAACTCTATGGTCTCCTACGAATTCAATGTATACTGATATCCATATTAGGCCAGTTAGGAAGAATACGCACTGGCGCCTTGCTTCGTGGCACTTGGTGCCGGTTTTTCACTTGCGCTACTTTTCACTTTCACTTATATGGTTTGCTTACTTACGGTTTGTTTGGTGGCACCTTACTCTGTGGCTGTTCTGCCGATGCTCACCAATTTATTTGTGGAGTGTGCTGCGATGGAAGCTGGCCGTTGGTGTGGGCCTGGTTGACGCCTGACTGATTGGCACCTTGTGCCGGCGTTCAACTGCTGGATGCTGAGGTTAAAAATTGGGATGTAGTGGTAACGAGCCCTTTCCGCCGTTGAATTTTTTATCTCCTTGAATTGCTGTAGTGCTTCGTGGTTGATCCGAGCACTTTTATTTGGCGTTTTTCTCGGATTTGTCCAACGGGAAAATATGAAAAAAGAAACAACATTTATTAGCACATCTATATATCGAGATGTAGAAATAGCAGAATATACATATGTACGTATATGTGTATGTTAATATTCGCAACCGTAGTTATGTATATCACTTGGCGCCTTGTCTCTGCCCTCGTGCATTTTTTACGACAATAGAATACTTAAAGAAATCGCCACAAAATGGCTACCAGGAAATCTACTCGGATAGCAGCCTTTCCGTGGTACTTTTATGGCACACTATTCTAGCTCTCACCCGGAAATCTGCCCGCATAGCAGCTTTTCCGCGGCTTTTTCAAATTTCGCTTTTTTTCTACTTTTTTCACTTTTTTACACTGTTTTTCGGGTTGGTTACTTACTCTGCATTTTCCAGTACCTTCTTTTGCCAATGATATGCTGCCGCGGTCGAATTTCTTAGATTTTTGCTAACTTTTCCACGATCTGGGTAGTTCACTGCAATGGCAAAATGTATACCTAGAAGCACTTACCTCTCGATTTCTGTTTTTTCTGCCGCGGCAAATCCCTCGAAAATAAAATGTAAATTTTTACGATTTTTGCGGCTTTTTCACACTTTCTAACTTTTTCACGTTTTTGTGAAAATTTTCTGTATGTATATCGGAAATGACAATTGTCAAATTCTCTTCTTCTTTGTCGATTATGTATTCACGGTGAGGTGGTGAAAACATTAAGTGTTGGAAAACTTCCCAATGACAAATGGCAACTTAGATGTCGATTCCATTCCTTTTGTTTTTAATTAAAAAAGTAAATGAAAATATCTCAACGATCCGGCTCGAAGGACCATGTTCGTGCGGGGGTAAAATGAGGGCTGGAATTCCAAATGAATTCCAGGAGCGGGGAACTTTAGGTAGCCAGCTATTGAGAGATTTTCACTTACTTTATTTTTCCTATTAATCCAATGAAAACTATTAAATATTTAATTCCAATAAATTTATTTTCACTTTAAATTCACTTGTAATTATGTATACATATGTCTATGCATATGTAAAAAGCACTTGTTAAATATACGTGGGGGTTTTGCACTCACCTTAGATGCCGCTGCTGGTTCGAGATCAAAAGAAGACCGATCGTTCATTTTTCACCTTATTTATAGGCTCGTGGATAGTGGTGACATGAACAACGGGACTGGTTAACAGGACTCGCATCAAAAAGGGAGAAGAAGTAACGAGTCCAGTCAATCAGCAAGTCGGTCACAATGGACTCGTCGATCATGGCACCACCAATTCCAAGCAGCGACATCTAAGAGTGAGTGTGGGCGTAAACACTATTTCAAAAATTTTAATTTATTGAATAGATTCTTTTACAAAAGTAAAACTTATTGTATAATCTTTATTTAAATAGGCATGAACATTTATAATTTTTAAAGATTGTTATAAAAAATAGCCTTGGCTAGCAACTTTGAAAAATTCCTCACATATATTTTACACCAGCATAATGCATTCTCAAAACAATAATTATTTGGAGAAAATACTTAATTTTTTTAAAAGATTTCACTACAAGATGAAATCTAATCAAATAAACTCTTCTAATATATATATATATAACAATTTATAATTTTTAGACATTTTCATAAAAAATAGCCTTGGCTTACAACTTTGGATGAAAGCGATTGATCTACATTTGTACCCGTTCGGTATGTTAGTGATTAATCTACATTTGTACACGTTCGGGTATACAAGTTGAACAATTAGTCTCTTCATAGGACATCTCGAACAAATGCGATCAATTCGCTCCATATAAAGGGATGTAATATTGTATTAGTCGCATTCTCCCTTCCATTTTTTCAGGGATGTATCTTCAAATTCGCTTCTCATATGATATGTATATGAAACTTGTTACTTGTTGCTTTCGAGCCAATATAAATTGAAAACACAATTATTTGAAATATTGAACAAGATGTAAGAAGTTAACTTCTATTACGTGTACTATGTATGCTACACGCGGTTTTTTTTTGTTTGTTAATAACTCAGTCAGTTTATGAGATAAATTGCCCAAACTTTGCACATGACCATATTTTAGCATTACCTTAATTTTTTCTGAAAATAACTGAAATCTGGTGACTATAACATATAGCTGCCATACAACCGATTGTTCAGATATGGAAATTTTGGACTATAACTTCGCTATTTAACCCTAAAAAGATAATCTGCGTCAAAATTACGCATCCCCTTTAGAATTATTGTTCTCACTCCCCCAATTATGTGAATACGTCGTTATATATATTTCAGTTGTGCTGCATATCTCTCACGAGACACATAATTTTCTGTGGTAAGTTTTGTCAATTTCCTAATATGAGGGGTCAGTGAGTCAAAATTACGCATGATTATCTTTACCGTGACTTTCAGGAAGCATTTCTCACGTATTTCATAAGGACAAGGATGATTTTCGTTCGTGAGAATATTATACTGAAGAGCCAGTATAATAAATAAATTTATGTATTGTATTGTGGCAGCTGTGGGGGAGTGGGTAAAGTGCTCGCATGCCATGCCATGGGTCGCCGGTTCAACCCCCAGCCGACCCAACCAAAATTTAATTTAATTAATTTTATAATTAAAAGTCAATTATTAGGTTTTTAGGTCACCTAGCGGTAGTGGATGGCATACCCTCGGAGTGTAATTCTGTCATGAAAAAGCTTCTCACAAAAATGCATTCACCGTTAGGAATCGGCATAAAACTGTAGGCACACCCAATTAGTAGGAAAAACTAAATATATTATATTATATTATATTATATTATATTATATTATATTATATTATATTATGTTATATTATATTATATTATATTATATTATATTATATTATATTATATTATATTATATTATATTATATTATATTATATTATATTATATTATATTATATTATATTATATTATATTATATTATATTATATTATATTATATTATATTATATTATATTATATTATATTATATTATATTATATTATATTATATTATATTATATTATATTATATTATATTATATTATATTATATTATATTATATTATATTATATTATATTATATTATATTATATTATATTATATTATATTATATTATATTATATTATATTATATTATATTATATTATATTATATTATATTATATTATATTATATTATATTATATTATATTATATTATATTATATTATATTATATTATATTATATTATATTATATTATATTATATTATATTATATTATATTACATTATATTATATTATATTATATTATATTATATTATATTATATTATATTACATTATATTATATTATATTATATTATATTATATTATATTATATTATATTATATTATATTATATCTATATATATAAGGATGAAAGTTTGTTTGTTTGTTTGTTTGTATGTTTGTTCCCTATGGACGCCGAAACTACCGGGCCGATCACATTCAAATTTTGACACAATGATCACCTGGTATTAGATTGAAATTATGACCACATTTAATTCTGGTATCTCAACCCCTTCCCGAGATATAGGCCAAAATATGGACCCAGATTCCTCCGAAATATTTTTGACCATTATTGGTATCAAATTAAAGGTATCAATCAGAGCTTCAATAGAGAGTTCATTCCATTCCAATTTTCCAGTTGGTTCTCTAGATAGAGACCAAAACGTGGACCCGGATGACCCCAAATATTTTTTCGTAATATTGGTATCAAATTAAAGGTGCTGATCAGGGTATCCATATATATTTTACACTATACAGATATCTCAATCGGTTCCCGGGATTGAGGCCGAAACATGGACCTAAATAGCCCCCGAAATATTTTTGACCATTATTGGTATCAAATTAAAGGTATCAATCAGAGCTTCAATAGAGAGTTCATTCCATTCCAATTTTCCAGTTGGTGCTCCAAAGAGACCAAAACGTGGACCCGGATGGCCCAAATATTTTTTCGCAATATTGGTATCAAATTAAAGGTGCTGATCAGGGTATCCATATATATTTTACACTATACGGATATCGCAATCGGTTCCCGGGATTGAGGCCGAAACATGGACGTAAATAGCCCCCGAAATATTTTTGGGCATTGTTGGTATCAAATTAAAGGTATCAATCAGAGCTTCAATAGAGAGTTCATTCCATTCCAATTTTCCCGCCGGTTCTCTAGATAGAGATCAAAACGTGGACCCGGATGGCCCCAAATATTTTTTCGTAATATTGGTATCAAATTAAAGGTGCTGATCAGGGTATCCATATATATGTTACACTATACGGATATCTCAATCGGTTCCCGGGATTGAGGCCGAAACATGGACGTAAATAGCCCCCGAAATATTTTTGGGCATTGTTGGTATCAAATTAAAGGTATCAATCAGAGCTTCAATAGAGAGTTCATTCCATTCCAATTTCCCAGTCGGTTATCCAAAATATATTAGTAATCATGATGTACACCGATATGTGCACCGGATGGCCATGGAAAGTTGTTGATAAGGAACGTGAGACGGGGAGAGAGAGAGAGAGAGAGTAGTATAAGAGGAGGAAGAGATAGGGGGAACGGGAAATACTGACTGGTGGGGAGACCGATAGGGAAGGGAGTGGCATAGTGTAATTTGTCGCAGCGAAGTGGGACGGGTATTTGCTAGTTATATTATATTATATTATATTATATTATATTATATTATATTATATTATATTATATTATATTATATTATATTATATTATATTATATTATATTATATTATATTATATTATATTATATTATATTATATTATATTATATTATATTATATTATATTATATTATATTATATTATATTATATTATATTATATTATATTATATTATATTATATTATATTATATTATATTATATTATATTATATTATATTATACTAGCCGGACCAGTGCGCATCTTCTGCAAAAAATAACAAAACATACGTGGCGCCAGTCGGTATGGTTTGTGCTGTCACGCCCATTTTAAAAAACTTATTATTTATTTGGTTTGGTGCACCTTATGGAACTTTCAATGAATTTCCTAGATATATGTTTGACAAAGATATCGCATAAAATGTTTTTATTATTCCTATATAGCTATGTGCAATATATTTTTATATATTTTATATATATTTTTATGTGCGTATGTGGTTCTTGCCGACTTGGGTTTTTTTTTCCACACGTTTGCCTTGGCTTAATCGATTTATCTGCTACAGTTCCTGAGTTTTGACTTATAAATCTTTGAAAATTTGCTCCTCTTGGCCCATTTTTCAAAATTTCAGCACGTTTCCTCATAACTGCATAACGTAATTTCATCACTCGGGCTTTATTAGTGATTGAATTATCATGTTTTACGTGCTTTTCGAAATACACACATATGCCTTATTTTCAACCCCAATTTTCTCTGTTCCCATTAGAATCTATGTACCAAATTTCATTAAAATATTTCTATTTTTGCGCAAGTTAGAGTGTATATGGCCGGACGGACGGACAAATAGAAATATTTTAATGAAATTTGGTACATAGATTCTAATGGGAACAGAGAAAATTGGGGTTGAAAATAAGGCATATGTGTGTATTTCGAAAAGCACGTAAAACATGATAATTCAATCACTAATAAAGCCCGAGTGATGAAATTACGTTATGCAGTTATGAGGAAACGTGTTGAAATTTTGAAAAATGGGCCAAGAGGAGCAAATTTTCAAAGATTTATAAGTCAAAACTCAGGAACTGTAGCAGATAAATCGATTAAGCCAAGGCAAACGTGTGGAAAAAAATTACCCAAGTCGGCAAGAACCACATACGCACATAAAAATATATATAAAATATATAAAAATATATTGCACATACCTATATAGGAATAATAAAAACATTTTATGCGATATCTTTGTCAAACATATATCTAGGTAATTCATTGAAAGTTCCATAAGGTCCACCAAACCAAATAAATAATAAGTTTTTTAAAATGGGCGTGACAGCACAAACCATACCGACTGGCGCCACGTATGTCTTGTTATTTTTTGCGCAAGATGCGCACGGGTCCGGCTAGTTATTTCTAATTGGTGTTTTATAAATATCCCTTTTTCTGCTCACATAATTTACCAAAATTAATAAGTAAGGCATCGTTTTAAAGGTATTAATTAGCTATGCATGCGACACGGTGTTTTATTGGGCGTGGTACTTTATATGAAAAGTAAGGGGGGTAAAAGGGGGGTTTACCCCCGCAGCGGGGAGTGTTATGGAACCCACATAAAATGTATATCAAACTAAAGGGATTCAAAATACCTATCGAATGGTAGAAAAATATTTGAAATCGGTTCAGTAGTTTTTAAGTAATTGCAATTTAAAAAATGCATAATATAAACTTTGACCTTTAGAAACTTTGGTTATTGTTGTTTCCAAAAAAAAAATTCACTTTTATACTCAACTTAGCCTGTTTATCAATCCTCATACTTGGTTTTTTTTATTTCATAATTGTAGAAATTTCACACTTGTACCAGATCGTGCTATTTTTTCAACTTTGTGGGGCTGAGGGCACCTCTAAACATGCGAGTAGGTCAATAAAATTTTAAAGGCTTATTACTGGTCTAGAAAGGTGCCGTTCTGGCTTTGGAACAAATTGAATTTCCAAAAAAAAATTTTCACTCCACCTTAATATATAAGAGTATATCAAAACGATCAGGATGCAAAAAATGATTGAACCATGTCCGTCCGTCCGGCTGTATACACTCTAACTTGCGCAAAAATATAAATATTTTAATGAAATTTGGTAAATAGATTCTAATGGGAACAGAGAAAATTGGGGTTGAAAATAAGGCATATGTGTGTATTTCGAAAAGCACGTAAAACATGATAATTCAATCACTAATAAAGCCCAAGTGATGAAATTACGTTATGCAGTTATGAGGAAACGTGCTGAAATTTTGAAAAATGGGCCAAGAGGAGCAAATTTTCAAAGATTTATAAGTCAAAACTCAGGAACTGTAGCAGATAAATCGATTAAGCCAAGGCAAACGTGTGGAAAAAAATTACCCAAGTCGGCAAGAACCACATACGCACATAAAAAAATATATAAAATATATAAAAATATATTGCACATACCTATATAGGAATAATAAAAACATTTTATGCGATATCTTTGTCAAACATATATCTAGGTAATTCATTGAAAGTTCCATAAGGTCCACCAAACCAAATAAATAATAAGTTTTTTAAAATGAGCGTGACAGCACAAACTATATCGACTGGTGCCATGTATGTTTTATTATTTTTTGCGCAAGATGCGCACGGGTCCAGCTAGTTTTTAAGTAATTGCAATTTAAAAAATGCATAATATAAACTTTGACCTTTAATAACTTTGGTTGTTGTTGTTTCCAAAAAAAAATAACTTTTATACTCAACTTAGCCTTTTTATCAATCCTCATACTTGGTTTTTTTTTAATTCATAATTGTAGAAATTTCACAATTGTACCAGATCGTGCTATTTTTTCAACTTTGTGGGGCTGAGGGCACCTCTAAACATGCGAGTAGGTCAATAAAATTTTAAAGGCTTATTACTGGGCTAGAAAGGTGCCGTTCTGGCTTTGGAACAAATTGAATTTCAAAAAAAAATTTTCACTCCACCTTAATATATAAGAGTAGATATATCAAAACGATCAGGATGAAAAAAATGATTGAACCATGTCCGTCCGTCCGGCCGTATACACTCTAACTTGCGCAAAAATAGAAATATTTTAATGAAATTTGGTACATAGATTCTAATGGGAACACAGAAAATTGGGGTTGAAAATAAGGCATATGTGTGTATTTCGAAAAGCACGTAAAACATGATAATTCAATCACTAATAAAGCCCGAGTGATGAAATTACGTTATGCAGTTATGAGGAAACGTGCTGAAATTTTGAAAAATGGGCCAAGAGGAGCAAATTTTCAAAGATTTATAAGTCAAAACTCAGGAACTGTAGCAGATAAATCGATTAAGCCAAGGCAAACGTGTGGAAAAAAATTACCCAAGTCGGCAAGAACCACATACGCACATAAAAATATATATGAAATATATAAAAATATATTGCACATACCCATCAGAGCTGTAACAAGCTGCAATCAGATTGTATTGCAATCATAAAAAGTGTATATTATTGTAAGCAGCTTTGATTGTAAATCATATTGCTAGTAAATTTTTTGATTGTAAAAATAAAAATTTCAAAAATTCAGAAGTATGTTATTGCAATCGACCTTCACCATCAATCATTTTGATTTCAGAAATTAGAATTGCAATAATTTACAAAAGTTTCATTGCAATCAACTTTGACCGTAAATCATTTTAATTGTAAAAATTACAATTACAATAATTTAAAACAATTTCATTGCAATACACTTTTCTCGTAAATCATTTCATTACAATAATTTACAAAATTTTTCATTGCAATGAACTTCAAACGTAAATCATTTTCATTGTAAAAATTACAATAGCAATAATTGTATTGTAATAAATTTTCATCATAAATCAAATTTGATTGAAAAATGTTTGATTGCAGGGCTGGCAATAGCAATCATTTATCTCATAACTTTATACGCATGCATTGGGACTGATGAAAGGCAAGCGCCTGGGTAATGCGAGTAATACCCGGCACTTATATCACACGCGTAGCCGCGTAATAACCCATGTCCTGGGTACATACATATGTACGTAGTTATGTACATATTGGATGCTGCCGGGCACACGTTACTGGCAATATTTGCAGTCTTCAATATGTACATATACAGTCTGGATGATAAGATGATGAGAAAGAGGATGAGGGTGTGGATGGGGATAAGGATATACAATGTATATATTAAACATATATTTATTTTTGTACCATTTGCTTTTTCATTTACTCCCGGATATCTCATTTCTGTCATACATATGTATGTATGTATGGTTGTTTAACATAAATATATATGTATATATACTTATCCCCATCCTCATGTTCAATTTTATCCATATCTTTATTCTTATACCCATCCGCACCCTCAACCTCTTTCTCATCATCTTATCATCTAGACTTTATACAAATTGACGACTGCAAATATTACCAGTACCGTGTGCCAATATGCACATTAGGGTACATAGCATATTTTCTCAACCTCACCCCCTAGGTCGATGCTAATATAGTCTAAGATTACTTACTTACTTAATTGGCACGTAACGGTATATACGATTCTGGCCGAGTTCAATAAAGCGCGCCAGCTATTTCTGTTTCGTGCAGCATGGCGCCACTTGGGAATACCTAGGGAGTCAGCATCACTGTCCACCTGATCTTGCCAACGCAGTGGAGGCCTCCCTTTTCTTCTGCGTTCAGCGGGTTTCGACAGAAATACTTTCTTGGTTGGAGCACCTTCGTCCATTCTCACGTCATGACCTGCCCAGCGCAGCCGCTGGAACTTTATTCGCTGAACAATGTCGATGTCTGCGTACAGCTCGTATAGCTCGTCGTTAAATCTCCGTCGATACTCGCCCTCGCTAACGCACAAAGGTCCATAAATCCTCCGAAGAACTTTCCTCTCGAATACTCCAAGCGCCATCTCATCTGCTTTTGACATAGTCTATGCTTCTGCGCCATACATGAGGGCTGGAACGATGAGTGTTCTGTAGAGTGTGATTTTGGTTCGTCGAGAAAAGACTTTACTTTTCAATTGCCTACTTAGTCCAAAGTAGCATTTATTGGCAAGAGTGATTCTTCGCTGGATTTCAGTGCTGACATTATTTTTGGTGTTAATGCTGGTTCCCAAATAGACGAAGTCCTTAACTGTTTCGAATTTGTAGCTATTTAACAGTGATGTGGCTGCCAAGGCGTGCTGTTTCTTTGTGTGTTGACAGGAGGTACTTCGTCTTGTCCTCGTTGACCGCCAAACCCATTTTCTTAGCCTCTTTATCCAGCTTGGAGAAGGCAGAACATACGGCGCGCGTGTTAGTGCCAATGATGTCGATGCCATCGGCGTACGTTCTGCAGCTCGTATTATCTTTTCCAGCATCAAGTTGAAGAAGTCACACGAAAGGGAGTCACCTTGTCTGAAACCTCGTTTGGTCTCGAACGGCTCGGAGAGGTCCTTCCCAATTCTGATAGTCTAAGATACCACATATAAATCTTTTTCCCGATCGAAACCCGTTAAGGGGTGTCGCACAGGTGCCAAACTCCAGAAAACTCTATCGAGGCTCAAAAATTTAAGTTTAGTTTTTTGCATATCTAATGCGCAAATCGATTGTCCTGTACTCAAAAATACGAAATTCAAATTTTGGTCCCGATCGGAGGTGGTTAAGGGTTGTCGCAGAGGGGTCAAAGTTCAGACTACCATATAAAGACCAAAAAATTTAATTAATTTTTTTTATCTAATGGCCAAAGTCGATAGTCTTGTACTCAAGGATACCAAATATAAATTTTGGTCCTGATCGGAGAGGGTTAAATGGTGTCGCCCGGGGTCCCGTATCTTTGATCATGCTGTTAACGATGTAGGGGGTGAGATCGAAGAAAATCGCTAATCTGATTTTAAGGACACCCTAATGTACATACATACATATGTACCCGGGAAATGGGTTATTACGCGCAAACCGTGTTATATGAATGCCGGGTATTGCTCCAATTACCCAAGCGCTTGCCTTTCATCAGTCCCAATGCATGCGTATAAAGTTATGAGGAAAATGATTGCTATTGCAAGCCTTGCAATCAAACATTTTTCAATCAATTTGATTTACGATGAAAATTTATTACAATACAATTATTGCTATTGTAATTTTTACAATGAAAATAATTTATGAGAAATGTTTATTGCAATGAAATTTTTGTAAATTATTGTATTGAAAATTTGTACAATAAAAAAATTTCAATAAATTTTATTGCAATGAACTTGATCCCCAAAAATTTCAATAAACATTTATTGCAATAAATGGAAGGTAAATTATTGCTGATTGTAGTTATTTTACAATCAAAAATTTTATATAAATATTTATTGCAATCTATGGAACACAAATTATTTCAAATTGCAATTTTTACAATCAAAAAACTGCAATAAATTTTCATTGCAATAAAATTGGAAGAACAATCAATGATTGCTGGGACGAATGATTGCAGCTTTTTACAGCTCTGATACCTATATAGGAATAATAAAAACATTTTATGCGATATCTTTGTCAAACATATATCTAGGTAATTCATTGAAAGCTCCATAAGGTCCACCAAACCAAATAAATAATAAGTTTTTTAAAATGGGCGTGACAGCACAAACCATACCGACTGGCGCCACGTATGTTTTGTTATTTTTTGCGCAAGATGCGCCTTACTTATTAAGTTTGGTAAATTATGTGAGCAGAAAAAGGGATATTTGCAAAAAAACCAATTAGAAATAATATATACTAGCCGGACCCGTGCGCATCTTGCGCAAAAAATAACAAAACATACGTGGCGCCAGTCGGTATGGTTTGTGCTGTCACGCCCATTTTAAAAAACTTATTATTTATTTGGTTTGGTGGACCTTATGGAACTTTCAGTGAATTACCTAGATATATGTTTGACAAAGATATCGCATAAAATGTTTTTATTATTCCTATATAGGTATGTGCAATATATTTTTATATATTTTATATATATTTTTATGTGCGTATGTGGTTCTTGCCGACTTGGGTAATTTTTTTCCACACGTTTGCCTTGGCTTAATCGATTTATCTGCTACAGTTCCTGAGTTTTGACTTATAAATCTTTGAAAATTTGCTTCTCTTGGCCCATTTTTCAAAATTTCAACACGTTTCCTCATAACTGCATAACGTAATTTCATCACTCGGGCTTTATTAGTGATTGAATTATCATGTTTTACGTGCTTTTCGAAATACACACATATGCCTTATTTTCAACCCCAATTTTCTCTGTTCCCATTAGAATCTATGTACCAAATTTCATTAAAATATTTCTATTTTTGCGCAAGTTAGAGTGTATACGGCCGGACGGACGGATATGGTTCAATCATTTTTTTCATCCTGATCGTTTTGATATACTCTTATATATTAAGGTGGAGTGAACATTTTTTTTTGGAAATTCAATTTGTTCCAAAGCCAGAACGGCACCTTTCTAGCCCAGTAATAAGCCTTAAAAATTTTATTGACCTACTCGCATGTTTAGAGGTGCCCTCAGCCCCACAAAGCTGAAAGAATAGCACGATCTGGTACAAATGTGAAATTTCTACAATTATGAAATAAAAAAAACCAAGTATGAGGATTGATAAACAGGCTAAGTTGAGTATAAAAGTGAATTTTTTTTTTGGAAACAACAACAACCAAAGTTATTAAAGGTCAAAGTTTATATTATGCATTTTTTAAATTGCAATTACTTAAAAAATACCGAACCGATTTCAAATATTTTTATACCATTCGATAGGTATTTTGAATCCCTTTAGTTTGATATACATTTTATGTGGGTTCCATAACACTCCCCGCTGCGGGGGTAAACCCCCCTTTTACCCCCCTTACTTTTCATATAAAGTACCACGCCCAATAAAACACCGTGTCGCATGCATAGCTAATTAATACCTTTAAAACGATGCCTTACTTATTAATTTTGGTAAATTATGTGAGCAGAAAAAGGGATATTTATAAAACACCAATTAGAAATAATATATATGATGATTATATTATATTATATTATATTATATTATATTATATTATATTATATTATATTATATTATATTATATTATATTATATTATATTATATTATATTATATTATATTATATTATATTATATTATATTATATTATATTATATTATATTATATTATATTATATTATATTATATTATATTATATTATATTATATTATATTATATTATATTATATTATATTATATTATATTATATTATATTATATTATATTATATTATATTATATTATATTATATTATATTATATTATATTATATTATATTATATTATATTATATTATATTATAGTAGCCGGACCCGTGCGCATCTTGCGCAAAAAAATAACAAAACATACGTGGCGCCAGTCGGTATGGTTTGTGCTGTCACACCCATTTTAAAAAACTTATTATTTATTTGGTTTGGTGGAACTTATGGAACTTTCAATGAACTACCTATATGTTTGACAAAGATATCGCATAAAATGTTTCTATTATACCTATGTATATAGGTATGTGCATTATATTTTTATATAGTTTACATATATTTTTATGTACATACCTATATGTGGTCCCTGCCGACTTGGGTAATTCTTTTCCACACTTTTGCCTTGGCAAGCAAATCAGTGGTCGAAGCTTAATCGATTTATCTGCTACAGTTCCTGAGTTTTGACTTATAAATCTTTGAAAATTTGCCCCTCTTGGCCCATTTTTTTAAATTTCAGCATATTTCCTCATAACGGCATAAGGTCATTACATGGATGAAATTCCATCACTTGTGATGGCTGACCTTTTATTGAAATGAATCCGGTACCGAAGTATTCATATACTTATACCCATTCACCTTTTCAAACGTGACAAGAACTTTTGGTCCTTACCCAACACTGAAAAGTTAAACATATGTTGAGAGCAAAACTAGCTGCGATCGAGTAAGAAAAACTTTTCACTTCCTCTTCTGGTTTTGGTTTTCGTCTTGTAAAGTTGTAAGTCGTGAAGTTCAATAAATAAAAACTTTTAAAATCGCAAATAATTAAATTAATCTCAAGTTGAGCGGTGTATAAATTAATTTCGTACAACTCAGCGAAAGTGCTGGAAACGCGCACAGTATTTATTTATATTGATATACGCAAATTCGTGATAATTTATACATATAATATATATCGCGATAGTTATATATTTATGTCACGTGGACAGACGAATGTGGTTTTATCCCGGCTCCAAAATAAGATAACCTGGCCACTAAGCACAAAGCTTCGTAAAATAATCTCGTTGAGATCAGGAACCTGTGATTTAATTGCATCCGAAAACACCACGAGAATCCGTGGACTCCACCTGGTTCGATTGAATGTGTTGCATTACGGCACGACTGGTAGCCACATGCTCCAAGCTTCTCGGCTGACAAACATAGATCGTTGGATACCCAATTCTTGGAAAGATTATCAACTCGAAGGGAAAATTAATAAATATAATCGATTTTTTTTATATACCTAACCTATTATTTCGACTAGAACAATATACCTATATTGCTTGAATTTCGTTAAAAAAACGAAGAAATAATAATATCCAGTAAAGATACCAGACGAATAATGCTCGAAACTGGATTCAGAACTTTTTTGAATTACGCCCTTTTTGCGTGCATGTTATGCATGTGGATATTTTTGTATATCTACATACATATTGAACCTAACAATGTGTTGAAGAAAATATATAATTTTATATACCTGCATTTTGGTTACATGTGGTAATTGCAAAATTAATCTCAAAACTCTTTACGATAATATGCTCTCAGCATAAATATGTACATACATACATATTAGTATCTTTTTGCGTTATATATATATAAAACAAAAAATATATATATATGAAAACAAAATGTTAATTATATAGAAATTCGTTAAGTAGGTACGTGAATCAAACATACATACTTTATATTTAGCTTTTTTTTTTACGAAATGAATTAATCATACATACATACATCCTTATGTAAAGTAAATTGCAAGAATGTATACATACATATAAATTTTATTTACCACATCATATGGTGTCGCTATACCCAGTTGCTGTTTGCGCAAACATCGATGGATAAGCACAAGAAATCAAGTAAGTGTAAATACATACTATATTTATATTCATTTGTAAATACATAAATAGAAAAAAACAAATTTTTGTATTTCCTACATTTACATATATGTACATATGTATGTATCTATACGTAAAGTTTACTTACCTACATAATTAACATCTTTTTGTATCTACGAGTATCTTAAATGTTAAGATACATACATACATAGTAACTATTTTGCATTGTCAAAATAATATATTAATAATAATAGGACAGAGAGAGAAACTCTAAAATTTTAATGAATGAAATTATTAACTATGTATGTACATGATTATTCTAACGTTAAATTTGTTGGTGTAATTTTTTTTGCTCTTAAGCACTCTCTACACTGCATAAATATGTATTTATGTGCATGCATATGTACATCATTAATGAAGTTTTTTTTTGGTGTCGTTTCAAATGCCACTAGATTCTCAGGAATGAACAAACAATATTGTAAGAAAGGGAATACCACCTAAATTACATGTATACGCATATATATTTTTGAATGAAAATTTGTTTGTTATCATGAATAAATGCTAAAGTAATTTTTGTAGTTTTGTGAGATAAACGTAGTTGTTGGTTTGCTTCGGTTGGGTACGGGAGAGCTCAAATCAACTCTCAGTGCAATGGTTGGGAAGGGAACGAGAGTTCATTGAGGAAAATTACCACCTGATTCCTCCATCCAGCATGTTGTTGTTATTGTGAGTATGCATTATTTTTTTTTCTGCCTCTGAGCATAGCGATCGCGATGTTATGTTGTTGATATTATAAGCATAATAATATTTTTGTTTGTTATTTGTCTGTCCGTGGGCAAATCTATGCGAAAGGAATTTAGTCCGTCCGTCCGTATATAACGTAAAAAGCTCGGTACGATATGTTTCTTTTGCTGTAGTTTGGCAGTTTTTGGTTTCGTCCAACTCAGTGCATGAAATAATGTTATAGACCATGTTCAAACAAGGGTGAAGTGTGAGGAGCAAGAACCCCGCCAATCCGACTGACATAAGCCTGGAAAGAGCAAGCATGCACGACCCGCTCCGAACCACCTAGCCATGTGTAATTGGGGAATGAACTCAACATGGATGAGATGGTGTTATAACAAATAAATGGCGCCCAACGTGGGGCCCGAAAGAAAGATTGGTTTGATATCTTTTTTTTTGGCCTTCTTTTTTTCAAATGCTTCTTTTGTTAGTGACGGAATTAGTTTGGATGTGCTTGGTCGTCCATCTAACCAGCTAGTGAGAGTTAGCATACATATTTCATGGCTAATTTCATATTTTTAACTGCCAGGAATAAAGTTCATATTCATTGTGGTATGCTTTACCGGGGTTAATTGTGAGATAATCATGGAATTGGCTTTTACCCTTTTTACTATCCTAAAGGCGTATAGTGATTATGCTTGGTGGTAAAATAGTAGAGGCCAAAAACATTTTCTATCGCACCAGCACCTATTGTACCATTTCGAGATGCATATTCGTGAAACAACGTTTGTTGGAATCTTGTTTTAAAAACCAACAACTATATAAACTCACAAAACTTAGAAACGATTTTTTTTGTTATTTGAACAGACCATAAAATAAACCTTTTTAAGAGAAAATATTAAATTAAACTTATACAAACTTTTGATTTTGAACCAAAATGTCAGTTCGTCATAGTGAAGAGCATTTGGCTAATCTTGCTCCTGGCAACATTTGTACCATCTGTAATGACGAAACGACGAATTTTAATTTTGTATCGACACCTTGTATGCACGGCTTTCACAGGTCGTGTTTGACGATTTGGCTTACTGACCATGACTCGTGTCCTTTATGTAGAGCTACGATCGACACTCAGTCGTTGAGGAGTTTTTCCGAACAAGATAATCAACCTGCCATGGAGAATGCGAATTCTCAAGGCGCAGTTCCGAGAACCTTCAACACCCATTCAGTAGGTCCAACAACGCGGGCACGAGCTGCACAAAATAATACTTTTAATTTATCGGGCCATGGTGAATTTCGATCGCCTGCCAATTCACGTCGTGGAAGAGGTCAAAGACACAATCGAGATGACCATCGCGAACCAAATTTTGACATGCGACGAATTCAACAGTTGGTTGAAGACACGTCACACCGTCAACGAGTTGACATGACTAGGGAACTTTCGGAGTTAGTTAGTCAAGTGGTATCGCAAACACTTGAATCTCGATTACAAACTCTTAGCTTAGGTAATCAGCAAAATGAAAGAACTAGGCCTAATCCAGATTGGCAACCGAATTTACCGGACGTACATAATGTTAGTGACAGACGTTCTGCTGCGCAACGGGAGCAAAATCCGAATAGTAGTAGACATCTTAATACACCTAACAACAACAACAATAACGACAATAACAATAACTACAACAATGCTAGTAACCATTTTGGACATTCCCAGAACTTATCACAAGAAGCGATTTCTAAAATTATTATCAATTGGAAATTGACTTTCGATGGGTCGATAGACAATGTGTCCATTGATGAATTTATATACCGGATAAACGCACTGACTATGTCGTCTCTGCGTGGAAATTTTAACGCACTTTGCCAGAATGCACACCTTTTGTTCGAAGGCAAAGCAAAGAACTGGTACTGGCGCTACCACCACACAGTGCGAGTTCTTGATTGGATGGATTTATGCGACGCTTTAAAAAGTCAATTTAAAGACGTGCGAACGGATTATGACATTAAAGAAAGAATTCGTAATAGAAAACAAAAACAAGGCGAATCGTTTGAGCAGTTCTTTGAAGCGGTAATGAGTTTGAGTGATAGCTTGCGTTTACCAATGTCGGAACAAGAGTTAGTCGAAACACTTATTCGCAACATATTGCCGGACATTCGACTTGAATTACTTCATTTGGATATCTCGACCATTGCGGCACTTAGACGCGCATGCAGGCGTCGGGATAACTTTTTTGAGACAGTTAAATCTGGTTTAACTAGACCATTTATACCACCAAAGCGAACAGTCGGCGAATTAGTGCAGGACAAACAGGCAGATGATATAGGATTTACGACACCTGAAACTGGAGAAGCTGCATGTGTAGATGCATTAGAGAAGAAATGTTGGAATTGCGACGAAACGGGGCATAGCTACAAGCAATGCACAAAGCATCGTCGTGTTTTCTGCTACGGATGTGGCTTATTAGCGTTCTTTTTGCCGAATTGTCCCAACTGCAATAGTTCGGAAAACAAAGAGAGGGGTGTCTACAACAACACCGGCAGACATCCCAACCCGAAATCAAAGTAAAAACCATTCTAACCAGTCCTAAACCTAATAAATTGTTAGAGGTACCATTACATCCAGTTCGTCCTTTGCATGTGCGATTGCAAGAGTACAAAGCTAAACGTGATGAAATATTTTCAAAATCACGATCAACTACTCGAGCAAAACAATATTGGGCGAATGTAAAAAGCCAAAGCGAATGTTTATCCGCTACAGTAATTTGTAAACCTGGAGACATACGACCGTATGCTTCCGTAAAAATCTTAGGCAAAGAGGTTTTAGGATTGTTAGATTCAGGTGCATCAATTAGTTGCTTAGGCGCCAATTGGGCAAACGAGGTAATGCAGAGTGACATTGTGATGAAAAAACTTGACTCAAGCTTATGCACGGCTGACGGCTCTAAACAAGCGGTAGTAGGCGTTGTTAGTCTTGATGTCCAGTATCAAAACAAATCTTCTGCAATTGAATTTTATATTGTACCAACACTTAGTCAGGATGTATATTTGGGGGTTAATTTTTGGAGGAAATTCCAAATTGCTCCGAATATACTTAGCGAAATTAATAAGCTAGAAGAGGACGAAAATGTTCACGTTTTATCAGCGGTTGAGAAATAAAGGCTTAACGCAGCTGTTCGTTGCTTTCCTTCATTCGAAGAGAAAGGACTTGGGAAAACTACGCTGGTTGAACATGTTATTGATGTGGGTAACGCAAAGCCGATTAAGCAGCGTCACTACCCCATTTCACCAGCTGTAGAAAAGTTGATGGGTGCAGAGATAGATCGTATGATTGCCTTAGGAGTTATCGAGGAGTCGAATAGCTCTTGGTCATCTCCTGTTGTTTTAGTGAGAAAACCAGGAAAGGTTAGATTACGTCTAGATAGTAGAAAGGTAAACTCTTTGACGGTGAAGGATGCTTATCCATTGCCGCACATAGAGGGCATTTTGAGCAGGTTGCCTCGTGCCGAGTTCATTTCCAGCTTAGATTTGAAAGATGCCTTTTGGCAAATCCCGCTGGAGGTGACCTCTCGTGAGAAAATGGCATTTACTGTACCGAACAGGCCGCTCTATCAGTTTAAAGTTATGCCATTTGGCTTATGTAATGCGCCTCAAACTATGTGTCGTTTAATGGATAAGGTCATCCCTTACCATCTCAAAGAGCGCGTCTTCGTATACCTTGATGACTTGCTGTTAGTCTCTGAAAATTTCGAATCACATATTAGTCTTTTACAAGAAGTAGCTTTACTGATACAGAAAGCTGGCTTAACCATTAATATCGCCAAGAGTAGATTTTGCTTAAAGCAAGTACGCTACCTGGGCTATGTTGTAGGATATGGCAATCTACAAACTGATCCTGATAAGTATCTGCTATCACTGAATATCCACCTCCCAAAACGGTAAAGCAACTGCGGAGATTCTTAGGAATGGCCGGATGGTATAGGCGGTTCATTGCGAATTTTGCCGATATTACCCATCCTCTAACCGAGTTGCTGAAGAAAAGTCGCACATTTGAATGGAATGAAAAAGCACAAGAGGCCTTTGATTTGCTGAAACAACGTTTAACATCAGCCCCTATTTTAGCAAATCCGAATTTTAGCAAACCCTTTATTTTGCAATGTGATGCGAGTCAGTATGGAGTCGGTGCAGTCTTGGCCCAAGAACATGAAAACGGAACAGAAATTCCAATCGCTTACATGAGCCAGAAGCTGAATAAAGCACAGCGCAACTACTCCGTAACAGAACAAGAATGCCTGGCTGCAGTACTGGCTGTAAAAATTTTCGTCCTTATATTGAAGGTCAGGAGTTCAAAATTATCACTGATCATGCCAGCCTTCGGTGGCTGATGCAGCAGTCAGATTTGAGTGGTCGTTTAGCGCGTTGGGCTTTAAAGCTACAAGCGTTCACCTTTACGATTGAGCATCGCAAAGGATCAGCCAATGTAGTTCCTGATGCTCTTTCTAGAGTTAGTAATGGTATTGACGAAATTAATATTCCTTGCGAGAACGTTCCAAATATTGATTTGCTATCTTCAGAGTTTGACAGTAGGGAGTACAGTGATTTACGAGAGAAATTGAAGTGCGATGCAAACAAGTTTCCAGATTTCAAAATAGAGGAAAAATATATTTACCATCGAACAGAATTTTATAGTGGGGAAGAGGAACAGCAAGAATCCGCGTGGAAGCTTTGGGTTCCGAAAAGATTGCAAAATAGTGTTATATGCAATGCTCATGATGTCGATACAGCTGCTCATGGTGGAGTGGCAAAGACAGTAGAACGCATAAGGAGATTCTTTTATTGGCCTGGACTTTATCGTTCAGTAGCTGAGTATGTGTCAGGGTGTGAAATTTGCAAAACAACGAAACACTCGACGAAAGTTCTCAGACCTCCTATGGGTAATTTCATTCCAACTGAAAGAATTTTCCAAAGATTGTATATCGACATCATTGGCCCTTTTCCTAGATCCAAACAAGGACATATTGGTATTTTAATTATACTTGACCAAATGTCTAAATTTACATTTTTGTGCCCCTTGAAGAAATTTACAACCCCGCCGATAGTTAGCTTTTTAAAGCAGCATGTTTTCGATACATTTGGCGTGCCAGAATTTGTTGTCTCCGATAACGGAAGCCAATTTAGGTCGAAGGAGTTTGAAAGTTTCCTTAAGAAGTTCGGCATCAAACATATTTGCACAGCTGTTTACTCGCCACAGAGTAATAGCTCAGAAAGAGTGAACAGGTCAATTAACGCTGCCTTACGTGCTTACATAGAGAGCGATCAAAGGGAATGGGATATACATTTAAGCAGCATCAATTGCGCCCTAAGAAATTCTATTCACCAGGCAATAAAAGTACAACCTTATTTTGCTGTTTTTGGCCAACATATGGTAACGCACGGTAACGATTACCAATTGCTTCGACGGATCGGAATGATTAGTGAGGGTAGAGCAGAATCTCAGATAAGCAGGCAGGTTAAGCTATCGAAAGTAAGAGACACAATCCGCGTAAATATTAGAAAAGCTTACGAAGAAAGTTCAAGGCGATATATCTTACGTTCTCGTCCTGTTAATTTTGATGTCGGACAAGAAGTTTTAAGAAGAAATTTTACGCTTAGTGATGCATCGAAAAAGTACAATAGCAAGCTAGCTAAAACATTTGTTAAGGCACGGGTAAAAGAAAAAGTGGGAAAATCGTGTTATGTGTTGGAAGATATGACAGGGAAAGTTTTAGGAACATACCATGCCAAAGACATACAAAGCGTGTAGCGTGTTTTGTTTGCTTGCCATTTTTCAGCTTTTAAAAATAGTGAGTGTTCTTATATTTTTAAAACCTGCTTTGTGATGGCTGACCTTTTAGTGAAATGAATCCGGTACCGAAGTATTCATATACTTATACCCATTCACCTTTTCAAACGTGACAAGAACTTTTGGTCCTTACCCAACACTGAAAAGTTAAACATATGTTGAGAGCAAAACTAGCTGCGATCGAGTAAGAAAAATTTTTCACTTCCTCTTCTGGTTTTGGTTTTCGTCTTGTAAAGTTGTAAGTCGTGAAGTTCAATAAATAAAAACTTTTAAAATCGCAAATAATTAAATTAATCTCAAGTTGAGCGGTGTATAAATTAATTTCGTACAACTCAGCGAAAGTGCTGGAAACGCGCACAGTATTTATTTATATTGATATACGCAAATTCGTGATAATTTATACATATAATATATATCGCGATAGTTATATATTTATGTCACGTGGACAGACGAATGTGGTTTTATCCCGGCTCCAAAATAAAGATAACCTGGCCACTAAGCACAAAGCTTCGTAAAATAATCTCGTTGAGATCTGGAACCTGTGATTTAATTGCATCCGAAAACACCACGAGAATCCGTGGACTCCACCTGGTTCGATTGAATGTGTTGCATTACGGCACGACTGGTAGCCACATGCTCCAAGCTTCTCGGCTGACAAACATAGATCGTTGGATACCCAATTCTTGGAAAGATTATCAACTCGAAGGGAAAATTAATAAATATAATCGATTTTTTTTATATACCTAACCTATTATTTCGACTAGAACAATATACCTATATTGCTTGAATTTCGTTAAAAGAACGAAGAAATAATAATATCCAGTAAAGATACCAGACGAATAATGCTCGAAACTGGATTCAGAACTTTTTTGTAGAAACATACATATCTACATACATATTGAACCTAACAATGTGTTGAAGAAAATATATAATTTTATATACCTGCATTTTGGTTACATGTGGTAATTGCAAAATTAATCTCAAAACTCTTTACGATAATATGCTCTCAGCATAAATATGTACATACATACATATTAGTATCTTTTTGCGTTATATATATATAAAACAAAAAATATATATATATGAAAACAAAATGTTAATTATATAGAAATTCGTTAAGTAGGTACGTGAATCAAACATACATACTTTATATTTAGCTATTTTTTTTCGAAATGAATTAATCATACATACATACATCCTTATGTAAAGTAAATTGCAAGAATGTATACATACATATAAATTTTATTTACCACATCATATGGTGTCGCTATACCCAGTTGCTGTTTGCGCAAACATCGATGGATAAGCACAAGAAATCAAGTAAGTGTAAATACATACTATATTTATATTCATTTGTAAATACATAAATAGAAAAAAAACAAATTTTTGTATTTCCTACATTTACATATACATATGTATGTATCTATACGTAAAGTTTACTTACCTACATAATTAACATCTTTTTGTATCTACGAGTATCTTAAATGTTAAGATACATACATACATAGTAACTATTTTGCATTGTCAAAATAATATATTAATAATAATAGGACAGAGAGAGAAACTCTAAAATTTTAATGAATGAAATTGTTAACTATGTATGTACATGATTATTCTAACGTTAAATTTGCTGGTGTAATTTTTTTTGCTCTTAATCACTCTCTACACTGCATAAATATGTATTTATGTGCATGCATATGTACATCATTAATGAAGTTTTTTTTTTGGTGTCGTTTCAAATGCCACTAGATTCTCAGGAATGAACAAACAATATTGTAAGAAAGGGAATACCACCTAAATTACATGTATACGCATATATATTTTTGAATGAAAATTTGTTTGTTATCATGAATAAATGCTAAAGTAATTTTTGTAGTTTTGTGAGATAAACGTAGTTGTTGGTTTGCTTCGGTTGGGTACGGGAGAGCTCAAATCAACTCTCAGTGCAATGGTTGGGAAGGGAACGAGAGTTCATTGAGGAAAATTACCACCTGATTCCTCCATCCAGCATGTTGTTGTTATTGTGAGTATGCATTATTTTTTTTTCTGCCTCTGAGCATAGCGATCGCGATGTTATGTTGTTGATATTATAAGCATAATAATATTTTTGTTTGTTATTTGTCTGTCAGTGGGCAAATCTATGCGAAAGGAATTTAGTCCGTCCGTCCGTATATAACGTAAAAAGCTCGGTACGATATGTTTCTTTTGCTGTAGTTTGGCAGTTTTTGGTTTCGTCCAACTCAGTGCATGAAATAATGTTATAGACCATGTTCAAACTAGGGTGAAGTGTGAGGAGCAAGAACCCCGCCAATCCGACTGACATAAGCCTGGAAAGAGCAAGCATGCACGACCCGCTCCGAACCACCTAGCCATGTGTAATTGGGGAATGAACTCAACATGGATGAGATGGTGTTATAACACACTCGGGCTTTATTAGTGACTTAATTATCATGTTTTACGTATTTTTCGAAATACATACATATGCCTTATTTTCAACCCCAACCTTCTCTGTTCCCATTAGAATCTGTGTACCAAATTTCATTAAAATATTTCTATTTTCGCGCCAGTTCAATCAATTTTTCTTTTCATCGTGATCGTTTTGATTTCTGTAAGTCTATATCTATCTCAATATTTTATGGTCTTACGTACAACTGTTATTTGATCAAAACTATAAATTCATATACATATATTGTACTACGAACAGCTGTATATAAATAAGTACATCCCATGCTGAAAAACCCCCATTCAGCGTAAGTATGAATACACACGTGTTCGCCTAAAATAATGTTATGTTTACATACAAACATACAGCTGAAGCTTATAAAAGTGGTTTAAAATATACACGACTATTCATCTGGGGCGACGTCTACATTTGAAATTTGTATTTAACACTGCACTCTTGTTATAATACAATATTTCTGAAGGCATAGTTTTAGGCGCAAATCTTTTAGTTTAAAACATTTTATTTTTACAAAATACTATTAGAAAAAAAGTACCACGCCCAATAAAACACCGTTTCGCATGCATAGCTAATTAATACCTTTAAAACGATGCCTTACTTATTAATTTTGGTAAATTATGTGAGCAGAAAAAGGGATATTTATAAAATACCAATTAGATATAATATATATGATTATATTATATTATATTATATTATATTATATTATATTATATTATATTATATTATATTATATTATATTATATTATATTATATTATATTATATTATATTATATTATATTATATTATATTATATTATATTATATTATATTATATTATATTATATTATATTATATTATATTATATTATATTATATTATATTATATTATATTATATTATGTATTGTACGTAATTCTTCTTCCTTTCTAATAAGCGCGTAACGGTATAGACGATTTTGGCCTAATCAAAAAAAGCGCACCAGTCGTGTCTGTTTTGTGTTGCCTAGCGTCAATTGGAAATACCTAGGGAGGACGAGTCGGTCTCCACCTGCTCTTCCCAAAGCAGAGAAGGTGTCCCTTTTCTTCTTTTGTACATACTGCCCTTCCAAAAATGGCAAAAATGCTATATGTCGCGAGGACACTATTTGATATGGTCCAAAATTGTGTTTGACCGACCTTCATAAAAAATTTTAATTTATTTTTATACTCAGCTGTACTAGTACACAGAGTATTATAGTTTTGATTTCCTAACGGTGGATTGTAACAGAATGAAATAATCGAGATAGATATAGACTTATGTATATCAAAATGATCAGGGTGAAAAGAGAAATCGATTGAGCCATGTCCGTCCGTCTGTCCGTCTGTGCGCACGATAACTCGCGCAAAAATTGAGATATTTTGATGAAATTTGAAATGTAAGTTGGTATCAAGACAGGAACGGATGGTATTGAAAATGGCGAAATCGGACCATGACCACGCCCACCTCCCCTATATAGTAAAAATCGGAAATATTGTATCTCAGTCACTAATAGAGCTAGAGTGATAAAATTTCACACACGTATTGAGCTCAGGCCCTTATCAAGAAATTTGGTAAAATTTTGGAAAATGGGCGGTGCCACGCCCACTTATTAAGGGGCAAACATTGAAAGTTTTATGAGTCATAACCCAGAAACCGTTGAAGATATATCGATGAAATTTGGTAGACGTGATATACTTACATAGGTAAATGTTTGGACGAAAAATTGCCAAAATCGGTTGATGACCACGCCCACTTTTATATATGGGTATTATAAAGTGACCTAATAAAAACATTTTAAGCGATATCTCTGTCAAATATAAAGATATATCATTGAAATTTTATACAAGGTGTCCAACTATGGACATAAAACAGAGAACACAAAAATTTTGAAAAATGGGCGGTGCCACGCCCACTTATTAAGAAGCAAACATTGAAAGTTTTATGAGTCATAACTCAGAAACCGTTGAAGATATGTCGATGAAATTTGGTACGCGTAATATACTTACTTAGGCAAATGTTTGGACGAAAAATTGCCAAAATCCGTTGACGACCACGCCCACTTTTATATATGGGTATTATAAAGTGACCTAATAAAAACATTTTAAGCGATATCTCTGTCAAATATAAAGATATATCGTTGGGGTAAGTGGAAAAAAAATTCAACAACTATTTACAGCGAAGGTTGAGTGTATAGCTATTTCACGAAAAACCATTTTCGATCATCAGCACTCTTTTCGGAAGTGGATGCACCGGGGATTGAACCCGAGTCCATTCCAACTTCAGCCGCAATGACCCAACGGATAAACACACTCGGCCATTGAGACTCTGTGCAAGCTGTTGGATTTTCCCCACTTTTGCCTTTTTCATTTTCAACATTAACGTTAGTGTGTATATGCTTTTTGCATATATTCTCCACAAACGTGCTGAATTTTTGTTGTAGGCAGTTCGCAATGAACATTGTTGTTGGTATTTATTTTTATGTATATACCAAATAACGTTAACAATTTTACTTGAAAGAGTTTTTAGTGCTTAGCACGAAATTTTTATTTTTAATTCAATTTTTAATTGTTGGGGTAAGTGGAAAAAAATTCAACAACTATTTACAGCGAAGGTTGAGTGTATAGCTATTTCACGAAAAACCATTTTCGATCATCAGCACTCTTTTCGGAAGTGGATGCACCGGGGATTGAACCCGAGTCCATTCCAACTTCAGCCGCAATGACCCAACGGATAAACACACTCGGCCATTGAGACTCTGTGCAAGCTGTTGGATTTTCCCCACTTTTGCCTTTTTCATTTTCAACATTAACGTTAGTGTGTATATGCTTTTTGCATATATTCTCCACAAACGTGCTGAATTTTTGTTGTAGGCAGTTCGCAATGAACATTGTTGTTGGTATTTATTTTTATGTATATACCAAATAACGTTAACAATTTTACTTGAAAGAGTTTTTAGTGCTTAGCACGAAATTTTTATTTTTAATTCAATTTTTAATTGTTGGGGTAAGTGGAAAAAAATTCAACAACTATTTACAGCGAAGGTTGAGTGTATAGCTATTTCACGAAAAACCATTTTCGATCATCAGCACTCTTTTCGGAAGTGGATGCACCGGGGATTGAACCCGAGTCCATTCCAACTTCAGCCGCAATGACCCAACGGATAAACACACTCGGCCATTGAGACTCTGTGCAAGCTGTTGGATTTTCCCCACTTTTGCCTTTTTCATTTTCAACATTAACGTTAGTGTGTATATGCTTTTTGCATATATTCTCCACAAACGTGCTGAATTTTTGTTGTAGGCAGTTCGCAATGAACATTGTTGTTGGTATTTATTTTTATGTATATACCAAATAACGTTAACAATTTTACTTGAAAGAGTTTTTAGTGCTTAGCACGAAATTTTTATTTTTAATTCAATTTTTAATTGTTGGGGTAAGTGGAAAAAAATTCAACAACTATTTACAGCGAAGGTTGAGTGTATAGCTATTTCACGAAAAACCATTTTCGATCATCAGCACTCTTTTCGGCTGAAGTTGGAATGGACTCGGGTTCAATCCCCGGTGCATCCACTTCCGAAAAGAGTGCTGATGATCGAAAATGGTTTTTCGTGAAATAGCTATACACTCAACCTTCGCTGTAAATAGTTGTTGAATTTTTTTCCACTTACCCCAACAATTAAAAATTGAATTAAAAATAAAAATTTCGTGCTAAGCACTAAAAACTCTTTCAAGTAAAATTGTTAACGTTATTTGGTATATACATAAAAATAAATACCAACAACAATGTTCATTGCGAACTGCCTACAACAAAAATTCAGCACGTTTGTGGAGAATATATGCAAAAAGCATATACACACTAACGTTAATGTTGAAAATGAAAAAGGCAAAAGTGGGGAAAATCCAACAGCTTGCACAGAGTCTCAATGGCCGAGTGTGTTTATCCGTTGGGTCATTGCGGCTGAAGTTGGAATGGACTCGGGTTCAATCCCCGGTGCATCCACTTCCGAAAAGAGTGCTGATGATCGAAAATGGTTTTTCGTGAAATAGCTATACACTCAACCTTCGCTGTAAATAGTTGTTGAATTTTTTTCCACTTACCCCAACAATTAAAAATTGAATTAAAAATAAAAATTTCGTGCTAAGCACTAAAAACTCTTTCAAGTAAAATTGTTAACGTTATTTGGTATATACATAAAAATAAATACCAACAACAATGTTCATTGCGAACTGCCTACAACAAAAATTCAGCACGTTTGTGGAGAATATATGCAAAAAGCATATACACACTAACGTTAATGTTGAAAATGAAAAAGGCAAAAGTGGGGAAAATCCAACAGCTTGCACAGAGTCTCAATGGCCGAGTGTGTTTATCCGTTGGGTCATTGCGGCTGAAGTTGGAATGGACTCGGGTTCAATCCCCGGTGCATCCACTTCCGAAAAGAGTGCTGATGATCGAAAATGGTTTTTCGTGAAATAGCTATACACTCAACCTTCGCTGTAAATAGTTGTTGAATTTTTTTCCACTTACCCCAACAATTAAAAATTGAATTAAAAATAAAAATTTCGTGCTAAGCACTAAAAACTCTTTCAAGTAAAGATATATCATTGAAATTTTATGGAAGGTGTCCAACTATGGACATAAAACAAAAAATACAAAAATTTTGGAAAATGGGCGTGGCACCGCCTCCTTTTAGAAGCAGGAATATACGAGATTTCTGAGTCCATAACTCGACAAATAATCGATATATTATGACGAAGCTTGGTCTATACACTTTCACTACTTGTAGTAATACATGTTCAAAATTTTAGCGAAATCGGTTGACGACCACGCCCACTTTTATATCTGGGTATCATAAAGTGGCCTAATAAAAACATTTTAAGCGATATCTTTGTCAAATATAAAGATAATTCATTGAAATTTTTGTATTTTTAGTTTTATGTCCATAGTTGGACTACTTCCATAAAATTTCAATGATATATCTTTATATTTCACAGAGATATCGCTTAAAATGCTTTTATTAGGTCACTTTATAATACCCATATATAAATGTGGGCGTGGTCGTCAACCGATTTTGGGAATTTTTCGTCCAAACATTTGCCTAAGTAAGTATATAACGCCTACCAAATTTCATCGACATATCTTCAACGGTTTCTGAGTTATGACTCATAAAACTTTCAATGTTTGCTTCTTAATAAGTGGGCGTGGCACCGCCCATTTTTCAAAATTTGTGTGTTCTCTGTTTTACGTCCATAGTTGGACACCTTGTATAAAATTTCAATGATATATCTTTATATTTGGGCGTGACCGTCAACCGATTTTGGCAATTTTTCGTCCAAATATTTGACTGTGTAAGTATATGACTCGTACCAAATTTCATCGATATATCTTCAACGGTTTCTGATTTATGACTCATAAAACTTTAAATGTTTGCCCCTTAATAAGTGGGCGTGGCACCGACCATTTTCCAAAATTTTTGTGTTTTCTGTTTTATGTCCATAGTTGGACTCATGCGACAAAATTTCGATGATAGATCTTTATATGTGACAGAGATATGGCTTAAAATGTTTTTATTAGGTCACTTTATAATACAAATATATAAAAGTGGGCGTGGCCGTCAACCGATTTTAACTATTTTCCGTCCAAACGTTTGCCTAAGTAAGTAAATCACGCGTACCAAATTTTGTCGATATATCTTCAATGGTTTCTGAGTTATGACATATAAAACTTGCAAGGTTTGACCCTCAATAAGTGGGCGTGGCACCGCCCATTTTCCAAAATGTCATCAAATTTCTTCCTAGGGGTCTGAGCTCAACACGTGGGTAAAATTTCATCGCTCCAGCTATATTAGTGACTGAGATACCAAATTTCCGATTTTTTCTATATAGGAAAAGTGGGCGTGGTCATGGTCCGATTTCGCCCATTTTCAATACCAACCGTCCCGGTCTCGATGCCAACTTGCATTTCAAATTTCATCAAAATATCTCAATTTTTGCGCGAGTTAGAGTGTTTACAGACGGACGGACGGACATGGCTCAATCGATTTCTCTTTTCACCCTGATCATTTTGATATATATAAGTCTATATCTATCTCGATTATTTCACTCTTTTACAATCCACCGTTATGTGATTAAAACTATAATACTCTGTGTACTAGTACAGCTGAGTATAAAAATATTAAAAACAGTGCCATTTTCTATCCACTATTATTTCCATGCTTTTATAGTTAGATACTAGAGTTATTACCAGGGAAAAGTGCCAGAAGGATTGAATAAATATACTGTACCTTAGATTTGGTTACTGCTTAGCTGTAATAAATATACATAATTTCTTGCTGAAAATCTAAATAGGAAAATAAAACATAAGTGATGCAAAAACCTAGAAAAGTTATCTTAATTTCAAAACCGATCTTTCAAATTAGCTCATATCTTGAAGTTTCTTTAAAATTTACCTGTCAAACAAATCTGCATCATTTAAAACTTTAAAATTAGGACATTTTTATACTCAGCTGTACTAGTACACAGAGTATTATAATTTTGATTTCATAACGGTGGATTGTAACATAATGAAATAATCGAGATAGATATGGACTTATATATATCAAAATGATCAGGGTGAAAAGAGAAATCGATTGAGCCATGTCCGTCCGTCCGTCCGTACGCACTCTAACTCGCGTAAAAATTGAGATATTTTGATGAAATTTGAAATGCAAGTTGGTATCGAGACTGGGACGGTTGGTATTGAAAATGGGCGAAATCGGACCATGACCACGCCCACTTTTCCTATATAGAAAAAATCGGAAATTTGGTATCTCAGCCACTAATATAGCTAGAGTGATAAAATTTTACCCACATATTGAGCTCAGGCCTTTATGAAAAAATTTGATGAAGTATTGGAAATGGGCGGTGCCACGCCCACTTATTAAGGGTCAAACATTGAAAGTTTTATATGTCATAACTCAGAAACCGTTGAAGATATATCGATGAAATTTGGTATGCGTAATTTGCTTACATAGACAAATGTTTTGACGAAAAATTATCAAAATCGGTTTACGGCCACGCCCACTTTTATATATGGGTATTATAAAGTGACCTAATAAAACCATTTTAAGCGATATCTCTGTGAAATATAAAGATAATTCATTGATATTTTGTGACATGAGTTTTACAATAGACCGGAAACAAAAAATAAAAAAAGTTTGGAAAATGGGCGTGGCACCGCCTCTTTTTATACAAAGGAATCTACGTGCCTATTACTCGACAAATAACTGAGATATTATGACGAAACTTGGTTTATACACTTTTATAACATGTGTTAATAGACACGCAAAAATGTATTGAAATCGGTTTATGACAACGCCTACTTTTTAACAAAGATATTTCTGGAACACCCTTTTGGAATTTCACGTTAAGTCTTTGTAACTAAAAGTCATAGAGGGATGAAATTTTGCACTAACAATAATATTTGTATGTTTATTTGGATGATTGATATAAATTTTGAAAATGGGCGTGGCTGCGCCCTGTTTATGCAGCACTCGTTTCATATAAAATACACCCTATATCGAACAAACGCAAACAAACAATGAAAGCATACAGCTGAGTATCTAATGTTCGATTCCACTCGAACTTAGGCTTCCTTACTTGTTTTAATTAATGCCATTTAAAAAGTGAAATAGAGGTGGGAAACTATCGATGGCACTACCGATAGTATCGATATTTTATTTTTTTGAACACTATCGAAGACCATCGATGGCTTTTTCAAAACTATCAGAAACTATCGATGGTAATGTGTACTCTCGATAGTTTTACAACTTTTACATCCCCATATTGCACCATAATATTTCAGATTCTGTAGAGGTTTTATATTCGTATATGTACAAAAAAATTCAAACGACATTATAGAAGATTTTTATACTCAGCTGTACTAGTACACATAGTATTATAGCTTTAATCAATAACGGTGGATTGTAACAGAATGAAATAATCGAGATAGATATAGACTTATATATATCAAAATGATAAGGTGAAAATAGAAATCGATTGAGCTATGTCCGTCCGTCCGTCTGTCCGTCCGTCCGTCTGTCCGTCCGTCCGTCTGTCCGTCCGTCTGTCCGTCCGTCTTTAAACACTCTAACTCGCTCAAAAATTTAGATATTTTGATGAAATTTGAAATGCATGTTGGTATCGAGACTGGGACAGTTGGTATTGAAAATGGACGAAATCGGACCATGACCACGCCCACTTTTCCTATATAGAAAAAATCGGAAATTTGGTATCTCAGTCACTAATATAGCTGGAGCGATGAAATTTTACCCACGTGTTGAGCTCAGGCCCCAAGGAAGAAATTTGATGAAATTTTGGAAAATGGGCGGTGCCACGCCCACTTATTAAGGGTCAAATATGGAAAGTTTTATATGTCATAACTCAGAAATCATTGAAGATATATCGATGAAATTTGGTACGCGTGATTTACTTACTTAGGCAAACGTTTGGACGGAAAATAGTTAAAATCGGTTGACGGCCACGCCCACTTTTATATATGTATATTACAAAGTGACCTAATAAAAACATTTTAAGCCATATCTCTGTCAAATATAAAGATCTATAATTGCAATTTTGTCGCATGAGTCCAACTATGGACATAAAACAAAAAACACAAAAATTTTGGAAAATGGGCGGTGCCACGCCCACTTATTAAGGGTCAAACATGGAAAGTTTTATATGTCATAACTCAGAAACCATTGAAGATATGGCGATGAAATTTGGTACGCGTGATTTACTTACTTAGGCAAATGTTTGGACGACAAATTTCCAAAATCGGTTGACAGCCACGCCCACTTTTATATATGTGTATTATAAAGTGGCCTAATAAAAACATTTTAAGCTATATCTCTGTCAAATATAAAGATATGTCATTGAAATTTTATAGCAGAAGTCCAACTGCGGACATAAAACGAAAAACAGAAACATTTTTGGAAAATGGGCGTGGCACCGCCTCTTTTTAGAAACAGGAATATACGAGATTTCTGAGCCCATAACTCGACAAATAATTGAGATATTATAACGAAACTTGGTTTATACACTTTTATAACTTGTGTTAATAGACACGCAAAAATTTATTGAAATCGGTTATGAACACGCCTACATTTTAACAAAGATATTTCTGGAACACCCTGTGGGAATTTGTAACGTGACATCTTTGTAACTAGAAGTCAAAAAGGAATGAAATTTTCAACAAAGCTTTATATAAAATACGCCGTGTTTCCATCAAACGCAAACAAACAATGAAAACATACAGCTGAGTATATAATGTTCGATTATACTCGAACTTAGGCTTCCTTACTTGTTTTTTTTTTTTGTTTCGACTTCAAACCTTCACTTCCGTGTACTAAAATATACTGGACTGAACGAAAAAAATTGAGATTTTGATGTTTTCCTGAATTTTTCAAATTTTCGGCGATAGTTCTATCGATAGTACTATCGATGGTTTATTTTTTGAAGACTATCAATAATTTTTTCTGAACTATCAAAAACTATCGTTGGTGGCACTATCGATAGTGTCCCACCTCTAAAGTGAAACGTAAGTGACGCCAGGTAAAAATAGTGTTATTTTTTTTGACGATGGAGTAGCCAATTGTAAAAAAATTCTGCTGCAATAATGAAAACATAAAGGGAAAGCATAATGCTGGATACCGAACGTGAGAGGATCTAGAAGCCAAAAACACCCAAAACCCCCAATATAACACAGAATAAGCCCTCTCTTGGTTAAGAGGTGGCAAAAGTGAAATACGTATTATATTTGTGCTTGAAAAGAGGAAGAGCTAAAAAGATATACCTTTTCATACAATATTCAAAAATATAAATGTTTGCATATGAAGATGCTGAGTTTTTCAATATAAGTAACTTATTAAGGGATATTTGTTGGAAATTTTAACTGAAATACCATTTATTTTTTAGGGGGGTCCGTAAACGCGAACTGTTCCAGGGGCCCGGCTCGGCTCTCTGCGGGCCTGATTGTTCAGATATATGGTTTTGCATTTTATTTTTTACTCCGAAAATGGTCATTCTGCGTGAAAAAGCAACATAAATGCTTTCATTCAAAATTAGTAGGTGAAACATTTTTTCATATACGATTTCCACGTATCTGTACCAGTTATTGCACTTTTGTGCAACAAAATTTGAAATTTTACCACTTTGGCACTCGTATCTGCCAATAGATCTGTAACTGGACTCTAGCCACAAAATTTCAATGATATATCTTTATATTTGACAGAGATATCGCTTAAAATGTTTTTATTAGGTAGGCTTGCCATAATTTTTTCACCCCAATGCCTGACTAAAGCGAAATGAAAACAGCCTAAAGTTAGAAAACCATAAAATTCATTGAAGTATATTTAGCAGTCTAAAAATTGCAAGTTTATATATGTAAATTTATCACATTTAAAAAACAATTCACAATTCATTTTTTGTCAAATATGGGCTATGAATTTGTCTTTTTATTCTATTAGATTCTTCTGTTGATGACTTATCTAAATCATTTATAAGTAAATAGCACCAAAAGCACAAGTATAAATGAAAAATAATTGTGACAATTCGAACAAACGGGGTTATATGTTGCACCAGAAATTTATCTGGTTTTATTGTCCTAAAATCGTAGTTATTGCATTCGCATGTAGAATTTTTATCTGGCACAGGATCGGCGTTAAATGAAACACGGCTAAAATAAATTACTCAAAAGCGTGTGTGAACGCACGTAATTTCGGAAAGTAATTTCGGCTAATCAACGTAATTTAAAATGTAGTCTGATACTACGTTTATACGTTGGCAAATTCATGAAATCATTGCATGAATTTTCGCTGCATAAACGAATTTTCATGAATTTAATTGTTCACGAAAATTATCCATGAATTTTGCCATCATTTCATGAAATTATGAAGTACATGTCCGGCAACGCCAAACCAACAGCTGTTTATTCAGTCAAGGCAGATTTAACAGGTAGGCTCGGTGGCGAATTCAGAAATGTCCAATGTATTTTGTTATTGTAATTGGTAGTGTAATGTCAAAATTATATTTCTCCGTTGTTAAATTCTCAATTCGCTTGTGACTCACGCATTCCCTATGGCCATGAATTCGCTTAGATTTTGACATTAGACTCTATCTTTGTAAATAAAAAAAGTAGTTTCAGAATTCGCCACCGAGTCTACCTGGTAAATCTGCCTTGACAGCTGATGTCGTTAGAACGTTGCCACTTTTTAAAAAAAGCTGAATTTCATGAGTTCATAAATGCTGCATAAACGAGACCATTTTCGAATTCATGAAATTAAGAGTTCACGAATTCTGCCGTATAAACGTAGCATGAATGTGCTTTTATGACACGGAATAAGAGATAGAAAGAAGTTATCGATAACACTGGTCGACAAATTTTTGTTACAGAAATAAAATTCTACTTTTCTAAAGGACTTCGGTGCGCTGAATCCGAATCTGAAGTCAGATTTTCGATAATACGTACAGTTTTTGAGATATGCGAAAAACACATTTTTTTGGATATATTCACTCCTCAATATTTTTTAAATTACTTACTTTTTTAAAAAATTGGTTAAAGCTATTGAAAGCGCGGAGATTTCTCTTGAAGAAACCGTTTTAATTTTTGAGATATCTTTCTTGTAACTTGCAATATTGCATATTAAGCCTCATTAGTTTTGCAATATTTTCTCCATACAAAAATAATTAAAAATTTTGAAGCACGCTTTTAGGCAGTTTATTATATTATGGACGTATGTAAGTGGCTTCGTAAAAAGAAATAGTTCTGCTGAGCAATTACAAAACTTGATTGCGCCTGAAACATGCTACAAATGCTGCCGTTGTTTTGGACAACAAATACCTTATTGTACAAAACCATATAATTCTATATACCTAAATTAGATATCCGAAAAATTAACGTTGTCTTCAAGAGAAATGGCCGAGCTTTCAATAGCTTTAATCAATTTTTAAAATAAGTAATTTAAAAGATATTGAGGGGTGAATATATCCAAAAAACGTGTTTTTGCCTCTTTGGGCATAAATATCTCAAAAACTGTACGTATTACCGAAAATCTGACTTCAGATTCGGATTCAGCGCGCCGAAATCCTTATAAAAGTAGGATTTTATTTATGTAACAAAAATTTATTGAAATTTTGTCGACCAGTGTTATCACACAAGACTTAAACTTACGCTGTGTTTACACTCGACAAGATTACATATCTAATGTGCATACGGCTTTGAATAAAACGAAATAAAATTTATATAAAATATCAATGTACATAAAAAACTTTTCAAAATGCCTGACAAAATTCGTTAGGCGCCTGATTGCTTGACAAAATACGTAATGCCTGACAATCAGGCCAAATGCCTGACGTATGGCAAGCCTATTATTAGGCCACTTTAATAATAATAACAAGTAAGGAAGCCTAAGTTCGAGTGGAATCGAACATTAGATACTCAGCTGTATGCTTTTATTGTTTGTTTGCGTTTAATGGAAACACGTTGTACTCTATATAAAGTGAGTGCTGCATAAAGTGGGCGTAGCCACGCCCATTTTCCAAAATTTTTATCAGTTATCCAACTAAGTATATGAATATTATTATTTGTGCAAAATTTCATTCCTTTACGAGTTCTAGTTACAAAGATTTCACGTTAAAAATTCCCAAAGGGTGTTTCAGAAATATCTTTGTTAAAAAGTAGGCGTGGTCATAAATCGATTTCAATAAATTTTTGCGTGTCTATTACCACAAGTAATAAAAGTGTACACACCAAGTTTCGTCATTATATATAAATTATTTGTCGAGTTATGGGCTAAGAAATCTCGTATATTCCTGTTTCTAAAAAGAGGCGGTGCCACGCCCATTTTCCAAAATTTTTGTGTTTTTTGTTTTATGTCCATAGTTGGACTCCTGCCATAAAATTTCAATGATATATCTTTATATTTGACAGAGATATGGCTTAAAATGTTTTTATTAGGCCACTTTATAATACCCATATATAAAAGTGGGCGTGGTCGTCAACCGATTTTGGCAATTTTTCGTCCAAACATTTGTCTAAGTAAGTATATCACGCCTACCAAATTTCATCGATATACCTTCAACGGTTTCTGAGTTATGACTCATAAAACTTTCAATGTTTGCCCCTTAATAAGTGGGCGTGGCACCGCCCATTTTCCAAAATTTCACCACATTTCTTCATAAGGGCCTGAGGTCAATACGTGGGTAAAATTTCATCACTCCAGCTCTATTAGTTACTGAGATACAAAATTTCGGATTTTTACTATATAGGGGAGGTGGGCGTGGTCATGGTCCGATTTCGCCCATTTTCAATACCATCCGTTCTCGTCTTGATACCAACTTGCATTCCAAATTTCGTCAAAATATCTCAATTTTTGCGCGAGTTATCGTGCGTACAGACGGACAGACGGACAGACGGACAGACGGACAGACGGACGGACATGGCTCAATCGATTTCTCTTTTCACCCTGATCATTTTGATATATATAAGTCTATATCTATCTCGATTATTTCATTCTGTTACAATCCACCGTTAGGAAATCAAAACTATAATACTCTGTGTACTAGTACAGCTGAGTATAATAATAATAATAATAATACCCAACGGTTTACCCTCCATATCCCGCCCGACCGACGCGAGGGGCGCCAATCCGCATGACGCACGGATATGTTTTTTTTTTGTTTTTTTTTTTTTTTGTGCCGAGTCGTACAGGAAGGGGTTTGTTAGGTGTCGAGATCTAAAACTATTCAGCTACAGAACAAAATTCATCCGCTGATTGTATATCATTTATTAAGTGAGGCTAGAACTATTTTTTTTATAATAAAAAGCGAGTCTGAAGTGTCAAACGTGCTGGAGTGATTATTAAAGTCATGGCATAAGCGGCGGAATGGTTCATTTAATTCGAAATTTGTTTTGCAAGGTTTCACAAATAGTGGCTTGAAATGCCTCGATACTCTACATGGAACGTTAAAATATAACTCACTTAGAAGGCATGGGCTATTTATAAGTCCAGTGATTAATTTAACCATAAAAACTATACCAAGCATCTCTCTACGACTAGAAAGTGAAGGCAAATTAATGAGTTTTAAACGAGAAGTGTAAGGTGGAAGAATGTAATCTGAGTCCCAACGAAAGTTCCGCAAAGCAAAAAGCAGAAACTGCTTTTGGACAGATTCTATTTTATCTGAAAAACACTGGTAGTGGGGATTCCAAATAATAGATGCGTATTCCAAGATAGGTCTAACTAAGCTTGTAAATAGAGCTTTTGTGACGTAAGGATCATTGAACTCCTTAGACCATCGCTTTATAAATGCAAAGACAGCTTTAGCTTTGTTGACAGTGGAGTTTATATGGAGGTTAAAGGTGAGTTTGGAGTCCATTGTGACGCCAAGATCGATAAAATTAGTTACCTGATCTAGATTATGCTGTGATATTTTATAAGAAGCTGGTTGTACTGTTCTACGAGAAAAGCACATAACTTTACATTTTTTTAAGTTTAGCGGCATGTAGTTTGCTTTACACCAATGAACAAGGTTGTTAAGATCTGCTTGTAAGAAAGATCTATCTTCTATAGAGGAAAATGATTTAAATAGTTTTACATCATCAGCATATAATAAGATCTTAGAATGTTTTATTACAGAAGAAATATCATCAATGAATAGCAGGAACAGAATTGGCCCAAGGTGGCTTCCTTGGGGAACGCCCGAAGGAACGAAAATGACATCGGAAGAACAATTTTTGAAAATAACTTTTTGAGTTCTACCATGTAGGTATGAAGATATCCATCGAATAAAACTGGGTTGAAGACCTATTAGACCTAGTTTACGGATGAGCAATGAATGACATACTTTGTCAAAAGCTTTACTAAAATCCGTGTAAATTACATCTGTGTGAGCATTTTCTCTAAATCCATTTGAAACATAAGTTGTGAACTGCAATAAATTAGTTGTGGTAGATTTTCCAGTAGAAAACCCATGTTGAGATGGCGATATTGATGAGGAAATAGAGTACTTCAGATAATTAACAATGATTGCTTCAAATAATTTTGGAACCGCTGACAGCTTGGCTATGCCTCGATAATTTTCAATAGAAGACCTACTGCCATTTTTGTGTAGGGGTATTATAAAAGATTCCTTCCAAACTAATGGGAAAACACCTTTTTTTTAGAGACAAGTTAAATAAGGATGTTAGGGGCTTGTAAATATTTACAGCACACTTTTTAAGAAAGCAAGCCGGAATGAAATCCGGTCCAGATCTAAATGAATCTTTTAAGGTTTTTAATGAATTTAAGACTACTTCCGGAGATATAACTGAGACATGAGTTAAATTGGATGGGGTAAGTCTAAACGGATAATCACTACTTTTAGGAGAGTCCATAGAATAATTCGAACTAAAAAATTTTGCGAACATGTTAGCAATAAGTTGGCTATCAGAAGACGCAGTGTTATTATAATTCATGGCGGACGGAAAACTATGAACTCTACGTTTTGAGTTGACGAAGTTATAGAATGATTTGGGATCGTGAACCAGTTTTTTCTTCATTTTGCATAAGTATGATTTGTAACATTTTTTGTTTAATGCCATGTATCTATGCCGCAAGACTGAGTACTTGACGTAATCTCTATGAAGACCAGATTTTTTGTATAGCTTAAAAAAGCGTGACTTTTTATTTTTTAATTTTTTAAGCTCTTTGGTGAACCATAACTGTGTTTGTTCTTCATTGACCCTGCGTTTAGGAACATACTTTAGAAATAGGTTATAGATGGTGTTATTGAAATGTTCAACACAAAGGTCAATATCATCTACATAGTTTGGCCAGGGAAAGCGCGACAACTTTTTATTTATTTTCTTGAAGTTCGCCTTTGCAAAAACAAATTGATCACTAGAACTGAAATAATTTTTAGTTCCATTTTCGTTAATAACTTCATAAGAGAACTCAATAGCAGGATGATAAACATCCTCCGGAAGAACTAGAGGGTCACACCGATTTAGGGAGAAGTTCGGAATATCATTAACGTATACTAGGTCTAATATCCTGCCAAATTTATTTGAATTCAAGTTTATTTGGTTGAGGCAGAGTTCAGCCATTTCTTCAAGGAAAAAAATGTGATTATCTTTAGAACAAACAGGTACAATATCCGAGTCATTAACGTTCCAATATATGCTCGGGAGGTTAAAATCACCCAGTACTACCAGAGTATCAGAAAGTGTCATCCTAGAGTTCATAGATTTAAGTGTTAACAGAAGCTCATTGTAAATTGACGTGTTGGAATTTGGTGGGATATAGCAAAGGGTTAGATACATATATCCTTTACCAATCAACACACGTATGCATTTGAGCTCAAAGTAAGCATTGGATGAAACACTAACATCCTCAGATGGCAACGATGTGTGCACTGCAATTAGAACACCACCGCCAATTCTATTTACGCGGTCATTTCTGTAGATTTCATATTGATTCGGAAGAACTTCTGAGTTCAAGACGTGAGGTTTGAGCCATGTTTCAGTCAAACAAATAATTTTGTAATTACAGCAAAATCCATTTAAGTACAGATCAGTTAATTTGGTATTCAAACCTCTAACGTTTTGGTAGTAAAAGCTTACAGTTGATATAATTAGTTTTTTGAAACTGACTGAGAATTAGGTAATCTCACGACGTTCATGTTGTTTTTATTTGGTCTAAATTCAAATTCGCGAACAAACGCGCCATTCGGCCAAAATGATTTGTGAAGGATCGTTTCAAAATCGGTCGGATCTACATCGATTTTAAAGCTAGAAATGTCGCGATCATATTTAAAATTAAATTTACGAATAAATAAATGTTTTGGTTTGAACTTGGATGTAATATATAAATTAATGTCATCAGGAGAAGTGTCTTTCGCGAATCTAGACACAAAAATAGACTTTTTAGGAGGAATAACAACAAGTTTCTCAGAAGTTCTTTCGGAAGTGAGGGGTTCAGATCCATTTAAAGATTCCAGGATGTTTAAGGAAGTTAATGCGGTCTTTGAAGTTGATGGAGCAGTTTGATTATCAACATGGTTTTTGGCAGAGGATCTAGTGGGAATCGGTTTAGGTGGAGGAGTTTGCGAGGTATGAGGACACGGAGAGGCTAAATTTATTAATTCTATAGGTGGAGATGGAGTTTTCTGTTTAGCTCCAGCATCAACACCCTTATGAGGACTACTAACCCGTTTACGCTTTAATTGGCCATCTTCAGAGCTTGGGAATTCATCAAAGCTTTTGAGAGATTTAAACATTTCTTCATAAAGCTTAAATTTCTCAGCCAGCATCGACAACTCTTTCCCAATTTCGTAAAAACCATTTCTGGTTTGTCTGAAGATTTTAAATAAATCAATTTCTGCGGGTCTGCATTTTATACAAGACCAGCGAACCCCTTTTTTCTCAATAATGGCATCAACGACTCTACCCGTTAAACTAGCACATTTTGCATGAGCGGTCCCATCACAAAGCCAGCATGACACATAAGAGTCGCTTTTGACATTACAATTAAGGTAAATACACGACATGATGAAATAAATTCAAAGTTGTTTTGTATATATAAAAGTTGTAAGTGCAACTGGGTATATAACAACAGTTTAAAAGCACAAAAGGTTTGGAAGCCAATGACGCAACAATCAGCTGAGCGTAATGCAGCGAACAGTTTTAAATGCACTGTATATGACACTCAACAAACAAGTGCAAACAGCTGTGAACAAGAAATGACAAATAAGTAAGCAAAACAAAATAAATCAAAATGTGCACCAACAAAATCAATAAGTAATTAACAAAGTATATGAGAAAATATCAGAAACAACAATAACAATAAGTATGAGACGATGACTCGGCACATAAAATTAAAATCATAAATAATGATCAAAAATCAAATAAATTTTAAAATCACTTATCTCCAGTGGTGCACAGTAACACTCATTAATTTTACAATCACTTCAATTAATTTAAGGTTGAATTAATTTAAAGAAATTTAATAATAAATTGAGAGCAAAAAATACACAACTTCACAGTTTGACGTTTGCACAAATGCACTACTACTGAGCAGTACTTTATTTAATTTTTATACTCAGCTGTACTAGTACACAGAGTATTATAGTTTTAATCACATAACGGTGGATTGTAACAGAATGAAATAATCGAGATAGATATAGACTTATATATATCAAAATGATCAGGGTGAAAAGAGAAATCGATTGAGCGATGTCCGTCCGTCCGTCCGTCTGTCCGTCCGTCTGTAAACACTCTAACTCGCGCAAAAATTTAGATATTTTGGTGAAATTTGGAATGCAAGTTGGTATCGACACTGGGACGGTTGTTATTGAAAATGGGCGAAATCGGATCATGACCACGCCCACTTTTCCTATATAGAAAAAATCGGAAATTTGGTATCTCAGTCACTACTATAGCTGGAGTGATGAAATTTTACCCACGTGTTGAGCTCAGGCCCCTAAGAAGAAATTTGATGAAATTTTGGAAAATGGGCGGGGCCACGCCCACTTATTAGGGGCCAAACATTGAAAGTAATTTATGTCATAACTCAGAAACCGTTGAAGATATACGCGTGATATACTTACTTAGGCAAATGTTTGGACGAAAAATTGCCAAAATCGGTTGACGACCACGCCCACTTTTATATATGGGTATTATAAAGTGGACTAATAAAAACATTTTAAGCGATATCTCTGCCAAATATATGTAAAGATATATCATTGAAATTTTATGGCAGGAGTCCACCTGCGGACCTAAAACGAGAAACACAAAAATTTTGAAAATTGGGCGTGGCACCGCCTCTTTTTAAACGCAGGAATATACGAGATTTCTGAGACCATGACTCGACTAATAATTTGTATATAATGATGAAACTTGGTGTGTACACTTTTATTATTTCATTTTCATTTCATTTCATTTATTCATTAACCTAAAGTAGTACAATAAGATTTGAGATCTTTTAAGTACAACAAAAAGTTTTATAAATATAACATAACTAGCAAATACCCGTCACACTTCGCTGCGACAAATCACACTATGCCACTCCCTTCCCTATCGGTCTCCCCACCAGTCAGCATTTCCCGTTCCCTCTATCTCTTCCTCCTCTTATACTACTCTCTCTCTCTCTCCCCGTCTCACGTTCCGTATCAACAACTTTCCATGGCCATCCGGTGCACATATCACTGGAAAATTGGAATGGAATGAACTCTCTATTGAAGCTCTGATTGATACCTTTAAATTTGATACCAAGAATGCCCAGAAATATTTCGGGGGCTATTTAGGCCCATGTTTTGGCCTCAATCCCGAGAACCGATTGAGGTATCCGTATAGTGTAAAATATATATGGATAACCTGATCAGCACCTTTAATTTGATACCAATATTGCGAAAAATTATTTGGGGCCATCCGGGTGGTCCATGTTTCGGCCTCAATCCCGGGAACCGATTGAGATATCCGTATAGTGTAAAATATATATGGATACCCTGATCAGCACCTTTAATTTGATACCAATATTGCGAAAAATTATTTAGGGCCATCCGGGTGGTCCATGTTTCGGCCTCAATCCCGGGAACCGATTGAGATATCCGCATAGTGTAAAATATATATGGATACCCTGATCAGCACCTTTAATTTGATACCAATATTACGAAAAAATATTTGGGGTCATCCGGGTCCACGTTTTGGTCTCTATCTAGAGAACCGACTGGAAAATTGGAATGTAATGAACTCCCTATTGAAGCTCTGATTGATACCTTTAATTTGATACCAATAATGGTCAAAAATATTTCGGGGGCTATTTAGGTCCATGTTTCGGCCTCAATCCCGGGAACCGATTGATATATCCGTATAGTGTAAAATATATATGGATACCCTGATCAGCACCTTTAATTTGATACCAATATTACGAAAAAATATTTGGGGCCATCCGGGTCCACGTTTTGGTCTCTATCTGGAGAATCGACTGGAAAATTGGAACGGAATGAATTCTCTATTGAAGCTCTGATTGATATCTTTAATTTGATACCAATAATGCAGAAAAATATTTCGGAGGAATCTGGGTCCATATTTTGGCCTATATCTCGGGAAGGGGTTGAGATACCAGAATTAAATGTGGTCATAATTTCAATCTAATACCAGGTGAAATTGATCGGCCCGGTAGTTTCGGCGTCCATAGGGAACAAACATACAAACAAACAAACAAACAAACAAACTTTCATCCTTATATATATAGATATTGGTAATCACGTTCCTTAGCCTAGTCCTTAATATCTAAAGTAACAATAAAGACTGACAAAAATACATTTAAATGAGTTGGTTGGCTTACATATATTCACTTTTAGAAAACTAATTTAGAATAACATTTCTATAGTTGCTTTTGCACATGCTATTTCTTAGGGCGGTAGGGATAGAATTCCAAACGCGAATAGTGTTCACAAAGAAAAGTCTAGTGGATGGGATGGAGTTAAATATCGGGACAATTAGATCACACAGACGAGCAGATTTTGGAAAACTGAGTTTATTTTACAGATAGGTTGGAGTTTTAGTGAGCATAATACGAAAAAGGAAGATACAGCTTCTGGCCTTAAAGTAGTCAAATATTTGACATCCAAGAAGGCTGCACCTCCAGCGGGATATATGGTCAAATCGGCGAATTCCATACACGTAGCGAGTGATATGATTGAAAGCCACTTCAACCTTGTGAGCAAAGCATGAGTCAAGCTTATTATATACAAGCTCAGAATATGTCAAATATAGCAGGACAAGTTGAACAGCAAGTTTACGACGAATATTGAGTGGAGTGAACATGGCCGTCACCCGCAAATTGCGAAGTGCTCCGTACACCTTACCCACTGCCATGCTTACACGGTCAACACAAGACAAATTAGAGTTGATCACAAAGCACAGATTAGAAATTTTATTGACTACCACAATTTTACTATTGTCAATATAAAGAGACGGAGTGTTGTTTGTATCCAACTTTTTTTTAGAAATTGGTAGGACATATGTTTTACTAGGGTTAAGACAGAGCCTATTTTTAGCTGCCCAGCAGGCGATAGACGAAATATCAGAATTAACCTTGCAATAAAGATTATTCACATCGTCGAAATGACTAGACATATACAACTGTATATCATCCGCGTAAGCATGGATATTGACATGCTTACAAACTAAGAATATATCATTTATAAATAAGCTGAATAAAAGCGGACCAAGTATTGAACCCTGTGGTACTCCAGAGGTTATCTTACACATATCGGACGTACAATACCCAGATCTAACTCGCTGATGACGATTATCTAGGTAGCTATCTATTAAAGCTAAGGAATGTTTACTAAATCCAAAATAGTGATCTAGCTTGGAACACAGTAAACTATGGTCAACTGAGTCAAATGTCTTAGAAAAATCTAACAAGCACAGCAGGGTTAAGTGATTATTGTCGAAAGGGGTTCGTATGTCATCGAGAATTTTTAACATAGCTGTGCTACATCCATGCATAGGTCTAAACCCGGACTTAAAAGGCGAAAGCAATTTGTTGCTTTGTATGTGAGTGGCAATTTGTTCAGCTATTAAAGGTTCAAATGCCTTGGATAAGGCAGGCAATATGCTTATTGGACGGAAGTCAAAAGGGGTGGCAGCCAATTTACTCTTGGGAATAGGACGAACTAAAGCGATCTTCCATTGGTTGGGAAATTTTGATGTGAGATGCAATGGTTGATGATATGTGTCAAAGTGCCTATGATATATGGCAGAATAATTTTTATAAATTTTATGGGAATATCATCGTCCCCTGTTGCGTTTGACTTAATTCTCATAATGCTTCGTATGACGTCTATTTCAGATACCGTAGTAAACTTTAAGGTGCTTCCAGAGAAGATCGCGCTCTCGCAGGGAACAAAGGTGGCGGGGTGTACCGATGGCTTAAGGCAGTTAATGAATGCTTTGTTAAGAAGGTTTGGATCCAAAGAGCTGGAATTGTCATTTTCATTGGCACATACCCGCAGCCGCATAAGGTTGCGCCACAAAACATTGGGCGGAAGTGTTGTGTCAAGTTTAGACGCAAAGAACTTACGCTTCTCGCTTCTAATGACAGAGGTGGCATTATTCCTCGCTCTCTTAAACAAATTCCAGTTCACCTCGCCACGCTTCCGTTTCCACTTTGTAAAGGCCTTATTTCGGGCCTTGATAGCATCCAACACCTCACGCGTAAACCATGGGGAGACAGAGGAAGTTTTCTTACTAATTTTCACTGGGAAATTGTTATTAATAATTCTAACCAAGTTACTGTTTAGAAAGTCAAGTTTCTCATCAACACTAACAGAACACCAACATTCAGACCAATTAACAGAACTTACATCAACAGACAGTGCATTAAAATCTACATGTTTAAAGTCTCTGAAGGAGTAAACTCGTTCAGAACGATTTTTTCCAATGTTAATGTCAAGTGAACAAAATAACAAATCATGGTCAGAAACAAATTCTAATTGATCAAACTTTATTACAGAGGAAGGGTTGTTAACAATAAAATAGTCTAAGGGGCTTGGCTTACAATTTTTAGAATACCTAGTGGGAATAGATGTATTAACTACAGAAAGGCCAAACGAGGACAGATTATTCAGCAGGTCGGAAGAAAGTACATCACTAACAAGAAAGTTTACATTAAAATCGCCACACATGATTATAGTTTCGTACTCAACGACAAACGAAGACAAGGAAGTAAACAACGGGCTTAGACATGTGCATTTGTTAGGGTTGTATACACACGAAAGGAGGACTTTAGAGTACTGATCAGACAACTCGACAAATACGTATTCTACATCACAATTTACAGACTTTACAACAGTTTTCATATCAATGCTGTCCCTGCAGTACACAGCTATCCCGCCTCCCTTCTTCGACGATCTATCATGTAATTATTTATGCCAAAAATACTGTCAGAAACATTAATCGAAAACCAAGTTTCTGTTACACATATTACATCAACTTCAGAGCGCTCAAAAGCATATCTAGCTACATCAAGTTTTTCAGCATTCAAACTCCTGGCATTGAAATGAACAATATTAAACCCATAACTTTTTGGTTGCTTGTTTTTCCGACAGGGTAGGAATATGATGTATTGTGGAACGATTTTCCGTCATCCCTTGTCAAGTTTGGTTTGGAGACAAACCGGTTTCGGCTAATATGCGCCATCTTCAGTGTCTTCTTTCGTTCTGAGTTATTTTCTGTAAGTTCGATAGCATTTATAGTAACTAACTTCCGTCGTTTTGTTCAGGTACTTCGTGTTCATGTGATGTGTTCGTGCATTCGTGCGTTCGGGTGCCGTGTGTGTGTGTGTGAGTCTGTGTTGTGTGTTTAGGTATGCAAATCTATTTTTTTGTCATATTTTCATTATTGTACCCTCATTAACCAAGTAGGTAAAAGTCCGTTATTGTCCGTTTGTGTGTTGTTTTGTTTATGTCGGTTTTAGGTCTTTTGTCCTCTTTCGGGTATATTAGCTTAAGCGGTTCAAATAATGTATCCGATGCGGTGTTTATTTGTTCATTTATTATTTTACCTACGAATGTTTTTTGTTTGTATATCTCCATATTTTCTAATATGTTAAGTCGTCTTCCTTTATGCTGTATGTGGAGAATTTTAGCTGTTTTTCCTATTTTCATGGGTGTACACTTGTTTTCTGCCATGTGGTTGGCGAAATTTGATTCCACTGTCGTTGATGATTTTCTTATTTTCTCATTGTAATCCCTTATGTGTTCTCGATATCTCGTCTTGATTTGGCGTCCTGTTTGTCCTATATAACTGTTTTGGCATTCGCAAGTCAATTTGTATACGCCTTGTTTGTCAAAGAGGTCTTCCTTATTAATGTTGTTTCGTAGAAGTTTTCCCATATTGTTCCTCGTTTTAAATGCTGCATTAATGTTATATTTTTGGAAAACTTTAGCCAACTTGTAAGATGTTGCTCCGGTATATGATAGGACCGCCCATTTCTTCTCTTCTTTTTCTTTGGTTTCTGACTTTCTAGAATTTATGTTTTTTTGTATTTTCTTCATTAAACTTTTTTGATATCCGTTGTTCTCTGCGATTGTGTATATTGTGCTCAGTTCCTTGTTGTAAGCTTCTTTTTCTAACGGGGTTCGTTCAAGTCGTGTTAATAAATGTCTGAAAGCGGCGTTCTTGTGCTGTTGAGGATGGTTAGATTTATTGTGTATTATTGCATCTGTTGCTGTGGGTTTTCTGTATATTTCGTAAGTAAATTTGTTAGTCTCTTTGTTTATTTTAATTGTTAGGTCCAGGTAGTTGATTTTTCCATTTTTCTCTGTATCCATAGTGAATTTTATATTTTTGTGTTGGCTGTTGAGGTGCTCCAAAATTTGTTCTTCTTTATTTCCCGATATTAGGCAGATGACGTCATCTACATACCTGGCATAAAAATTTACTCCCAAATTTGCCGTCAGTTCTTCCATATAAATTTCCTCCAAATGTTGCATAAATACTTCCATAAGGATAGCTGATGTGGGGCTACCCATGCCTAGTCCGTGAGTTTGTCTGTATATTTTATTGTCAAATTTAAAATAATTCTGGTCCAGGGTTATTCTCAGCGTATTTACTATCTCTGTAGCAATGTCTTTGTTCGTTTTCTCTGTCAGTATTTTAGTTAAAGTTTTTAGTGTTTCTGTCGTTGGTATCGAAGGGTATAGATCCTTCACGTCAAATGATACCAGTTTTGAGTCCTTGGGTACGTTCAGGTTGTTCAGTTTGTTGACTAGTTCCGTCGTGTTTTTGATTGTGTATTTATTGGATAGGTCTAGTTTCTCGGTTAGTAGCTTGTTTAGGTGTTTTGATAGTCTATATCCTGGTGCCGACTTATGGTTTACTATTGGTCGCATAGGTGTTCCTGCTTTGTGGATTTTAGGTAGTGCGATCAGTGACGGGGCCGATGGATTCATTGCCGTGAGAGTGTAGGTCATCTTGTTGTCTATTATATTCTTTGCTTGTTTTATTGCACGCTTTATTGCCATTTGGTATTCTTCCGTTGGGTCTTTCCTTATCACTCGACAGCCCATTTCTTTGATGAGTTGACCCGTTTTTGCGGTGTATTCCTCTTCGTCCATTAGCACCGTTGTATTTCCTTTGTCTGCTTTTGTTGCTATCACCTTATTTTCGATTAGTTTCTTCCTTAATACCTTTGCCGTTTTATTGTCGTCCGTTGCCATTTCATTTCCAGCAGCTTTTATACTCTTTTCGATTATGCGTCTGCATAGATGCCTTGCGTGCTCCTGTTCTTCGTTTGGTACTAGTGATATGGCCATCTCCGTGTCTGCAATAGTATTCTCTACGTCTTTTTTTCTATCGTAGCTTTCGATATTGTACTTCAAACCTTTTTGTAGTAGCTCTGTTTCTTTGGCGTTGATGGAAAGATTTGTTAAGTTAACAAATCTTGGATGGAATGATGTTTTGTTCTGTTGTGAGCCTTTTTTGTTGTTGTTTTGTTTTGTGTCAAGGTCCTCCAGTTTTTTGTTGAGTTTTTTGTATTTGTGTTCCATGGCCTTTTTGATCTCCTCCTTTATAGTGTCTAACGTTTCCATAAGGCAACTAACTAGGTTGTTTTCCATCAGCTCCAGGTGGATGCGTAGTAGTTCCTCATTTATGCGCTCCTTCTTTGCGTGTTGGTTCCTGATCTCGCATCTGAGGAAGCTGTTCTCCGCTTTCCGTATAATTTTGCGCTTATCCTCGCTGTTCACTTTGTGCCCTATTTGCGCGTATTTTGGAATGAGTTTGGTCTTTAGACATTCCTTATTAAACCATATGTTGGCTTTTGTGTTGTGTATTTTCTGTAGCCGCCTTTTGTAAGCTGTCAGTAGAATATTTGTCCGGATTTGATGTGCCTGACTGGCATTATTAATAACTTTTTGGTTGCTTGTTTTTCCGACAGGGTAGGAATATGATGTATTGTGGAACGATTTTCCGTCATCCCTTGTCAAGTTTGGTTTGGAGACAAACCGGTTTCGGCTAATATGCGCCATCTTCAGTGTCTTCTTTCGTTCTGAGTTATTTTCTGTAAGTTCGATAGCATTTATAGTAACTAACTTCCGTCGTTTTGTTCAGGTACTTCGTGTTCATGTGATGTGTTCGTGCATTCGTGCGTTCGGGTGCCGTGTGTGTGTGTGTGAGTCTGTGTTGTGTGTTTAGGTATGCAAATCTATTTTTTTGTCATATTTTCATTATTGTACCCTCATTAACCAAGTAGGTAAAAGTCCGTTATTGCCCGTTTGTGTGTTGTTTTGTTTATGTCGGTTTTAGGTCTTTTGTCCTCTTTCGGGTATATTAGCTTAAGCGGTTCAAATAATGTATCCGATGCGGTGTTTATTTGTTCATTTATTATTTTACCTACGAATGTTTTTTGTTTGTATACCTCCATATTTTCTAATATGTTAAGTCGTCTTCCTTTATGCTGTATGTGGAGAATTTTAGCTGTTTTTCCTATTTTCATGGGTGTACACTTGTTTTCTGCCATGTGGTTGGCGAAATTTGATTCCACTGTCGTTGATGATTTTCTTATTTTCTTATTATAATCCCTTATGTGTTCTCGATATCTCGTCTTGATTTGGCGTCCTGTTTGTCCTATATAACTGTTTTGGCATTCGCAAGTCAATTTGTATACGCCTTGTTTGTCAAAGAGGTCTTCCTTATTAATGTTGTTTCGTAGAAGTTTTCCCATATTGTTCCTCGTTTTAAATGCTGCATTAATGTTATATTTTTGGAAAACTTTAGCCAACTTGTAAGATGTTGCTCCGGTATATGATAGGACCGCCCATTTCTTCTCTTCTTTTTCTTTGGTTTCTGACTTTCTAGAATTTATGTTTTTTTGTATTTTCTTCACTAAACTTTTTTGATATCCGTTGTTCTCTGCGATTGTGTATATTGTGCTCAGTTCCTTGTTGTAAGCTTCTTTTTCTAACGGGGTTCGTTCAAGTCGTGTTAATAAATGTCTGAAAGCGGCGTTCTTGTGCTGTTGAGGATGGTTAGATTTATTGTGTATTATTGCATCTGTTGCTGTGGGTTTTCTGTATATTTCGTAAGTAAATTTGTTAGTCTCTTTGTTTATTTTAATTGTTAGGTCCAGGTAGTTGATTTTTCCATTTTTCTCTGTATCCATAGTGAATTTTATATTTTTGTGTTGGCTGTTGAGGTGCTCCAAAATTTGTTCTTCTTTATTTCCCGATATTAGGCAGATGACGTCATCTACATACCTGGCATAAAAATTTACTCCCAAATTTGCCGTCAGTTCTTCCATATAAATTTCCTCCAAATGTTGCATAAATACTTCCATAAGGATAGCTGATGTGGGGCTACCCATGCCTAGTCCGTGAGTTTGTCTGTATATTTTATTGTCAAATTTAAAATAATTCTGGTCCAGGGTTATTCTCAGCGTATTTACTATCTCTGTAGCAATGTCTTTGTTCGTTTTCTCTGTCAGTATTTTAGTTAAAGTTTTTAGTGTTTCTGTCGTTGGTATCGAAGGGTATAGATCCTTCACGTCAAATGATACCAGTTTTGAGTCCTTGGGTACGTTCAGGTTGTTCAGTTTGTTGACTAGTTCCGTCGTGTTTTTGATTGTGTATTTATTGGATAGGTCTAGTTTCTCGGTTAGTAGCTTGTTTAGGTGTTTTGATAGTCTATATCCTGGTGCCGACTTATGGTTTACTATTGGTCGCATAGGTGTTCCTGCTTTGTGGATTTTAGGTAGTGCGATCAGTGACGGGGCCGATGGATTCATTGCCGTGAGAGTGTAGGTCATCTTGTTGTCTATTATATTCTTTGCTTGTTTTATTGCACGCTTTATTGCCATTTGGTATTCTTCCGTTGGGTCTTTCCTTATCACTCGACAGCCCATTTCTTTGATGAGTTGACCCGTTTTTGCGGTGTATTCCTCTTCGTCCATTAGCACCGTTGTATTTCCTTTGTCTGCTTTTGTTGCTATCACCTTATTTTCGATTAGTTTCTTCCTTAATACTTTTGCCGTTTTATTGTCGTCCGTTGCCATTTCATTTCCAGCAGCTTTTATACTCTTTTCGATTATGCGTCTGCATAGATGCCTTGCGTGCTCCTGTTCTTCGTTTGGTACTAGTGATATGGCCATCTCCGTGTCTGCAATAGTATTCTCTACGTCTTTTTTTCTATCGTAGCTTTCGATATTGTACTTCAAACCTTTTTGTAGTAGCTCTGTTTCTTTGGCGTTGATGGAAAGATTTGTTAAGTTAACAAATCTTGGATGGAATGATGTTTTGTTCTGTTGTGAGCCTTTTTTGTTGTTGTTTTGTTTTGTGTCAAGGTCCTCCAGTTTTTTGTTGAGTTTTTTGTATTTGTGTTCCATGGCCTTTTTGATCTCCTCCTTTATAGTGTCTAACGTTTCCATAAGGCAACTAACTAGGTTGTTTTCCATCAGCTCCAGGTGGATGCGTAGTAGTTCCTCATTTATGCGCTCCTTCTTTGCGTGTTGGTTCCTGATCTCGCATCTGAGGAAGCTGTTCTCCGCTTTCCGTATAATTTTGCGCTTATCCTCGCTGTTCACTTTGTGCCCTATTTGCGCGTATTTTGGAATGAGTTTGGTCTTTAGACATTCCTTATTAAACCATATGTTGGCTTTTGTGTTGTGTATTTTCTGTAGCCGCCTTTTGTAAGCTGTCAGTAGAATATTTGTCCGGATTTGATGTGCCTGACTGGCATTATTAATAACTTTTTGGTTGCTTGTTTTTCCGACAGGGTAGGAATATGATGTATTGTGGAACGATTTTCCGTCATCCCTTGTCAAGTTTGGTTTGGAGACAAACCGGTTTCGGCTAATATGCGCCATCTTCAGTGTCTTCTTTCGTTCTGAGTTATTTTCTGTAAGTTCGATAGCATTTATAGTAACTAACTTCCGTCGTTTTGTTCAGGTACTTCGTGTTCATGTGATGTGTTCGTGCATTCGTGCGTTCGGATGCCGTGTGTGTGTGTGTGAGTCTGTGTTGTGTGTTTAGGTATGCAAATCTATTTTTTTGTCATATTTTCATTATTGTACCCTCATTAACCAAGTAGGTAAAAGTCCGTTATTGTCCGTTTGTGTGTTGTTTTGTTTATGTCGGTTTTAGGTCTTTTGTCCTCTTTCGGGTATATTAGCTTAAGCGGTTCAAATAATGTATCCGATGCGGTGTTTATTTGTTCATTTATTATTTTACCTACGAATGTTTTTTGTTTGTATATCTCCATATTTTCTAATATGTTAAGTCGTCTTCCTTTATGCTGTATGTGGAGAATTTGGAGCTGATGGAAAACAACCTAGTTAGTTGCCTTATGGAAACGTTAGACACTATAAAGGAGGAGATCAAAAAGGCCATGGAACACAAATACAAAAAACTCAACAAAAAACTGGAGGACCTTGACACAAAACAAAACAACAACAAAAAAGGCTCACAACAGAACAAAACATCATTCCATCCAAGATTTGTTAACTTAACAAATCTTTCCATCAACGCCAAAGAAACAGAGCTACTACAAAAAGGTTTGAAGTACAATATCGAAAGCTACGATAGAAAAAAAGACGTAGAGAATACTATTGCAGACACGGAGATGGCCATATCACTAGTACCAAACGAAGAACAGGAGCACGCAAGGCATCTATGCAGACGCATAATCGAAAAGAGTATAAAAGCTGCTGGAAATGAAATGGCAACGGACGACAATAAAACGGCAAAAGTATTAAGGAAGAAACTAATCGAAAATAAGGTGATAGCAACAAAAGCAGACAAAGGAAATACAACGGTGCTAATGGACGAAGAGGAATACACCGCAAAAACGGGTCAACTCATCAAAGAAATGGGCTGTCGAGTGATAAGGAAAGACCCAACGGAAGAATACCAAATGGCAATAAAGCGTGCAATAAAACAAGCAAAGAATATAATAGACAACAAGATGACCTACACTCTCACGGCAATGAATCCATCGGCCCCGTCACTGATCGCACTACCTAAAATCCACAAAGCAGGAACACCTATGCGACCAATAGTAAACCATAAGTCGGCACCAGGATATAGACTATCAAAACACCTAAACAAGCTACTAACCGAGAAACTAGACCTATCCAATAAATACACAATCAAAAACACGACGGAACTAGTCAACAAACTGAACAACCTGAACGTACCCAAGGACTCAAAACTGGTATCATTTGACGTGAAGGATCTATACCCTTCGATACCAACGACAGAAACACTAAAAACTTTAACTAAAATACTGACAGAGAAAACGAACAAAGACATTGCTACAGAGATAGTAAATACGCTGAGAATAACCCTGGACCAGAATTATTTTAAATTTGACAATAAAATATACAGACAAACTCACGGACTAGGCATGGGTAGCCCCACATCAGCTATCCTTATGGAAGTATTTATGCAACATTTGGAGGAAATTTATATGGAAGAACTGACGGCAAATTTGGGAGTAAATTTTTATGCCAGGTATGTAGATGACGTCATCTGCCTAATATCGGGAAATAAAGAAGAACAAATTTTGGAGCACCTCAACAGCCAACACAAAAATATAAAATTCACTATGGATACAGAGAAAAATGGAAAAATCAACTACCTGGACCTAACAATTAAAATAAACAAAGAGACTAACAAATTTACTTACGAAATATACAGAAAACCCACAGCAACAGATGCAATAATACACAATAAATCTAACCATCCTCAACAGCACAAGAACGCCGCTTTCAGACATTTATTAACACGACTTGAACGAACCCCGTTAGAAAAAGAAGCTTACAACAAGGAACTGAGCACAATATACACAATCGCAGAGAACAACGGATATCAAAAAAGTTTAGTGAAGAAAATACAAAAAAACATAAATTCTAGAAAGTCAGAAACCAAAGAAAAAGAAGAGAAGAAATGGGCGGTCCTATCATATACCGGAGCAACATCTTACAAGTTGGCTAAAGTTTTCCAAAAATATAACATTAATGCAGCATTTAAAACGAGGAACAATATGGGAAAACTTCTACGAAACAACATTAATAAGGAAGACCTCTTTGACAAACAAGGCGTATACAAATTGACTTGCGAATGCCAAAACAGTTATATAGGACAAACAGGACGCCAAATCAAGACGAGATATCGACAACACATAAGGGATTACAATAAGAAAATAAGAAAATCATCAACGACAGTGGAATCAAATTTCGCCAACCACATGGCAGAAAACAAGTGTACACCCATGAAAATAGGAAAAACAGCTAAAATTCTCCACATACAGCATAAAGGAAGACGACTTAACATATTAGAAAATATGGAGATATACAAACAAAAAACATTCGTAGGTAAAATAATAAATGAACAAATAAACACCGCATCGGATACATTATTTGAACCGCTTAAGCTAATATACCCGAAAGAGGACAAAAGACCTAAAACCGACATAAACAAAACAACACACAAACGGACAATAACGGACTTTTACCTACTTGGTTAATGAGGGTACAATAATGAAAATATGACAAAAAAATAGATTTGCATACCTAAACACACAACACAGACTAACACACACACACACACGGCACCCGAACGCACGAATGCACGAACACATCACATGAACACGAAGTACCTGAACAAAACGACGGAAGTTAGTTACTATAAATGCTATCGAACTTACAGAAAATAACTCAGAACGAAAGAAGACACTGAAGATGGCGCATATTAGCCGAAACCGGTTTGTCTCCAAACCAAACTTGACAAGGGATGACGGAAAATCGTTCCACAATACACAATATTAAACCCCTTATGGTGTTTGCAAAGAATATTAACCATAGCTAAACTATTCTCACAAACACTAAATGTATCACTGTTTACAGACATGACGGACATGACGTACAAGCAGAAGAACAAAAGCAACTACATATATATACACAAAACGCACCAGTCGCAGAAAATATATACATAAACTGACCATATCATAAAAATTAACAGTAAGGAAAAACACAAAATAACACAGGCCAACAAGAAATTTGACCATAAACCACACCATACTTTCCTAAAGGTTTTCGATGCGCTGAATTCAAATCTGGACGCAGAATTGCTCTATCACGTCAGGATTTTGAGATATCCCAACCCAAATGTGCAAAAAACACCGTTTTTGCCTATTTTTGAGGTTATACATCGTGATTCTATCAGACGCAAACAATGAAAGAACACAGCTGAGTATCTAATGTTCGATTCCACTCGAACTTAGGCTTCCTTACTTGTTTTGAAATGCAATTTTTTGAGAACATGTGTATTGATGTATTTCATCTTATATACTAGATGTATTACTATATAACAACATTAACTTTGCCACATTTGGATTGTACTCAATTTTTTGTTGCTTTATTTTATTGTCAGCTTTAATTTTTTTGCTTAATGTAATAAAATCTAAGAAATACAACTGAAATGTTTTTTTTGGGTTGAAAATGGCATCATGTCAATTGGGATTATGTCACTATGCCTAGGATGACAAAAGCCCAAGTAAAATTTTAAAAATATGGTTTCGGAAATATGAGGTTAAACAGTTTACGATTGTATCGTGGCAGTCAAAATTTTTTGATCATATGTGCATCCATTAATTGTCTGAATTTGGAGATGGACAGACATATCTATACACATAACTTAAAACTTTTTCTTTTACAAATTTTTTACTAAACCCCGCATATATTTAAAATAAAATAAATTTAAAATGTATTATAATTAATTAGGTGAAAAAATTCAATGAACTACCAGAGCGCGGTTCGTGGTCATCAAAATTAGATTTCATACTATCTGTTGTCGGTCTCGCTATAGGACTAGGCAATGTATGGCGGTTTCCATACCTGTGTTATAAAAATGGGGGAGGCGCTTTCCTCATACCATATTTCATGGCACTTATATTAGCTGGCATACCAATGTTCTTCATGGAATTAGCACTTGGGCAGATGCTGACGATTGGAGGGTTGGGCGTCTTTAGGATTGCGCCTATATTTAAGGGTACGCTTTGTCATTTCAATGTAATTACATATATAATTGCTATTATGCTCACAATTTCAGGCATCGGTTATGCTGCTGCTGTTATGTCTTGTTGGATGAACGTTTATTACATTGTAATTTTGTCATGGGCCGTTTTTTATTTTTTTATGTCAATGAGATCAGGTAAGAATTGTAAATGCGGTTAAATACACTAGTGGTCTTCATCTAAAATTTAGATTCTAAAGTGATAAAGTAATAAATTGTTAAAGTTTATCAGTTCATCCGCATTTTTATATGCACGCAACTTGGTAAATAATTGTTTAAACTCTTGTCAGCTGTCAGTGTCAACTTGATTAATAAATAAAAAACCCAATAAAATAAACAAAAAATACATATGTATAACATTTTTGTAAAACTTATTTTAATAGTTCGTGCTAAAATGCCGAAGGAAAACACAATTTCTTCTTTTAAATTAAAAAAGTAAAACTGACAATGTGTCAGACTTGAATTTTACCGAAATTTATAAATTTACGCAACAAAATCGTTCGGTAAAGTGATAAAACTTTGATATATTGTGGAACGATCCTCCGTCATCCCTTGTCAAGTTTGGTTTGGAGACAAACCGGTTTCGGCTAATATGCGCCATCTTCAGTGTCTTTTTTCGTTCGAGAACGTTCCACAATATATCATATTCCTACCCTGTCGGAAAAACAAGCAACCATAAAGTATTTGATAAAACTTTGCTTAAATATATTTTCATACAAATTTTGACAGATAATTTATCAAAATTATTAACTTATCACTTTACCCCATTTACCAGCAGTTTATCACTTTAGATGAAGACCCTTACTGTACTGGACGAAGTTTTGTACATTGATAAATGATACGTGGTAAACATTATTCAAGTACGCTACTTTCATTGATAACAAATTTCACCAGAAACCGACGATATTTTATGTAACTATATGTTATGTATGTACATCTAATCTAGTATCTTTAAACGGGCAATTCTTGTATATATATATATATATAATCAGGATCTCGGAAACGGCTCCACACAATTTTTATGAAATTTGGTATGCAGGGAGCTTCGGGGGTGAGCTTTCGCAAAATGTAATGTTTTTACTCACTTTTAGCCCGGGTCCCGAGATATGGGTCAAAACGGGGACCCGGGTGAGCCTCGGATATTTCTCTGCGAGATTGGTATCAGACGAATGGCCCTGATGAGAACTTCGACATAGAACTATCTTAATTGTGAAGCCTAGGTCGGGTCCCTAGATATGGGTCAATCGTGGACCCGGTTGGCCCTCGAATATTTCTGAGCGATATTGGTGTCAATCACATACATATATGTGCGCAAACGTTGCACAGTGGGGATTTCGTGGAAAAAAGTCAAATTGTCAACATACTCTTCATGCAATATGCAGTGATATTTTGGAATTTTAGACTAAATGGTACAATCAAATCTAAAAGAATTATTCCGATCTGACTGCTAGTTTTTTTTATAGCCGTCTCAAACTCAGCACTTGTATGTTTTACCGAACCAACTTAATTTAAACCTAAGAATTTCAAAAAAATATTATTTTATTTTGTGAGCTAACGTTTTTCTTTTTATTTTTTATTTAAAGAAGGATATTTCAGTCTACTAAAATTGAAAATAAACTCTGCAGAGACTTAAGTTTTTTTTGTTTGTTTATTTTTAAGAACATATAACAAAAATCCCTTTTTTCTCCAAACATTTGGTCCTGCAATTTAAGCTATACCTTCTTACAGTTGCACCCAGAAAAAGAAACATCAACACGATTCATGTAAAATTAACACGATCGATCTTTACACGTAGAAGAGCAAATATTTTTTCAAATTATACGATGTTTGAAACATGATTTTGGCTTTGTAAATATCATCTGGGAATTTGGTAAATTCAACTAAATTTTATTGTTGATACAACATGAAGCAATTTTAAAATATACAAAGTGATTCAAATAAAAATTTTTATACCTAAATGTCATCATGAATTTGGTTTATTTAACATGATGATAGTGTTAATATAAACTAAAAAAATTAAAAAAAGGACGTCCCAATTCTAGTGTTAATACAACATGAAAACAAATGTTAAAACAACAAGAACCACATTTAACCCTAAAAGTTGGTTGATTAACACGAAACAATTTGGAAACATAACTTTCATTTGGAATTTTGGTTTATACACAATTTTTTTGAACATTTGAAGTTCTGATGTTGGTGAAAAACGCAAATTATTATTATTTTTTTAACAAAAAGGAAATTTTGTGCCGTGGCAATGATGAGAGTCCAATGTAAAAAATTTACCAAAATTAAAATAAAAATTACCAAAAAACTAAATTTTTTTTACAAATGATAAAAATGTAATTTTTTCAGACTATAATTTAACATTTTAGTACACAAATATCGCTTATTATACATATCGCTAGCTTAGAGTGCAAACTGTGTAAGTCCACTTCTATGAAAAAGTGTATTTTTATGTATAACGCTAGAAAAATCAAATACGCACCACGCTAAACAAGTCTGTGATACTTGTCGTATTTCTAATCGTTGTTATTCAGTCGCAAATTGTGTAATATTATATGAAAAGAAAATTTTTTTTTTCATTTCGAATTTTTTTTTAATTTTTTGTTTCTCCTACAAAATTTGAGTTACACAATTTGCACTCTAAGCTAGTGATATATTAAACTCTTAAGGCCCTTGGCCACTTAAAATCTGAAATGTCAAGCAGTGTATATGTGTGATCAGGGTGAAAAGAGAAATCGATTGAGCCATGTCCGTCCGTCCGTCCGTACGCACTCTAACTCTCGCAAAAATTGAGATATTTTGATGAAATTTGAAATGTAAGTTGGTATATAGCCTGGGACGGTTGGTATTGAAAATGGGCGAAATCGGACCCACTTTTCCTATATAGAAAAAATCAGAAATTCGGTGTCTCAGTCACTAATAGAGCTGGAGTGATAAAATTTGACCCACGTATTGAGCTCAGGCCCTTATAAAGAAATTTGATAAAATTTTGAAAACAGTGCCACGCCCACTTATTAAGGGGCAAACATTGAAATTTTTATAAGTCATAACTCAGAAACCGTAGCAGATATATCGGTGAAATTTTAGGCAAACGTTTGGACGGAAAATTGTCAAAATCGGTTGACGACCACGCCCAATTTTATATTTGGGAATTATAAAGTGGCCTAATAAAACATTTTAAGCGATATCTTTGTCAAATATAAAGATAATTCAGTGAAATTTTGTGGAATGAGTCCCAGAATAGACCGAAAGCAAAAATAGAAACATTTTGGAAAATGGGCGTGGCAGCGCCTCTTTTTGGGCAAAGGAATCTACGAGATTTCGGAGTCCATAACTCGAGAAATAATTGAGATAATATGACGAAACTTTGTGTATGAACTTTTACAACCTGTGGTAATACATGTTCAAAAATTTAGCGAAATCGGTTTATGACCACGCCTACTTTTTAACAAAGATATTTCTGGAACACCCTTTGGGAATTTGTAACGCGACATCTTTGTAGCTAGAAGTCATAAAGGAATGAAATTTTGCACAAAGAATAATATTCATATTCTTAGTTGGATGACTGATAAAAATTTTGAAAATGGGCGTGGCTACGCCCACTTTATGCAGCACTCGCTGTATATAAAGTACACCGTGTTTCCCTCAAACGCGAACAAACAATGAAGCATACAGCTGAGTATCTAATGTTCGATTCCAATCGAACTTAGGCTTCCTTACTTGTTATTTGATTAAGATCATAAGTAATTGAAAGAAAACTTGAAATTTGAATTTGTATGTTTGAAAAAATAATTACATTAAATTCTGTTAATTAATATAATTAAATTTATTGAAATCGCAGATTGATTTTCCCATGTTTTTGTGCGAATCTGTGAATAACTTTTTCCACTGTGATATCGTTATTTCTGTTAATACTCATTAGGGCAAGTCCGTTCAGCCTATGTATCTTCACCAGTTGAATTTCTTATCCAATTTTTATACTCAGCTGTACTAGTACACAGAGTATTATAGTTTTAATCACATAACGGTGGATTGTAACAGAATGAAATAATCGAGATAGATATAGACTTATATATATCAAAATGATCAGGGTGAAAAGAGAAATCGATTGAGCCATGTCCGTCCGTCCGTCCGTCCGTCTGTAAACACTCTAACTCGCGGAAAAATTGAGATATTTTGATGAAATTTGAAATGCAAGTTGGTATCGACACTGGGACGGTTGGTATTGAAAATGGGCGAAATCGGACCATGACCACGCCCACTTTTCCAATATAGAAGAAATCGGAAATTTGGTATCTCAGCCACTAATATAGCTAGAGCGATGAAATTTTACCCACGAGTTGAGCTCAGGCCCCTAAGAAGAAATTTGATGGAATTTAGGAAAATGGGCGGTGCCACGCCCACTTATTAAGGATCAAACATTGAAAACTGTATGAGTCATAACTCAGAAACTGTTGAAGATATATCAATGAAATTTGGTACGCGTGATATACTTACTTGGGCAAATGTTTGGACGAAAAATTGTCAAAATCGGTTGACGGCCACGCCCACTTCTATATATGGATCTTATAAAGTGGCCTAATAAAAACATTTTAAGCGATATCTTTGTCAAATATAAAGATAATTCATTGAAATTTTATGCCAGGAGTCCACCTGCGGACATACAACGAAAAACACAAAAATTTTGGAAAATGGGCGTGGCTCCGCCTCTTTTTAGAAGCTGGAATATACGAGATTTCTGAGCCCATAACTCGACAAATAATTGATATATAATGACGAAACTTGGTGTGTACACTTTTATTACTTGTGGTAATACATGTTGAAAATTTTAGCGAAATCGGTTGACGACCACGCCCACTTTTATATATGGGTATTATAAAGTGGCCTAATAAAAACATTTTAAGCGATTCTTTGTCAAATATAAAGATAACTCATTGAAATTTTGTAGCAAGATTTCCACAATAGACCGGAAACAAAAAATAGACAAATTTTGGAAAATGGGCGTGGCACCGCCTCTTTTTAGACAAAGGAATATACGAGATTTCTTAGCCTATAACTCGACAAATAATTGAGATATTATAATGAAACTTGATTTATACACTTTTATAACTTGTGTTAATAGACACACAAAAATTTATTGAAATCGGTTTATGACCACGCCTACTTTTTAACAAAGATATTTCTGGAACACCCTTTGGGAATTTGTAACGTGACATGTTTGTAACTAGAAGTCATAAAGGAATGAAATTTTGCACAAAGAATAATATTCATATGCTTAGTTGGATGACTGATAAAAATTTTGAAAATGGGCGCGGCTACGCCCACTTTATGCAGCACTTGCTTTATATAAAATACGCCGTGTTTCCATCAAACGCAAACAAACAATGAAAGCATACAGCTGAGTATCTAATGTTCGATTCCGCTCGAACTTAGGCTTCCTTACTTGTTTATTGACATTTTTATACTCAGCTGTACTAGTACACAGAGTATTATAGTTTTAATCACATAACGGTGGATTGTAACAGAATGAAATAATCGAGATAGATATAGACTTATATATATCAAAATGATCAGGGTGAAAAGAGAAATCGATTGAGCCATGTCCGTCCGTCCGTCTGTCCGTCTGTCCGTCCGTCCGTCTGTAAACACTCTAACTCGCGCAAAAATTGAGATATTTTGATGAAATTTGAAATATAAGTTGGTATCGACGGTTGGTATTGAAAATGGGCGAAATCAGACCATGACCACGCCCACTTTTCCTATATAAAAAAAATCGGAAATTTGGTATCTCAGCCACTACTATAGCTAGAGTGATGAAATTTTACCCACGTGTTGAGCTCAGGCTCCTAAGAAGAAATTTGATGGAATTTTTGGAAAATGGGCGGTGCCACGCCCACTTATTAAGGAGCAAACATTGAAAGCTTTATGAGTCATAACTCAGAAACTGTTGACGATATATCGATGAAATTTGGTACGCGTGATATACTTAGGCAAATGTTTGGACGAAAAATTGTCAAAATCGGTTGACGGCCACGCCCACTTTTATATATGGGTATTATAAAGTGACCTAATAAAAACATTTTAAGCGATATCTCTGTCAAATATAAAGATATATCATTGAAATTTTATGCCAGGAGTCCACCTGCGGACATAAAACGAAAAACACCAAAATTTTGGAAAATGGGCGTGGCACCGCCTCTTTTTAGAAGCTGGAATATACGAGATTTCTTAGCCTATAACTCGACAAATAATTGAGATATTATGACGAAACTTGGTTTATACACTTTTATAAGTTGTGTTAATAGACACGCAAATATTTATTGAAATCGGTTTATAACCACGCCTACTTTTTAACAAAGATATTTCTGGAACACCCTTTGGAATTTCGTAACGTGACATCTTTGTAACTAGAAGTCATAAAGGAATGAAATTTTGCACAAAGAATAATATTCATATGCTTAGTTGGATGACTGATAAAAATTTTGAAAATGGGCGCGGCTACGCCCACTTTATGCAGCACTTGCTTTATATAAAGTACCTAAACCGTGTTTCCATCAAACGCTAACAAACAATGAAAGCATACAGCTGAGTATCTAATGTTCGATTCCACTCGAACTTAGGCTTCCTTACTTGTTGGTGTTACTTTTCTGTAATTAGCATGCTAATAACAGCAATACCGTACAATAATTGTAGCGTTTGTTGAGCCGTAGGAAAGTGCAGGAACCGTAGGAATTTTACCAAAAAGAGCGAGTATGAGTACAAAGAATGTAAATTGTGATAAAATTCCTGCGGTTCTTGCACTTTCCTACAGCTCAACAAACGCTTCAATTATAAATAATACTTCGTGAAAAAGCGCTAAATTTAGAATTACCAATTTCGAAAAATTACTATTCTCATTGATTTTTTCCTGAAAAAGAAATGTATGCTAGTAAAGCATCTCTTAGTTAAAGATGGTTTTATGGTCAGATCAATTTTATACAAAACAAACCTTTTGGGGAGGGGGGAGGGTAGGTTTGTCCCCAAACCACGACCATTTCGTGTTAATTTAACTAGTTTATATTGTAAAATCAACAGGAAAACTCAATACATTTTAGTGTTAATTCTACAGTTATCATCCTGTTAAACTAACACTTGGCAGTAGTGTCAAATTGACACGTTTACAGGATGGCATACATTAAGCATCGTGTTGAAAATAATTAACCACAAAATTTGTTGATTTTTGGTTGATTTCACACGATTTTTGAACTTAACTTCTTTTAGTTGATTTTTAATTTTTAAAAAAATCAACCTTGATATCCGCGCGGTTCGAACTCACAACCCCTCGCTTCCAGACCAGACGCAAAACCTCTGCGCCACCACACCACTTGCGTTGAGTATGTCAAATGCAGCACTTAAATTGAACTAACAAGTACAACTCACTCACCTATTGAAAGCAACAAATAACAAGTTTGATATTTGCAAATACATATGTACATATTACAATGAAAGCAACCGCCCGTTTTGTTAGTTCAGTTTAAGTGCAGCGTTTGACACACATTCCACGCAAGTGGTGTGGTGGCGCAGAGGTAGTGTGTCTGGTCTGGAGCTAGGGGAGGTAGGTTCGAATCAAGCCAGGAGACTGATTTTTATACTCAGCTGTACTAGTACACAGAGTATTATAGTTTTAATCACATAACGGTGGATTGTAACAGAATGAAATAATCGAGATAGATGTGGACTTATATATATCAAAATGATCAGGGTGAAAAGAGAAATCGATTGAGCCATGTCCGTTAAGCCGTATCACGTTATATGGACAAAAAAAAAGTTTAGTGTGTGTCAGTTTTATTTGAACACTTATGTCGAAAAAATATTTTTGGTGTAAAAAATTTTTTTTAGGCCCGCGTTAAAAACAGCTAAATCGCGTTTTTTGTAATAACTTCCTTATTTGATGTCGGATCTCTATGATCTTAATGTCGCAGAAAAGGTCTCGCTCAGCACTATATTTGGCCCATATAAAGTTTCGACCTCAAAGGTTGTCCTGAGTTTTACCCTTAAAAATTTTGGAGTTACTATCCCTAGATTTTTTTATTTTTATCACTACTACAAAGCTCTCAAAAAACCACGAGGAATCCCCCAAAGAAATTCTAGCCTTTATTCACAAACAAAAAAGTTATAACGTTGTAAAATGAAACACTTGTTTTTTTTTTATAAAAAATTACCACAGACAAGCGGCGAAACACGTCAACTTAATTTTTGGCTCCAGATTACGATGGCGTTTTTAGAAGTGAAGTGTATGCACTCCCATTTTCGAGATATTTAAGAAAACATTTTCAGTTTTCACATACAAAGCGATCCGATGTGGGGGCGTATGAGTAACTATTGTTGAGGTAATAAAAATAAAGAAAAGGGGAAAAAACTATACGTACATATATGTATATAAAATGCATATGAGAAGAAAGAGAATTCCCTGCACATAAATTCCAATTTGTTTTAAACGTTCGAAACCTGCACTGAAAAAACAACTTACCCAGATTATGGAAAAATGGGAATGTTTCGGCGCTAAAGACACATTTTCATTGTTTTGATGTACAATTTTCTTTAAATCAAGGAATAAAAACAACGTTTTGAAAGAAAATTTTATTCAAAACAATGAAAATATGTCATTAGCGGCGAATCATTCTCATTTTTCCATAATCTGAGTAATTTTTTTTTGAGTGTGAGCAAAGTAATATAAGCGACGAAGAATTCAATTTCAGAGCTCTGAAACTGCTTTCATAAATATCTCTAAATTTGGAGGACATCGTCATTTTTGGTCTCGGTTATCATAGATAAGAAGATGTTTTGGGGATTAAAGTAAAGTGTGTTGTTTTCAATTGTAGGCTGAATAATTAACTGCATTTCTAGGGGCAGACGACGCATCCAGCGCAAGTATTGATAATACATTTAGACTTCCGTTGTCTCTTCTTAGGCGCGTATAATTTTACAACGAACTATAGCAGTTTTTCTAAATAACTTGGATGATTTTACGATACGCACGGATGCAGAAATCGTGAAGCCGTTGTAAGCCAGCGCGTTGTGCTTAGAGATCCCACTTGAATACTTACCAAATCTTCACTACAGCCATTATCATTCAATATAAATAACGTTGATCAGCACGAATAGTCCAATCATCAATAATTTTTGGCATATCATGTATCCAGTATTGGTAGCTGTTCCATCGCGGTACAACATTCTCAAGTCAAGCGAGGACTTAGAATACTTTTTAATCAAAAACTCATACTATATGGCGTTACTGCCTCATATAAATAAGAACTTGGGATAATTTTTCAAAAAACAGGTTCTCTGATTTTAAAACGGTATAACTTTTCTGTTTGTGAGTAAAGGCTACAACTTTTCTAGCGGAGTCCTCATGGTTTTTTGAGAGCTTTGTATTAGTGATAAAAATAAAAAAATCTAGGGATAGTAACTCCAAAATTTTTAAAGGTAAAACTCAGAACAACCTTTGAGGTCGAAACTTTATATGGGCCAAATATAGTGCTGAGCGAGACCTTTTCTGCGACATTAAGATCATAGAGATCGGATATCAAATAAGGAAGTTATTACAAAAACGCGATTTAGCTGTTTTTAACGCGGGCCTAAAAAAAAAATTTTTACACCATAAATATTTTTTCGACGTAAGTGTTCAAATAAAACTGACACACGCAAACTTTATTTTCGTGATACGGCTTAATGTCCGTCCGTCCGTCCGTCTATCCGTACGCACTCTAACTCGCGCAAAAATTGAGATATTTTGATGAAATTTGGAATGCAAGTTGGTATCGAGACTGGGGCGGTTGGTATTGAAAATGGGCGAAATCGGACCATGAGCACGCCCACTTTTCCTATATAGAAAAAATCGGAAATTTGGTATCTCAGTCCCTAATATAGCTGGAGCGATGAAATTTTCCCCACGTGTTGAGCTCGGGCCACTATGAAGAAATTTGATGAGATCTTGGAAATTGGGCGGTGCCACGCCCACTTATTAAGGGTCAAATATTGAAAGTTTTATGAGTCATAACTCAGAAACCGTTGAAGATATATCGATGAAAGTTGGTACACGTGATTTACTTACTTAGACAAATGTTTGGACGGAAAATTGTCAAAATCGGTTGACGGCCACGCCCACTTTTAAATATGTGTATTATAAAGTGACTTAATAAAAACATTTTAAGCGATATCTCTGTCAAATATAAAGATCTATCACTGAAATTTTGTATCATGAGTCCAACTATGGGCATAAAACAAAAACCACAGAAATTTTGGAAAATGGGCGGTGCCACGACCACTTATTAAGGGGCAAACATTGAAAGTTTTATGAGTCACAACTCAGGAACCGTTAAAGATATATCGATGAAATTTGGTACGCGTGATATACTTACTCAGTCAAGTGTTTGGACGAAAAATTGCCAAAATCGGTTGACGACCACGCCCACTTTTATATATGGGTATTATAAAGTGGCCTAATAAAAACATTTAAAGCGATATCTCTGTCGAATATAAAGATATATCATTGAAATTTTATGGTAGGAGTCCGACTGCGGACATAAAACGAAAAACACAAAAGTTTTGGAAAATGGGCGTGGCACAGCCTCTTTTTAGAAACAGGAATATACGAGATTTCTCAGCCCATAGCTCGACAAAGAATTGAGATATTATGACGAAACTTGGTGCGTACACTTTTATTGACTGTGGCAATACATGTTCAAAATTTTAGCGAAATCGGTTGACGACCACGCCCACTTTTATATATGGGTATTATAAAGTGGCCTAATAAAAACATTTTAAGCGATATCTTTGTCAAATATAAAGATAATTCATTGAAATTTTGTGGCAGGAGTCCAACTGCGGACATAAAACGAAAAACACAAAAATTTTGGAAAATGGGCGGTGCCACGCCCACTTATTAAGGGGCAAACATTGAAAGTTTTATGGGTCATAACTCAGAAACCGTTGAAGATATATCGATGAAATTTGTTATGCGTGATTTACTTACTTAGGCAAATGTTTGGACGAAAAATTTCCAAAATCGGTTGACGGCCACGCCCAGTTTTGTATATGGGTATTATAAAGTGGCCTAATAAAAACATTTTAAGCGCTATCTTTGTCAAATATAAAGATAATTCATCGAAATTTTGTGGCAGGAGTCCAACTATGGACAGAAAGCAAAAAACACAAAAATTTTGTAAAATGGGCGTGGCACCGCCTACTTTTAGAAGCAGGAATATACGAGATTTCTGAGCCTATAACTCGACAAATAATTGAGATATTATGACGAAACTTGGTTTATACACTTCTTGGTTTATACACTTCTATAACACTTTTTAACAAAGATATTTCTGGAACACCCTTTGGGAATTTGTAACGTGACATCTTTGAAACTAGAAGTCATAAAGGAATGAAATGTTGCACAAAGAATAATATTCATATGCTTAGTTGGATGACTGATAAAAATGTTGAAAATGGGCGTGGCTACGCCTATTTTATGCAGCACTCGCTTTATATAAATCACACCGTATTTGCCTCAAACGCAAAAAAAAAAATGAAAGCACACAGCTGAGTATCTAATGTTCGATTCCACTCGAACTTAGGCTTCCTTACTTATTTTTTTTTATACTCAGCTGTACTAGTACACAGAGTATTATAGTTTTAATCACATAACGGTGGATTGTAACAGAATGAAATAATCGAGATAGATATAGACTTATATATATCAAAATGATCAGGGTGAAAAGAGAAATCGATTGAGCCATGTCCGTCCGCCCGTCCGTCTGTCCGTCCGTCCGTCTGTAAACACTCTAACTCGCGCAAAAATTGAGATATTTTGATGAAATTTGAAATGCAAGTTGGTATCGAGACTGGGACGGTTGGTATTGAAAATGGGCGAAATCGGACCATGACCACGCCCACTTTTCCTATATAGAAAAGATCGGAAATTTGGTATCTCAGTCACTAATATAGCTAGAGCGATAAAATTTTACCCACGTGTTGAGCTCAGGCCCCTAGGAAGAAATTTGATGAAATTTTGGAAAATGGGCGGTGCCACGCCCACTTATTAAGGGTCAAACCTTGAAAGTTTTATATGTCATAACTCAGAAACCATTGAAGATATATCGATGAAATTTGGTACGCGTGATTTACTTAGGCAAACGTTTGGAGGAAAAATAGTTAAAATCGGTTGACGGCCACGCCCACTTTTATATATGTGTATTATAAAGTGGCCTAATAAAAACATTTTAAGCGATATCTCTGTCAAATATAAAGATATATCATTGAAATTTTATAGCAGGAGTCCAACTGTGGACATAAAACGAAAAACACAAAAATTTTGGAAAATGGGCGTGGCACCGCCTCTTTTTATAAACAGGAATATACGAGATTTCTGAGCCCATAACTCGACAAATAATTGAGATATTATGACGAAACTTGGTTTATACACTTTTATAACTTGGGATAATAGACACGCAAAAATTTATTGAAATCGGTTTATGACCACGCCTACTTTTTAACAAAGATATTTCTGGAACACCCTTTGGGAATTTGTAACGTGACATCTTTGTAACTAGAAGTCAAAAAGGAATGAAATTTTGCACAAAGAATAATATTCATATGCTTAGTTGGATGACTGAGAAAAATGTTGAAAATGGGCGTGGCTACGCCCACTTTATGCGGCACTCGCTTTATATAAAACACGCCGTGTTTCCATCAAACGCAAACAAACAATGAAAGCATACAGCTGAATATCTAATGTTCGATTCCACTCGAACTTAGGCTTCCTTACTTGTTTGTTTTAAAATATTATTTAAAGGGTTGTTTTGTTGAGTAAACAAAAAAACCTCTATGAATTTAGAATTAAGAATGAAATTTGCACCTTTTTGTGAAGGCTGTCTAATTTTTGTAGCTTTTTGTCAAAAAAATGAATTTCTTTATTAATCTCATATTATCTTTAATTTTATGTTTAAATGTTCCACATAGGACTGGAAATAAATGAAATAAATTATCTCAGTCAAAAAACAAATAAGTTTTATATTTTTCACCTCCTTAGAAGCCATTAAATGAAGATACGTCATTATGACGTATGTTTATCTTTGCAGGGGTATAAAATAGCGTTATCTATCTAGGGTTAACTTCTATCACGTGTACTGTGCTACACGCTGGTTTTTTTTTTTCTGGGTGTGGAAATCAGTACTAATACTCTGAAAAAAAACGTTGTAAATCTAAAGACTTTCGCTGTTAAATGCCCAACAACGCTCCGTTGTTGTTTCAAAGGTGCGAGCGTTGTTGATTTAAGTCAATAACGGAGATTGTTGGAAAAAATTTTCACCTAAAAATAAGTTTTTGTTTGCATTTTACTCTTCATCTTCTCTCCGCCCAGGTCCCAACTGCAAATATGTAGCCTCCGCTTGTTCTTCTATTCTTCTCTCCTTCTTATCATTCACTGGTTGCTATCTTTATTTCTTATTCTGATTTTTCTTCTTTATTTTATATTCTCCTCCGGATTCGAACCATGACGTCAGCCTAAAATTCTATCCAATCATCATATAGTGGAACATTCAACATTATATTGAATTGTAGTAACCTATTTATACTTCCATTTCCTAAAAAAGTAATCCATGAATTATTTGAATCATTGTAAAAACAAAATTTAAAAAAATTTGTTCTCATTAGTTTTGTTTACAACGGAAACTGTTGGGTCAAATACTTTTGCCTTTAAATCAACAACGGGGAGAAAATTGTTGCTAAAAATAAACTTTTTTTTGGATTTTTCTCTTAATCTTCTCTCCATCATTATTTTTTTTGTTAGTTTTCTCACAAAAAAATATTTTCTTACAAAAAATTTTTAAAGGCAAGCAAGTTCTTGAATCAACAACGCCCGTTTTTGAATAAATTGTTGGATCAAAAACTTTGTTGTAAAAACAAATACTTTTGCTGTTGAATCAAAGACGGGGATTCAACAGCCGAAAGTTGCTGGTTTAACTACGGGTATTTTTTTCAGAGTACATTGTCTCATATCTGTTTTTACAGTTTTAATCAATTTCAAGTGCCACCAGGTGCCACCTCTCAATTTGTTGCATTACACAGTACAACATTTTTCATTGATTCGCGACTCAATTTTGATAAGGCCCTTTTGTTTAACATAACTCAAGAACCACTAGTCGGATTTTGCTTAAACAAATTTAGAAAAATTAAGAATTACAATTACTTTCATCTGTTTATATAACTTTTCGCTACATAAGCAACAGTTTCGCGGTTACAAATAAATGTATAGAGAAAAAAATAGTTTTCGCCTAAAACTAAATTTTTTTTTAATTCATAAAAAATCCAAAAAGTTTAAAGTCCTATTACTTTTACGTAAAGTCGCATAACCTATGAACAAAATGATAGATAAATCATGAAAATCGATGAACGCGTTTCGTTTTTATTCCAATTCAGTACGCTGAGAGAAAAATGCAATTGTAAAAATAACTCCCAACGGTGACAATGTTACATTTTTCAATGTCGACTAATTTCTTGTTGAATTACACTTTTTTATAGTTAAAGTAAATATTTTTCTGTTAGTTTAAAGGTAAAATAATCAATTTAGCAATAATTCGTAGTTAAAAACAAGTAAGGAAGCCTAAGTTCGAGTGGAATCGAACATTAGATACTCTGCTGTGTTCTTTCATTGTTCCAGAAATATCTTTGTTAAAAAGTAGGCGTGGTCATAAACCGATTTCAATAAATTTTTGCGTGTCTACTAACACAGGTTATAAAAATGTATATACCAAGTTTCGTCATAATATCTCAATTATTTGTCGAGTTATGGGCTCCGAAATCTCGTAGATTCCTTTGTCTAAAATGAGGCGGTGCCACGCCCATTTTCCAAAATTTTTCTATTTTTTGTTTCCGGTCTATTGTAGAACTCATGCCAAAAAATTTCAATGAATTATCTTTATATTTGAAAAAGATATCACTTAAAATGTTTTTATTAGGCCACTTTATAATACCCATATATAAAAGTGGGCGTGGTCGCCAACCGATTTTGGCAATTTTTCGTCCAAGCATTTGCCTAAGTAAGTATATCACGCCTACCACATTTCATAGATATATCTTCAACGGTTTCTGAGTTATGACTTTCAATGTTTGCCCCTTAATAAGTGGGCGTGGCACCGCCCATTTTCCAAAATTTCACCATATTTCTTCATAAGGGCCTGAGCTCAATACGTGTGTGAAATTTTATCACTCTAGCTCTATTAGTGCCTGAGATACAAAATTTCCGATTCTTACTATATAGGGGAAGTGGGCGTGGTCATGGTCCGATTTCGCCCATTTTCAATACCATCCGTCCCAGTCTTGATACCAACTTACATTTCAAATTTCATCAAATATCTCAGACGGACGGACATGGTTCAATCGATTTCTCTTTTCACCCTGATCATTTTGATATATATGTCTATATCTATCTCGAATATTTCATTCTGTTACAATCCACCGTTAGGAAATCAAAACTATAATACTCTGTGTACTAGTACAGCTGAGTATAATAATCTAACAATATAAGCAATTTCATTACAGCATCAACATTTCCAATTTGGCATGGCTACATTGTCAACTTAAAGTGGGCATTCTCGATTTGACGTTGAGAGATTTTTATTCGATATGGATACATTTTCAACTTAAAGTGGGGATTGTTGATCTGACAAATTTCAAATGCAAACGTGTATACAATTTGTAGCCGAAATTGAACGGCGTGCGTAAAAAAGCAAACTCGACTCCCAATTTTTGTTTTGCGTGATAGTGGAATTTAGATTGTTTACAAAAAATTAAGCACTTCCTTTCGATATCGTGTGTGTTATATATTCTACAAAATAACAAAGTTTCCTCGGATTTTCTGTCTTGTTCCGGCAATGAATGAGGTGGAGAATCATGCGGCGGATGCCAAGGGAAAACTGAAAGACATATTAATACAGATTGGTGGCATATTATTAGGTAGATTTAAAGTGTTGGCGATTGCTGTGAATGAGCATGCGTTGGTGGAGCTTTTTAAATTAATTCTAAAAGGCCTAACAAAGGGGTCGGCTTTACCTTAAAGAACCACGATCCGAGAAAAATGACTTTTTCAGGGGGCTCTCACAGATATCAAAACCGAAATCAAAATTTGCCGGAGGCTTATAGTTCACGAGATATTTGTTGGTAATTTGTTGGTAGTTGGATGGGTCTATAGATATTACCGGGTGAGGGTTATTTTTTAAAGCGCAGCCAAAGGCCGCCAACGGGAAAATTACAACACACAAATTACTTTATCAAGGAATATCTCCTCAACTATAAGCGTCCGGCAGGTAAGACCTTTGTTTTTCTCGAACCTTGGTTCCTTAATGTAAAGCCGACCCTTTTGGTAAGCAGATTGAAATCTGAGCCAAACTGTTATGTATTACTATCGGTTTGTTCGTGTTGAGTGAAATTTTTGTAAATATGTTGACTGTGTAATCTATTAAAATAACAAAAATGTACGTTACATTTGTGTTTATCTAAATAAAACAAGTAAGGAAGCCTAAGTTCGAGTGGAATCGAACATTAGATACTCAGCTGTATGCTTTCATTGTTTGTTTGCGTTTGATGGTGTGACGGACTTTTCCTTTGGGTTTGCTGGGGTAGCGCAGTCCGTCCAGGGTTCCTGAAATTATAAGAATTCCTAGTTTTCCCAATTAAAGAAAACCCTGTATTTTAGTTATTTTCATAAATCGTTATAAAATTCATTTATTAATATATTCTTTAAACATAAATTATTCCCTACAAAAATTCCTACGACTGTATAAAGGTAGCGGAGGTGTTCTTACCCGCCCGCTGACCTTCCGTTGACAGAGGTGGAAACCGCCTGCCAAATATAACTGCACACAAATGAAGTGTTAGGACCTCCAGGTGTGCGCCGTTTGTGGGTGTGTTAATTCCACCGACAAATATACCTGCTTCTGATTCCTGTGCTAAATGTATAACGTAAGCTACCAAATAATAATAATATAATTCTAAGTACAGATGGGGTGTTAAGACCCCCAGGTGTACTCCTTTGTCGGTGTGTTAATGCCACCGACAAGTATACCTAACGCTTGCCTAACTCCTACTGATTTTCCTCAGGATGCTGTCGCCCTTTTATACAAAATCCTGACAGCGGCGGACAGTTATCGCTGCACAAATTTCCCGTAACTTTTACATTTGTTGCTAATTCTAATATAAATATGTATTCTTAACTTAACTGCTTTCTATTATTAACGTATGTACATATGTATATCGCTGTATACAAAAATCCCGGAACGGGTCAACAACTCTGCCTGCACTAATTTTCTGTAACTTTTACAATTGTTGCTATTTCTAACGTACATATGTATTCCAAACTCACGGCCTCTAATATAAACATATGTATGTATGCATGTCTGTATGTCACTCATGCACTTGCATTTTACCGTATTCCTCTTTGTGCGACCTTCGCTTACTGGCCGGCTGCCTATGGTTCAATGCGTGTGCAGTTGAGTGTACATATGTATGTACATACGTATGCTTATATTTTACAATGTAAGATTTACATGTTTGGTTGTGTGTACATATGTTAAACTTTTAAAGTTTAGTAACCTTAATTTTGGGGTGAAAGACTTTAATTTTAATTATTAGACTGTGTATATATGTATATGCATATGTACCTTAATATGTATATATGTATGTACTATATTTAAATTATGTATGATTATGTATATACTGCTTATGTATATAATTCGGCTGTAGATATGTATGTAGGTATATATATGTATATATTAATAATATATATATATATGTATGATTTCAATGTTGATATACATATATATGTATATGTATGTATCCTGGTATGTACATATGTATGTATGTACAAATAATATATATGTATGTAATCCAAATTGTATATATGTGCATATGTATATATATACGTATGTGAATTCAAGTTATATAAGGATATATATACATATGTATGTATGTATGCTAATTCCTATTTGTACATTAGGCTGGGTCAGATTTCATGAATGTACAAAAATCCCATTTGTGTGTATATATATATACGTATGTAAATTCAAGTTATATATATATATGTATGTATGTATGTATGCCAGTTCCTGTTCGTATGATGATTACATTAGGCTGGGTCAGATTTCCTGTATGCATGGATGTATAAAAATCCCAATTGTATGTACATATATATTCGTATGTAAATTCACGTTATATATTTATATGTATGTATGTATGCCAATTTCTATTTGTATGATGATCACATTAGGCTGGGTCGGACTTTATGTATGCAAGTATGTACGTTCTTGTGGGGGACTCCAACTCCTCAGGATTGGGGTCCTCACACTCCCCCCTCACCTTCCAGACGGTGACTCACCGTCACCAGCCGCGTTCATGATATGGTGATGTGTAAATTGGATGCTGATCCCGAAATTTTTCTCACTGTTTCTCGTCATCGATCTATGTATAGCGTTCATTACTGCTGTGGCGTTATGGCTTGGCGTGTCGTAGCCTCATATTGGAGGTGTCGATTCGTCACGTGCTGATCCCGAAAACAATATGTCGCGCTGTGGTCCCGAAAATTTCGTATGCCGCCATTATTACCATATGCGTGTTGGCAATCTGTTCTAGGGAGAAAATCGAACGTGACTGTATAGTGACTCACCTCATAACCGTATTCATTTGCAAAATTGTATGCGTTTTCGATGGCTGAACCGATCCCGTTCGCTCTGGTGATACTGTGACCATGGTTCCTCTCTGCTCTGCTTGGGTTTGGAGCTCTACATATTCGCACATCTTGGCGTACAACCTGTGCATAACTCGCTGTGTTGTTTTCCATTGCTATAGCGCCGTAGTGTGCGACAATACCAGGCTGGCGTTCTGTGTTCGTATTAACGTTTGTGGACCTTGGTATAATAGCACGTGATGTTGTCGGTTGCTCCGTTGGTGTGTTATTACTCAGTGCTGGTGTATTCTTCGCCGTGTTCTTGGGTGTTGTTGTTGACTGTGGTGTTATTATTGGTTGCGTGCTGTTTTCCTTCTGTACCTTTATGCGTTGCTCATTTCGGGATTCCTGCAACCTTACGTTCTCGTCTTTACGTTGCGCCGCGTTTGATACTGTGGGGTCGTCATCGTGTTCTGCTGCCGCTGCATGATACGTCTTTAGCTCGCTTATGTGTGCCCTTATCCTCTTGCCGTTACGTGTTTTGTCCAACTCTACGATGACTGGTGAAATGAAGTTCACTACTCGGTGTGGCCCATTGTATTTAGGCGCTAGTTTGGCCGCAAAATTGTCAACTGCCTTAGACAATTGGTGCTCCTTTACCAAAACTAAATCGCCGACGGCCGGTCGCCATTGTCTTCTTCGCAAGTTGTAGTAACGTGCCTGTTCTGCGGATGCGTGCTCCTGTTTGCGTCGTACCATTTCAAAAATCTCTTTCATCTTCGATTGTTTGCCACTCAGATTGACCCCCTCCTGACCAGTGCCGAATGTTCGTTCGTCGTACAGCGCGTTTGGAATCCGTGGTTCTCTGCCTTGTATTATGTATGCTGGACTGTAGCCTGTTGATTCGCATACACTTGTATTCAGTGCCAGTGTTATCTCTGGTAACAACTCGTCCCAATTTCGCTGTTCCTTGCCGGTGAACTGTGCTATCATTCTTTTAATGTTGCGGTTTGCCCTTTCGGTCGGATTTTCTTGCGGTGTGTACGGTGCCGTCAGTTGGTGTTTTACTCCCAACTCTTGTAAGTATTTCTTAAATTTCGTGCTTATAAATTGTGCTCCATTGTCCGTGATTAGAACCTTTGGTACGCCAAATCGTGATAAAATTCGCTCTCTAAATCCCTTTACCAAGTTTTCGGTTGTTGCCTTGCGTATTGCTACAATCTCTACCCACTTTGAAAATTTGTCGAAGAATACTAACGCCATCGTGTTGCCATGTTTCGAACGTGGTAGGGGCCCAACGAAATCTGCACACACTGTTGCCCAAGGTTCCTCTGCAACTTGCGTGAGCATCTTTCCCGCGGCTTGCTGTTGGTTTGGTTTATATATTTGACATGTGTGGCATTGTTGTACGTACCTTTTCACGTCTCTGAACATTCCAGGCCAATAGTATCGTGCCATTGCGCGTGAAATCGACTTCTTTATGCCCATATGCCCTGCGCTTGGTGTATCGTGGATTTCTCTTAACACTCTCTGTCTTTGTGATGTTGGTACACACAGTTTCCACGGAATTGCGTCTTCACCGTCCATTTGATTACTGATTCGCCTATACAGCGCTCCTTCCTCTATTACGTAATCCGGGAATTTGTCTGGTGCCTTCTTTATTTCCGCCACCTTTGCTTCAATCCACTTACATTTGTTCTCCTCCTGTTGTAACGTTATTGTACCCATCTTTTCCTCGAGTGGTTGGCGTGAAAGTGCGTCTGCGACAACGTTAAGCTTCCCTTTTCGGTACTGTATGTCGAATGAATACTGCTGTAATTCCAGCGCCCATCTCGCGATTCGACCTGTTGGATTTTCAATAGCGTTAAGCCATTTCAATGCTAGGTGATCGGTGATCACCGTGAACGTGTATCCTTCTACGTATTGCCTCATCTTCCTTATTGCCCATACTATGGCCAGACACTCCTTTTCCGTCGCTGAGTAGTTTGTTTCCGCCTTATTCAATCGGCGGCTTGCATACGCTACTACTCGTTCTTCATCTCCTGCTCCTTGTGTAAGTACTGCGCCAATACCAAAATCGCTTGCGTCCGTTTGTAGGCAAAATCTCTTCGTAAAGTCTGGGCACGCTAAAATGGGTGCCTGTGTGAGCGCGCTCTTCAACGTTTCAAACGCTACCTGCTGCTCCTCTGTCCATTTCCATTTGTTGCCTTTTCTTAACATTGACGTTAGGGGGTGTGAGATGCGTGAAAAATCTGGGACGAACCTCCTATACCATGATACTACCCCTAAAAATCGTCTTATCTCTCGTAGATTGTGTGGTGGTTTGAGTTCTTTAATCGCCGCGACCTTCTCTGGATCCGTATGAATGCCGTCTTCGCTGACCACGTGCCCCAAGTACTTCAGTTTCCTTTTAAAGAACTCGCACTTCTCTGGATTTATCCTCAAATTTGCTTGCCTTAATCGCCTGAAAACTTCTGATAAATGTCGTATATGATCTTCTAATGTCTTACTTGTAATTATGATGTCGTCTAGGTACGCGAATGCGTGAGGTTCTAGCTCTGGGCCGATAACACTATCGAGTGCTCTTTGGAAAGTTGCTGGAGCGGAGTGTAGCCCAAACGGCATTACCTTCCACTGAAATAATCCTCGCCCCGGTACGGTGAATGCGGTATATTGCTTACTATTTACCTCCATAGGGATCTGCCAATATCCGCTTTTGAGGTCTAGGCTGCTGATAAAGTGTGCACTTCTTAGCCGATCAAGAATGTGTTGGATACGTGGCAACGGGTACGCATCTGGGACTGACCTGGCGTTGAGTTGGCGGTAGTCGACGCAGAGTCGCCATTTGCCGTTCTTCTTTCTTACCAGAACTATGGGCGCGCTGTGTGGACTATGTGATGGCTCGATACAATCCATCTCGATAAGCTCATCGATCTCCTTGTTCATAATCTCCTGCATCTTTGGATTCTTCGGGAAGTACCTTTGCTTGATTGGACGATCATCACGCATCACTATCTTATGTGTGGCTATGTTGGATACTCCTGACATTTTCTCGAACATCTGTAATTCACGTTTTAGAAATTCACTCACCCTAGTGTCTGTGTTGCCAACTGCTGTCGGGGCGGTTGCCTTGTATTCTACGCCCCCGTCTGGACTCTTGCGCTCTTCCTCGATTATTGCGGTACACATGGCTATGTCTTCCCTATGATTCTCTGCCTGCAACGTTATAGCATGTTTACCGCACCTTAATTCCACATTCGCCTTTGCCAAGTAGTCCGTTCCAATAGCCACGTTGTCTGCCAACCCTGGTAACACTAGTAGCTCACTCTTCTGCACCTGATCACCCAACTTAACCTCTGCTTCCACTGCCTCTACTATCGTTCGGCGTCTTCCATCGCCCATCACCACTCTTGTTTCTACCTCTTTGAATTTGCTTAACTTCGATGCCATCGTGTCGCTCACAAAGCTCCTCGTCGCTCCCGTATCGATCGCCGCCACTACTTCTTCTCCCTCCAGTGTCACTGTCGCCAAAACTCGACCTTGCACCTGCTTAAAAATGTTCGTTGTGTTCGAGGTTGTTGCTGTGGAGACCCCATCCCTCGATACTAATGGGGCCCCTGGCCGTTTCCCTGATTCGTACGGCAGCACTCGCGTGTAAGGATACCTATCTTACCACACGTCCAGCAGAAATCCTTCCTAGCGTTTCGACAGCCTCGTGCATAATGCCCACTTTCGCCACATCTTCTACATGCGGCTCGTATATCAACATACCCTTGCTGTGGTCTTCCTGTGTGTTCTTGTGGTACATCCTTCCTTGACTCCTCATCGGCTCGCAAACAATGGTATCTCTCTTCTGGACGCCGGGGTACGAACGGTCTCGCTGTTGGCTTTGACGCTTCCTTCTCTGGTGTAATATTTTCAAAATCTTCAACCAGACTTACCAGTTCTTCCAGGCTTTTGAACTCACTCCGTTTCACATACAGCTGGTACTCTCTGCGGGAATTTCGATAAATTCTACTCAACCTTTGCTCCTCCGTGTAGTCAGCATGTCGCATGAGTCCTTGCAGCGCTAACACGTAATCCTTGAACTTCTCACCAGGACGTTGAACTCGCTGTCGTATTTCATCATCCAAATTTTCAAAATATCTGGAGTTCAGGAAAAATTTGAGGAAGTCTCTCTTGAATGCATCCCATTCTTGCCAGTGTCGATTGTTATTTCTGAACCACACCAACGCCTTATCCTTCAACAATTCAGGCATCGCTCGTGGGATGGAGTTGCGATTAATATCATACCCATCCGCCAGTTCTTCGACGCGTTCGATAAAACTGAGTGGGTCATTACCGCCGTCATACCTGAATCCCCACTTGCGTATTCGGTCCATCGTTGTGGCATATGTCGTTGGTTGAGGCATCATGTACATATGCTGCATTGCTTCGCCAGGTGTTACAAATCGGTATGCGCGCTCATCAAATCCCATCGCCGGATAAAATGGTGATGTTGCTCTGCTGCCACTGGCTGATATTGGTACATTTTCTTTCGGTGTTGGAGGTTGTACCGAGATCGTCGGTCGACTATGTTGCAGTTCCAACTCTTCCAAGCGGGTCTGGAATTTCGGGTCGCTACCTTGTGTCTGAATAAATGTTACCAGACGTTTGCGCAGCTCTTCCACCGTTCCACTGCCTTCTAAACCAAACTCGCCGACGTACTTACAAAGCTCCTCTCGGCTGAGGTGGTATACCCATGAAACCTTCACCATCGTTGCGTATTGTATGTTCACTTCCTTAGATGCTCTTCCACTCACGCTTGCTGCTCACGGCCAAATTCTACTCGCACGCTTGTTTCTTACTTAAAATCGCTGACTTCGTTTAACTTTCCAAATTTTGATGTTTTGTACTCTTCAAGTCCTCGTATACTTTTAGAGTCCCTGCTCGGGCGCCATTTGTGACGGACTTTTCCTTTGGGTTTGCTGGGGTAGCGCAGTCCGTCCAGGGTTCCTGAAATTATAAGAATTCCTAGTTTTCCCAATTAAAGAAAACCCTGTATTTTAGTTATTTTCATAAATCGTTATAAAATTCATTTATTAATATATTCTTTAAACATAAATTATTCCCTACAAAAATTCCTACGACTGTATAAAGGTAGCGGAGGTGTTCTTACCCGCCCGCTGACCTTCCGTTGACAGAGGTGGAAACCGCCTGCCAAATATAACTGCACACAAATGAAGTGTTAGGACCTCCAGGTGTGCGCCGTTTGTGGGTGTGTTAATTCCACCGACAAATATACCTGCTTCTGATTCCTGTGCTAAATGTATAACGTAAGCTACCAAATAATAATAATATAATTCTAAGTACAGATGGGGTGTTAAGACCCCCAGGTGTACTCCTTTGTCGGTGTGTTAATGCCACCGACAAGTATACCTAACGCTTGCCTAACTCCTACTGATTTTCCTCAGGATGCTGTCGCCCTTTTATACAAAATCCTGACAGCGGCGGACAGTTATCGCTGCACAAATTTCCCGTAACTTTTACATTTGTTGCTAATTCTAATATAAATATGTATTCTTAACTTAACTGCTTTCTATTATTAACGTATGTACATATGTATATCGCTGTATACAAAAATCCCGGAACGGGTCAACAACTCTGCCTGCACTAATTTTCTGTAACTTTTACAATTGTTGCTATTTCTAACGTACATATGTATTCCAAACTCACGGCCTCTAATATAAACATATGTATGTATGCATGTCTGTATGTCACTCATGCACTTGCATTTTACCGTATTCCTCTTTGTGCGACCTTCGCTTACTGGCCGGCTGCCTATGGTTCAATGCGTGTGCAGTTGAGTGTACATATGTATGTACATACGTATGCTTATATTTTACAATGTAAGATTTACATGTTTGGTTGTGTGTACATATGTTAAACTTTTAAAGTTTAGTAACCTTAATTTTGGGGTGAAAGACTTTAATTTTAATTATTAGACTGTGTATATATGTATATGCATATGTACCTTAATATGTATATATGTATGTACTATATTTAAATTATGTATGATTATGTATATACTGCTTATGTATATAATTCGGCTGTAGATATGTATGTAGGTATATATATGTATATATTAATAATATATATATATATGTATGATTTCAATGTTGATATACATATATATGTATATGTATGTATCCTGGTATGTACATATGTATGTATGTACAAATAATATATATGTATGTAATCCAAATTGTATATATGTGCATATGTATATATATACGTATGTGAATTCAAGTTATATAAGGATATATATACATATGTATGTATGTATGCTAATTCCTATTTGTACATTAGGCTGGGTCAGATTTCATGAATGTACAAAAATCCCATTTGTGTGTATATATATATACGTATGTAAATTCAAGTTATATATATATATGTATGTATGTATGTATGCCAGTTCCTGTTCGTATGATGATTACATTAGGCTGGGTCAGATTTCCTGTATGCATGGATGTATAAAAATCCCAATTGTATGTACATATATATTCGTATGTAAATTCACGTTATATATTTATATGTATGTATGTATGCCAATTTCTATTTGTATGATGATCACATTAGGCTGGGTCGGACTTTATGTATGCAAGTATGTACGTTCTTGTGGGGGACTCCAACTCCTCAGGATTGGGGTCCTCACAATGGAAACACGGCGTATTTTATATAAAGCGAGTGCTGCATAAAGTGGGCGTAGCCACGCCCATTTTCAACATTTTTATCAGTCATCCAACTAAGCATATGAATATTATTCTTTGTGCAAAATTTCATTCCTTTATGACTTCTAGTTATAAAGATGTCACGTTACAAATTCCCAAAGGGTGTTCCAGAAATATCTTTGTTAAAAAGTAGGCGTGGTCATAAACCGATTTCAATAAATTTTTGCGTGTCTATTAACACAATTTATAAAAGTGTATAAACCAAGTTTCGTCATAATATCTCAGTTATTTGTCGAGTTATGGGCTCCGAAATCTCGTAGATTCCTTTGTCTAAAAAGAGGCGGTGCCACTCCCATTTTCCAAAATTTTTATATTTTTTGTTTCCGGTCTATTGTGGAACTCATGCAACAAAATTTCTATGAATTATCTCCATATTTGACAAAGATATCGCTTAAAATGTTTTTATTAGGCCACTTTATAGTTCGCATTTATAAAAGTGGGCGTGGTCGTCAAACCGATTTCGCTAAAATTTTGAACATGTATTACATCAAGTAATAAAAGTGTACACACCAAGTTTCGTCATTATATATAAATTATTTGTTGAGTTATGGGCTCAGAAATCTCGTATATTCCTGTTTCTAAAAAGAGGCGGTGCCACACCCATTTTCCAAAATTTTTGTGTTTGTCGTTTTATGTCCGCAGTTGGACTCCTGCTATAAAACTTCAATGATATATCTTTATATTTGACAGAGATATCGCTTAAAATGTTTTTATTAGGTCACTTTATAATACACATATATAAAAGTGGGCGTGGCCGTCAACCGATTTTAACTATTTTCCGTCCAAACGTTTGCCTAAGCAAGTAAATCACGCGTACCAAATTTCATCGATATATCTTCAATGGTTTCTGAGTTATGACATATAAAACTTTCAAGGTTTGACCCTTAATAAGTGGGCGTAGCACCGCCCATTTTCCAAAATTTCACCAAATTTCTTCCTAGGGGCCTGAGCTCAACATGTGGGTAAAATTTCATATCTCCAGCTATATTAGTGACTGAGATACCAAATTTCCGATTTTTTTCTATATAGGAAAAGTGGGCGTGGTCATGGTCCGATTTCGCCCATTTTCAATACCAACCGTCCCAGTCTCGATACCAACTTGCATTTCAAATTTTATCAAAATGTCTCAATTTTTGCGCGAGTTAGAGTGTTCACAGACGGACAGACGGACGGACATGGCTCAATCGATTTCTCTTTTCACTCTGATCATTTTGATATATATATAAGTCTATTCTATCTCGATTATTTCATTCTGTTACAATCCACCGTTATGTGATTAAAACTATAATACTCTGTGTACTAGTACAGCTGAGTATAAAAATTTGGTTAAAAATGGGTTAATGCGTGGTCGTTAAGGGGTTAAAATTCTTGGGATTTACTATTTTAGTATCGATATACCTATTCTGATTCAAGAAAATTAAACTCGAAACTAAAATAAAAAACATAGGTCACCAACGGGTTAACTCATGGCCGTCAATGGTTAAGATGCTATAGATTAACAGCTTTAGTGCAGATAAAGCGATTCTGATGTAAAAAAGTTGATTTCAGAATTTTGAGCGTCCTCATATATATAAGTGGCCCCAGTGTGCGTCGTACGATAAATCGCATGCTTCGCCACCAACGTTCCAACTTCAATGTCGATTTATCGTCAAACATCATTTTTACTGACGCTTTGTAGAGTACACAACAAGCCAATGCATACGGATTGTGCTGGCTCTACATGTAATAATTGAAAAAATGCTAATTTTTGTATTATAAAAATACATAGGTTAAATGTTTAAATTTTTCACACTTAATATTGTACATTTTGGCAATATTTTTGTAGCAATTTATTAAATTTCGCCACTTTTATTTCTTATTTCCAACATGATGCGCGCGATGCTTTCACTTCAGCGAGAAAAAAATAATGAAGTTTGTATTATATACTAACCTTCCAATTTGTTGTACAACGCGACAAAATATCAAAATCGTTTGATCTTCAGCCAACCGTCTGTCCAACTTGTACAATAGGCCCACTAATGTCACGATTTGTTGTCAACGAGTCCAAATCGTACGATAAATTGGATGGTTGGTGGGCCCTATAAGAAGATTTATCGAGGGAAATAGCGGATAGTGTTTCCACTTGGTACAGAAAACACATTTACTACCTAGGTAGGCCTAATGGCCTGTTGTGATACCACCAGCGTTGCTTTTTTCAAGCTAGATTTAGCTTTTTTTCTTGTCTTTTAGCTGCAAAAATTCTGATTTAGCTTTGGCTTTTTTTTAGCTTTTTTATTTGCTGAAACTCCCCAAAAAATGAGCGCTGCTCACTGCTCATATACATTCATATAGTTACCATTATTTGATTGTAAAACATTTTTTTTAACATTTCGTTATTTTTATTGACTTTGAAGTACAAATTTACATATATGTAGTATATGAAAATAAATACCTTATGCAGGCTCCACTAAACACGTCGGTTCTTCAGATAAGCTGACTTCTTGTTCTTCTTCGACAGCTATCCAATTTGTTTACTTCTGCATATTCTATACATGCATTCGCGTTTAAAATTCGTCAAATTCTTCATTCTCTGAGTTTATCCATCATTCGCACGTGAGCTGAATGTCAAATTATTTCGTCTTCCTTACAGTTTTGACATCTCGGTCACGAGAGTTTGACATTCAGCTCACGGCGTGTATGTGTATATGTATCTTGAACCGACCTGTTAAATTGACCTTGAATTTATTCGTGTTTTGAAAACACATTAGGCGAGTTCCCCTGGCTGTGATCCAGATCCGCATAACAATTTTGCATGCAAATGGAACAACAATTTTGTTATCCTGGTGTTTGTCTGGATTGATTTTTTTGATCCATATAAACATCAGGATAAAAAAATTGTTGTTGCAGTTGCTTGCAAATTTTTTGTCCGGATTACTGCCCCGGGAAATCGCCTATTAATAAAGCATTGAAATACGCAGTAGGACTTGGTATCATCGTTTTATTAATCCGGGAGTACTAGTCAATAGATACTCCATTACTCCCTGTACCTCTTGTATAAGTATACAATTTTGTATACTCGCTTTTAACATTGTATGTCCTAGGAAGGGAAGAATTAACACAAACAAAATAAAACAAAACTGAAAAAATTTTGATATTGCTCGGAAAGGATATCAAACAGAGTACTTTTCTGCTCTCGCTTGTGGAGATCTCGCTCCAAGTTCTACTGGGTAATTTCGTAATTTTTTTAGCTTCTTTCTTTAGCTTAAATTTTTTTTTTTTGATGTGTTTAACAATTTTTTTTAGCCTTTTCTAGCTTTTTTTTGTTGAGAATCTAGCTGGAACTCTGGAAAAGTTCTGGCAACACTGGATACCAGCGGAACCCAAATCTACAATTTTTAGAATTTTTTTCTGTCTGCCCGTCTGTATGATTGTCTTCGCATCACGCAAAAACTACTGAATAGAATTTCAGCATTCTATCACTTAACGTCTAACTTAAAATTTAGGACAACTTTCATTTGGATATCTCATCCAGTTCCCAAGTTATTGACCAAAATGTAGGAAAAATGTGACCAAAAATGTGGTTTTTGAAGTTAACTTCTTAGGCGGCGATACGCAGATTTTATGGAGAGTGAAATTTGAAATTCGTTTGGGATGCAACGGAAGGAAGTTGTTGTGACCGGAAATAACAGCCATATTGCGCCTGTAAAAACAAACAAGCAATGGACCTCCATCCATTCCAAATATACATACACATTTTTATCGTCAACACCGAGTACAATTCTTTATACATATATATAGAAGAAAATATCGATATAGCCATACTTAGCGAGCAATACACCCAGAGGCCTGACTGCACCTGGGTCGCAGACTCAAGCGGGAAAGCGGCAATATGATCTTGCAAAGGCCGCCCCTTCCAATCTTTCGCAAGAGGCGCAAGAAACGGCTTCACGTGGGTGCAAATATTCGGTGCTTATATATTTAGCTGCTACGCCCCGCCTAGCGCTTCCTCAACGGAATTTGAAAGTATGCTGTTGAATTTAACAAAGGACGCTAGAGAAAAGGTCCCAATAATCATAGGCGGCGACTTTAATGCCTGGTGTACAGCATGGGGAAGTTCACGCACCAACCATCGGGGAAAGCTCGTACTCGAATTTCTAAGCCAAGCGAACCTTACGCTAATAAATAGCGGATCAAAATGCACCTTTAGAAAGGGGGAAAAATCTTCAATAATTGACCTAATGTTTGCAAACGACTCGCTTAGTCCTAGAATAAGGTGGTATGTTTCTGAAATCTACACCAATAGCGACCATATGGCGATCGTTGCCGAAGTTTCACAACCCTCTAGTCCGCACCCAGGGGTCCGTACGAGATGCCAAAAGTACACCTGGAGGAGGCGGGATTTTGAGGCTGAATTATTTAATCTGGCATGGGACACATCACCACCAAAACATCGAAATGCTGAAAGCCTGGTATCTGATATGGGAAAAAGGTTGGTCGCAGCATGTGACGCAGCGATGCGCCGTGGCTCTTCTCACCGACATAGAAGTAGTAGGTATACTGATGGAATGATGAGATAGCAATGCTCAGAAAATCATGTATTGCAGCACGGCGTAGATACCATAGAAATAGGAGAGGGGATAAAGAAATAGAACTACGGGAATGCTTCAAAACGTGCAAAAAAGCATTGAAAAAAGCCATTGCTCAAAGCAAGAAGAGCTGTTTTAATAAACTCTGTGAAGAGGCAAACGTCGACCCATGGGGGAAAGCTTACAAAGTATGTATGGCGAAGTTCAAGTCTGAAACTCAGCCGCCTACATGTTCAATGTTCCTTCTCAAGATAATCGAGACCTTGTTCCCAAAACCATAGAACGGCCCTCACCAATAACAGAAGAAGAAGTCCTGGAGGTAACTAAAAGATTACAGGATAAAAAAGCGCCTGGGGTGGACGGAATACCCAACAAAGCCCTAAAGGAGGCAATAAAATCAAACGTAAGCATGTTCGCATCGATGTACAGTGCATGTATAACAGAGGGTATCTTTCCCACCCCATGGAAAATCCAACACTTAGTTTTGATACTTAAACCTAAAAAAGCCCCAGATGAACCTTCGTCCTATCGGCCTATTTGCATGCTAGATTCAATTGGTAAGATATATGAGAAATTAATATGCAACCGATTGGAGATCGCTATCCAAAACACCGGCGGACTCTCAGAAAGGCAATTCGGATTTCGAAAAGGCAAATCGACGATTGATGCCACAAGAGAGGTAATTAATATCGCAAAAATCGCCGTTAGTGGTAAAAGATGGAAAGGGGGCTCAAAAAAGTACTTCGCCCTTATTACCCTAGATGTAAAAAACGCCTTTACCTCGGCTGGATGGTCCCACATAATAAGGGCACTACGCAATTTCAAGGTGCCGCAATACCTCATGAACATTATTCTGAGCTATTTCACTGATAGAATACTTATATATAGAGATGGATTTCTACCCGGTAAATACCCGGTAAAAACCCTTTTTAGGGTAAACAAGTAAGGAAGCCTAAGTTCGAGTGGAATCGAACATTAGATACTCAGCTGTATGCTTTCATTGTTTGTTTGCGTTTGATGGAAACACGGTGTAGGTACTTTCTATAAAGCAAGTGCTGCATAAAGTGGGCGTAGCCACGTCCATTTTCAACATTTTTATCAGTCATCCAACTAAGCATATGAATATTATTCTTTGTGCAAAATTTCACTCCTTTATGACTCTAGTTACAAAGATGTCACGTTACAAATTCCCAAAGGGTGTTCCAGAAATATCTTTGTTAAAAAGTAGGCGTGGTCATAAACCGATTTCAATAAATTTTTTCGTGTCTATTAACACAAGATATAAAAGTGTATAAACCAAGTTTCGTCATAATATCTCAATTATTTGTCGAGTTATAGGCTAAGAAATCTCGTATATTCCTGTTTCTAAAAAGAGGCGGTGCCACGCCCATTTTCCAAAATTTTTGTGGTTTTCGTTTTATGTCCGCAGTTGGACTCCTGCTATAAAATTTCAATGATATATCTTTATATTTGACAGAGATATCGCTTAAAATGTTTTTATTAGGCCACTTTATAATACCCATATTTAAAAGTGGGCGTGGTCGTCAACCGATTTCGCTAAAATTTTTAACATGTATTACCACAAGTAATAAAAGTGTACACACCAAGTTTCGTCATAATATATCAATTATTTGTCGAGTTATGGGCTCAGAAATCTCGTATATTCCAGCTTCTAAAAAGAGGCGGTGCCACGCCCATTTTCCAAAATTTTTACGGTTTTTGTCTTATGTTCGTAGTTAGACTCCTGCCATAAAATTTTAATGATATATCTTTATATTTGACAGAGATATCGCTTAAAATGTTTTTATTAGGTCACTTTATAAGACCCATATATAAAAGTGGGCGTGGTCGTCAACCGATTTTGGAAATTTTTCGTCCAAACATTTGCCTAAGTACATATATCACGCGTACTAAATTTCATTGATATATCTTCAATGGTTTCTGAGTTATGACTCATAAAACTTTCAATATTTGCCCCTTAATAAGTGGGCGTGGCACCGCCCATTTTCCTAAATTTTTGTGCTTTTTGTTTTATGTACATAGCTGGACTCATGCCACAAAATTTCAGTGATAGATCTTTATATTTGACAGAGATATCGCTTAAAATGTTTTTATTAGGCCCCTTTATAGTTCCCATATATAAAAGTGGGCGTGGCCGTCAACCGATTTTGGCAATTTTCCGTCAAAACATTTGTTTAAGTAAGTAAATCACGCATACCAAATTTCATCGATATATCTTCAACAGTTTTTGAGTTATGACTCATAAAGCTTTCAATGTTTGCTCCTTAATAAGTGGGCGTGGCACCGCCCATTTTCCAAAATTCCATCAAATTTCTTCTTAGGGGCCTGAGCTCAACACGTGGGTAAAATTTCATCACTCTAGCTATATTAGTGGCTGAGATACCAGATTTCCGATTTTTTCTATATAGGAAAAGTGGGCGTGGTCATGGTCCGATTTCGCCCATTTTCAATACCAACCGTCCCAGTGTCGATACCAACTTGCATTTCAAATTTCATCAAAATATCTCAATTTTTGCGCGAGTTAGAGTGTTTACAGACGGACGGACGGACAGACGGACAGACGGACGGACGGACGGACGGACGGACGGACGGACGGACGGACGGACATGGCTCAATCGATTTCTCTTTTCACCCTGATCATTTTGATATATATAAGTCTATATCTATCTCGATTATTTCATTCTGTTACAATCCACCGTTATGTGATTAAAACTATAATACTCTGTGTACTAGTACAGCTGAGTATAAAAAGGGTATTTTCCCAAATAAATACCCAACTCGAGGGTATATTTGGGAAAACGCAAATAATTTACACTTTAGCAAATATTACTTTATCTGTACTGAAATAATAATTTTATCATATATATAACCCAGCAGTATTTATCAGCTGGAAAACAGCACATATTTCCTACTGAATATTCAGTAGAGATGTAGTTCTAATATCTGAACTTTCCCTTTCGTTTTTATATAGAGGTGGCGTCGAAAATCAACTACCTAAAAACTGCCGAACGAGAAGGGAGAGTTTCTGTAGGAAAAAAGGCCTGAATACGCAGGGAGAACTTCCATAGCATGTATTTCAGTACACCTGATGCCTTCACTGCGTGTTCAGTTATTTTTTCAGCAATGAATTTTGAACTTACTTTCAGGCTATTTTTCATAATGAATATTCTATTGAATATGCACCTCCTTACCTCAAATACTGCTGGGAAGATACATACATATGTATGTATTAATTTGAATGGAATTTATATAAAAGGTGAATATGAATTAGATAGCTTCATATTGATTAATAATCGTGAATTGAATTGTTTAAGGCTGGGCTATAGGAAGATCCACATTTTGACCCACATCTATAAACTTGACCTCTCTTAAACTTCCTTTCCCTCTACTTTCGTTTTTCCTTTCTCTTACATCTCCGTTTCCTTTTCCTTTCCTTTTATTTTCCCTTTCCTTTGCCTTACCCTCTCATTCGTGGCCCCTTTCTCACTCCCAATTTCTCTCTCTCCCTGCGCTCTCGCATTCTATTTTCGTTTCCTTCTCCTCCCATTCCCACTCCTTACGACTTTCCTCTTCCTTTTTATTGCCCTTTACCCAGGGAACCAGGTTGCACATTACATCTAGAACATAGCTGTATTGAAGCCATGATTCCCACTTTTCGGTTTCATCCGCATCCACGTAGGACCCGGCCTATGCATCATAATTATAATAGTTCTGTGTCGAAGTCGTCATATAGACCTTTCATTTTGACCATATCTGGAGGCATCACAATTAAAAGAGTTCTATATTCAAGTCCTCATCAATTCCTTTCATTTGATACCAATATCGGCCAGAAACATTCGGGGGTCATTCGGGTCCACGGTTTTACTTATATTTGGGGACCCAGCCTAGGTATCACAAATAAAATAGTTCTATGTCGAAGTCATCATTAAGACCTTTCATTTGGTACCAATATCGCTCAGAAATATTCGAAGGTCATTCGGGTCCACGTTTGACCCAGAACTGGAGACCCGACCTAGGAACCACAATGAGTACCATTTTATGTAAATTCCCCGTTCAATACCTTTAATTTGATACTAATGTCGACCAAAAATATTCAGGGGAAAGCCGAATCCACGTTTTGACCTTTTGACCTATATTTAGGGAACTGGCTTCCGAATTTGAAAAAATATGATTCATATATAAAATATATATATTTTTGAAAATATATAAATCATCTAGGGCAAGGTACTCAGCTGGTGTGCAAATTTAGTCAAAATCCCTTCACGCATTTGGGCGAAAGCCGGCGACAAAAAAATAGGCTTGATTTATATCTATTATATAAAAATGAATGTGTGTGTGTGTGTGTGTGTGTGTGTGTGTGTGTGTGTGTTATTTATGGACATCCAAAGTAATCAACCGATCTTTATGAAATTTTCACAGTGGATTCATATGGTATATGCGCTGGTGATAGGGTATACAGACTTTCGGAAAAGTGGGAACTTCCCGGAATATGGGCCCAAATGTGGACCCAGAGTGACCCAGCAAGTCTTTGAGCAATATTGGTATCAAATGAAAGGTGCTGAGCAGGCCTTCAACATAGAGTTATTTTCATTGCGATGCCTAGGCCGGGTCCCGAGATATGGGTCAAAACGTGGACCCGGATGACCCCTGAATATTTCCGAGCGATATTGGTAGCAAAGGAAAGCTGTTGAGGAGGACTTCAACAAAAAGCTCTTTAAATAGTTACACCTAGGCTGCTCTCCAAGATATGGGTCAAAGCATGAACCGGAATGACCCCTGAATGCTTCCGAGGGATATTGGTAGCAAATGAAAGGCGTTGAGCAGGGCTTCAACAGCTTTCCTAGAAATGGCTCAATTAGTGGGCCCAGATGGTGATGGATGGTCTCGGTAATGTAAATATAAGGGTAAAGGTAAAGGTAAAGGTAAAGGAAAAGGTAAAGGTAAAGGTAAAGGTAAAGGTAAAGGTAAAGATAAAGGTAAAGGTAAAGATAAAGGTAAAGGTAAAGGTAAAGGTAAAGCTAAAGGTAAAGGTAAAGGTAAAGGTAAAGGTAAAGGTAAAAGTAAAGGTAAAGGTAAAGGTAAAGGTAAAGGTAAAGGTAAAGGTAAAGGTAAAGGTAAAGGTAAAGGTAAAGGTAAAGGTAAAGGTAAAGGTAAAGGTAAAGGTAAAGGTAAAGGTAAAGGTAAAGGTAAAGGTAAAGGTAAAGGTAAAGGTAAAGGTAAAGGTAAAGGTAAAGGTAAAGGTAAAGGTAAAGGTAAAGGTAAAGGTAAAGGTAAAGGTAAAGGTAAAGGTGAAGGTAAAGGTAAAGGTAAAGGTAAAGGTAAAGGTAAAGGTAAAGGTAAAGGTAAAGGTAAAGGTAAAGGTAAAGGTAAAGGTAAAGGTAAAGGTAAAGGTAAAGGTAAAGGTAAAGGTAAAGGTAAAGGTAAAGGTAAAGGTAAAGGTAAAGGTAAAGGTAAAGGTAAAGGTAAAGGTAAAGGTAAAGGTAAAGGTAAAGGTAAAGGTAAAGGTAAAGGTTAAGGTAAAGGTAAAGGTAAAGGTAAAGGTAAAGGTAAAGGTAAAGGTAAAGGTAAAGGTAAAGGTAAAGGTAAAGGTAAAGGTAAAGGTAAAGGTAAAGGTGAAGGTAAAGGTAAAGGTAAAGGTAAAGGTAAAGGTAAAGGTAAAGGTAAAGGTAAAGGTAAAGGTAAAGGTAAAGGTAAAGGTAAAGGTAAAGGTAAAGGTAAAGGTAAAGGTAAAGGTAAAGGTAAAGGTAAAGGTAAAGGTAAAGGTAAAGGTAAAGGTAAAGGTAAAGGTAAAGGTAAAGGTAAAGGTAAAGGTAAAGGTAAAGGTAAAGATAAAGGTAAAGGTAAAGGTAAAGGTAAAGGTAAAGGTAAAGGTAAAGGTAAAGGTAAAGGTAAAGGTAAAGGTAAAGGTAAAGGTAACGGTAAAAAGGTAAAGGTAAAGGTAAAGGTAAAAGTAAAGGAAAGGGAAAGAGAAAGGTAAAGGTAAAACTAAATGAAAAAGAAAGAGAAAGGGAAATGTAGAGGGAAACACTCATTATAACATACAAATTTTTTCGTCGCTGCGAAGCTGGACGGGTATCTGCTAGTATATATATATATATATAGATGTAATAATTAATTTCTAACGTAATATTGTGTTAAACTTTAATTTGTATTTAATTCATTACTTATTCATTTGGGTTCAAAAAGTACTCGTTTCTATAAAATTATTTATACCCAACTTTTGGGTGAATATTTGGGTATTTACCTTTTTTACCTAAATTTTCCCAATTTACCTGGTATTTACCTTTTGGGTATTTACCCGTTTCCCATCTCTACTCATATATGATTCTGACGAAGGCGTTAAGAATTACACTATTTCTAGTGGAGTTCCGCAAGGCTCGGTCCTTGGCCCGTTGCTATGGAACGTAATGTATGATGATGTCCTAAAGCTCCCTCAGCCATCAAACGTGAAATTGATCGCTTACGCAGACGATTTAATAGTCGTAGGAGTCGCCAAACATCTTGAAGACCTCCGACGCGTTTGCAACGATACAATTTGTCGAATTCGTCACTGGTTTACGCTATTAAACCTTAGCCTGGCAGAAAATAAGACTGAGGTACTTCTCGTAAGTACAAGGAAAGTGCAAGAGGAAATTTGTGTATCTGTTGGAGACTGCGAGATAATCTCCCAGCCAACTCTGAAGTACTTGGGAGTAATCATAGATGGCAAGCTAACATTTAAAGACCATCTCAATAACGCGTCAGAAAAAGCAATCAAAATGTATGGTGGACTCTCAAGAATGATGGCGAACAAAGGATGCGTGCGCTCAAGCCGTCGGCATCTTATTTCAAGAGCAATTAGTTCAGTGTTACTCTATGCGGCCCCGGTGTGGATCGACGCCCTCGAGCGTAAGTCCTACGTGAAAGGAATACAGTCGGTGTATCGACTCGCCGCTCTTCGAGTTATAAGTGCATTCCGAACTATCTCTGGCGATGCAGCTGAAGTCCTTGCAAACATGTCTCCAATTGATATCCAAGTACGAGAAATGTGCGAGTTATATAACGCAACAAAGCCAATCACATGCATCGAAAAAGCAGATATAAGAAGAAGGTGCCGCCTAATGTGGCAGCAACGCTGGGAAGCCTCATCGAAAGGTCGATGGACGTACAGGCTTATACCGAACATTAGCAGTTGGGTAGATAGAATGCACGGCGAACCCAATTTCCACCTCACCCAGGTCCTTAGTGGACATGGGTGCTTTAGGGCTTACCTTTATAGGTTCAAGTTAGAAGAGAGTCCCTTTTGTCCTGAATGTCCAGGGAAGGTAGAAAGTGCAGAACATGTGTTTTTTGAATGTCCTCGATTCTTAGCAGAACGTAGGCGAATACAGGGTATATCAGGAACAGCTGTCACAGTGGAAAATTTGACTGCACTGATGTGCCAGTCCTCTGCTATATGGGATATAGTTAGCGAGGTCTCAGCCTCAATTATGAACCAACTGCGTTTAATAGATCAACGTAGGCGTCGGTCCGTCCGCAATTAAATTATGGCGACTTAAACGTCTAATCCCCACTCCCCGGAAGTAATACCTTGTCCGGTGGTTCCGTGGGAGTATTGTCTGGGGCGGGAGTAGGTTAGGTTTAGCGGGTTGAAGTCTCGCACTTGTCGGCTTTTGATGCTTCCCCCTACTTAAAAAAAAAAAAATGTACATATTGTATGCTTCTTAACCTCCACTGCTTGCTCTATGCTATTGTGCCCATTACATTAACATAACATTCAGTCGAACGACAGAATATAATGATACATTCAACTTTATGTTCATTGCTTTCTTGAGATATTTATACTTACCTTTTCATGAAAAAGCATCTTAGAATTTAAACACTCACGTATGCAAAGCAACAAGTAACAAGTTTGATATTTGGCAATACATACATACATACATACACAAAAGCGTAGCTAGTGTTGTCAGCGCAATTTTCGAGGGAAGTGAAGTGGCTGAAAAATCGAAGTGATTCGAAGTAAATCGAAGTGAAGCGTTTCCGCGAGGTCAAGAAAATATATGACATGTTTCCTTGGCAATATGACAGCTTAAGATTCTGCTAAATATCCCTGTACTTTATAACAGTCAATGTGTCCTTTAGCGAAAATAACAGACCAACGCTTTACCAAGGTATCGAATTATTTTACTCGCTCGGTCTACTCTTGCGCACTCGTTGCGCTAATACTTTAATTCGTGGGGAGTTTGTTCGCGAATTTATTCAGTTTTATATGCAATGCTCCGATGCCATCGATGCCCCAATTCCGTACAACCGATAAATATTTTCAAAATTTTCCTATCGAATTTTAATTTAGGAATTAAAAAAAACAACAAAAATTAATTTAAAGAACTTTCAAAGTGACTTTGCTGGGACTCGAACCCACGACCCCTAGCATTTTCTACACTAAAAACTTATTAAATAAGATGTTGGTGTGTACACAACGAAGCACAAATTAGATGAAACTGGTGAGTGTTTTTTTATCGAATTATTAATTGTAATTAAATTTACTAAGAAGTTAACTTCTGTCACGTGTACTGTGCTACACGCGGATTTTTTTACCATAACGACCGCGTCACACAAAAACGACTATATGGAAATGAATGAAACTTTCAATAATCTATTTCTAGACGTCTCTCCTAAAATTTAAGATATCTTTCACCGCGATATCTTAACCGGTTCCTAATTTATTGACCTAAATGTGGACCCAGGGTGACTGTATGATTTGTGCGTATCACTCATAAACTACTGAATAGAATTGCATGAAACTTTCACCATTAGGGATAGGGATAGGTATAGGGATAGGGATTAGTGATTAGGGATTAGGGATAGGGATAGGTTATAGAGATAGGGATAGGAATAGGAATAGGGATATGGATAGCAGAGGCGGTCGCTTCATACAAGCCGAGAAGCCCGGCATGCGTACACATTTTCGTTCATTTCATACGAAATTCTTTAAACTCTGGTTATTTTACGTTTTAAATGTGTTTACTATTTAAGTTCTCAATAATATAGCCCCCACTGTAACATGCCCCTAAAAGCCTGCTAAGAAAATAGCGCAAATACACCACCAATCCACCTCACAATGTGTATTTTGTTTGTACAGCCAATCACAGCACAGTGAGCAAGCTTCAACGTTTCCACACATTAGCTTTTACGTGGCTTTCAAAACAGAATAACATAGCTTGTTTTCTCGCTTTCGCTAAGGAGAAACCAATTGCTTATTTTCAGACTTAAAATGAAAAAAAAACTTGCAAAGCACTTTTTTTCACATCAAATTTGTATGCGAATATGAAGCTGGCTTCGGCATTCAACAGTTCAGTATTCACAGCCATATGCATACCTATTTGATTTGATTTTCGTTTGCATGTACATACTTATGCACATAATTTCTTACATCTGCATGTGCAAACATAAATATCAAATACCAGATTATAAAAGGGTTGATTGTGATTTTTGGCGACTATTGGCTCAATATCAAGATAGGTAATTTTAAAAAGCGGTGGAAATCAATTTGGACCTCAGTTTTTTCAAACACTAAAGCACCAATTTTTTAGGCAATAAGCAAATACACTTGCTACTGCTGAAATTTCCGTCGGTATAAGGAAACTAAAAATACCTCTGCACATTCGTGTAAGATTTCCCTAGCGCACGTTTTTATATTTAAGAATTATGTAAATACGAAATTTTTTATTTTAAAAATGTTCAGAGTAAAATTGCAAAATCTAGAAAAAACAAGTTTAATTTAAAAATGTTTATTTTTATTTTAAGCACTATGAGATTTTGAAGGAAAAACTTTCGTTTTTATTCCATTAATTTTAATTTAAACATGTTTCTTTTTAAATCCTAAATACATTTTAATTTAAAAAATTTAATTTTTAATTTAAAAATTTTCATTTATAAAATAAAAATGACTTGGTTAAAAACGTGCATTATAAAAATAAAAATTTTATTTTTGATTCCTTTTCTCTGAGTATACAAACAAAAAAATGTGTATCAGGAAAACAAAAATAAAAAATACATATGAAACAAGTAAGGAAGCCTAAGTTCGAGTGGAATCGAACATTAGATACTCAGCTGTATGCTTTCATTGTTCGTTTGCGTTTGATGGAAATACGGCGTATTTTATATAAAGCGAGTGCCGCATAAAGTAGGCGTAGCCACGCCCATTTTCAATATTTTTATCAGTTATCCAACTAAGCATATGAATATTATTCTTTGTGCAAAATTTCATTCCTTTATGACTTCTAGTTACAAAGATGTCACGTTACAAGTTCCCAAAGGGTGTTCCAGAAATATCTTTGTTAAAAAGTAGGCGTGGTCATAAACCGATTTCAATAAATTTTTGCGTGGCTATCAACACAAGTTTTAAAAGTGTATAAACCAAGTTTCGTCATAATATCTCAATTATTTGTCGAGTTATAGGCTAAGAAATCTCGTATATTCCCTTGTCTAAAAAGAGGCGGTGCCACGCCCATTTTACAAAATTTTTATATTTTTTGTTTCCGGTCTATTGTGAAACTCACGCCACAAAATTTCTATGAATTATCTTTATATTTGACAAAGATATCGCTTAAAATGTTTTTATTAGGTCACCTTATAAGACCCATATATAAAAGTGGGCGTGGTCGTCAACCGATTTCGCTAAAATTTTCAACATGTATTACCACAAGTAATAAAAGTATACACACCAAGTTTAGTCATTATATATAAATCATTTGTCGAGTTATGGGCTCAGAAATCTCGTATATTCCTGTTTATAAAAAGAGGCGGTGCCACGCCCATTTGCCAAAATTTTTGTGTTTTTCGTTTTATGTCCGCAGTTGGACTCCTGCTATAAAATTTCAATGATATATCTTTATATTTTACAGAGATATCGCTTAAAATGTTTTTATTAGGTCACCTTATAAGACCCATATATAAAAGTGGGCGTGGCCCTCAACCGATTTCAGAAATTTTTCGTCCAAATATTTGACTAAGTAAGTATATCACGCGTACCAAATTTCATCGATATATCTTCAACGGTTTCTGATTTATGACTCATAAAACTTTCAATGTTTGCCCCTTAATAAGTGGGCGTGGCACCGCCCGTTTTCCAAAATTTTTGTGTTTTTTGTTTTATGTCCATAGTTGGACTCATGCGACAAAATTTCAATGATAGATCTTTATATTTGACAGAGATATGGCTTAAAATGTTTTTATTAGGTCACTTTATAATACAAATATATAAAAGTGGGCGTAGCCGTGAACCGATTTTAACTATTTTCCGTCCAAACGTTTGCCTAAGTAAGTAAATCACGCGTACCAAATTTTGTCGATATATCTTCAACGGTTTCTGAGTTATGACATATAAAACTTTCAAGGTTTGACCCTTAATAAGTGGGCGTGGCACCGCCCATTTTCCAAAATTTCATCAAATTTCTTCCTAGGGGCCAGAGCTCAACACGTGGGTAAAATTTCATCGCTCCAGCTATATTAGTGACTAAGATACCAAATTTCCGATTTTTTCTATATAGGAAAAGTGGGCGTGGTCATGGTCCGATTTCGCCCATTTTCAATACCAACCGTCCCAGTCTCGATACCAACTTGCATTTCAAATTTCATCAAAATATCTCAATTTTTGCGCGAGTTAGAGTGTTTACAGACGGACGGACAGACGGACGGACGGACAGACGGACGGACGGACATGGCTCAATCGATTTCTCTTTTCACCCTGATCATTTTGATATATATAAGTCTATATCTATCTCGATTATTTCACTCTGTTACAATCCACCGTTATGTGATTAAAACTATAATACTCTGTGTACTAGTACAGCTGAGTATAAAAAACAAAAAAAAAAAAAAAATAAACGAGAAACAAGTAAGGAAGCCTAAGTTCGAGTGGAATCGAACATTAGATACTCAGCTGTATGCTTTCATTGCTTGTTTGCGTTTGATGGAAACACGGTGTAGGTACTTTATATAAAGCAAGTGCTGCATAAAGTGGGCGTAGCCGCGCCCATTTTCAAAATTTTTATCAGTCATCCAACTAAGCATATTAATATTATTCTTTGTGCAAAATTTCATTCCTTTATGACTTCTAGTTACATAAACCGATTTCAATAAATTTTTGCGTGGCTATTAACACAAGTTATAAAAGTGTATAAACCAAGTTTCGTCATTATATATCAATTATTTGTCGAGTTATGGGCTCAGAAATCTCGTATAATCCAGCTTCTAAAAAGAGGCGGTGCCACGCCCATTTTCCAAAATTTTTGTGTTTTTCGTTGTATGTCCGCAGGTGGACTCCTGGCATAAAATTACAATGATATATCTTTATATTTGACAGAGATATCGCTTAAAATGTTTTTATTAGGTCACTTTATAATACCCATATATAAAAGTGGGCGTGGCCGTCAACCGATTTGGACAATTTTTCGTCCAAACATTTGCCTAGGTAAGTATATCACGCGTACCAAATTTCATCGATATATCTTCAACAGTTTCTGAGATATGACTCATAAAGCTTTCAATGTTTGCTCCTTAATAAGTGGGCGTGGCACCGCCCATTTTCCAAAATTCCATCAAATTTCTTCTTAGGTGCCTGAGCTCAACACGTGGGTAAAATTTCATCACTCTAGCTATATTAGTGGCTGAGATACCAAATTTCCGATTTTTTCTATATAGGAAAAGGGGGCGTGGTCATGGTCCGATTTCGCCCATTTTCAATACCAACCGTCCCAGTGTCGATACCAACTTGCATTTCAAATTTCATCAAAATATCTCAATTTTTGCGCGAGTTAGAGTGTTTACAGACGGACGGACGGACAGACGGACAGACGGACGGACGGACGGACGGACATGGCTCAATCGATTTCTCTTTTCACCCTGATCATTTTGATATATATAAGTCTATATCTATCTCGATTATTTCATTCTGTTACAATCCACCGTTATGTGATTAAAACTATAATACTCTGTGTACTAGTACAGCTGAGTATAAAAACGATCTTCAAATGCCCGAATTGTTCAAATGCCCGTACAAACATACGCGTAATAAACAAACAAACGAGCGTTCGAGCATTGAAAAGCATTTATTTGGGCCACTCGAAAATGTTAAAAAGAACTCGAGAACTCTAAATCAAAGTCAATGACGGAACGCAATCAGACTTTTAAATAATACAGCAAAGGAAATTACATAAATGACTAATGGCAATTTATGCTAGGTCCGCCACTGTTGGATAGGGATAGGGCTAGGGATAGGGATAGAGATTAGGGATTAGGATAGGGATATAATGGTCAGCAACACGGTAATCTAGGACTTTTTCTTTAGGCTTTTAGGAATAAATTTTAGGCAGAACAACGTCTGGCGGGTCAGCTAGTATTAAATAAAAGCTTTTTAAAAATTTGTTTGCTTTGTTTTATTTTTTCTTTATATGAAAATACCACAGAAATAAATCTGATGAAATAAAATATACTAGGGGTTCCCGCTACTCCAGAATGCAAAAATATATTTTTAAATGTATGATATTTTTATACCTTTCACGAGAATGAAATGGTATTATAACTTTGTGCCGAAAATCAAACCTTGAAAGTACTAGAAGGAGGCGTGACAGACCCATCAATATATATACCGATATGATCAGAATCATGAGCTGAGTCGTTTAAGCCATTCCCGTCTGTCCGTCCGTCCGTCCGTCTGTGTGAACGCAACCTAGTCCCTCAGTTTTTGAGATATTTGATTGAAATTTGGAACACGGGTGAGTTTTGATGCTCAATTGATCATTTGTCGGAATTGGCCGAATCGGACCACTATAACATATAGCTCCCATACAACCGATTGTTCATTGATATACACATTTTGGGGTATAACTTCTCCCTTTTTACAGCTAAGGACATGAAACTTTGGAGTATTTGTACCCATATGGATCCAAATAAGGTTGCCGAAACTTGTCAAGATCCGACCACTAAACCATATAGCTCCCATACAACCGATTATTCAGATATACACATTTTGGGGTATAACTTCTCCCTTTTTAACACGCTTTCATTAGCTTCACCTGTATGTATGTATGTATGTATGTATGTATGTATGTATGTATGTATGTATGTAACTTCATCCCATCCTAAAAGTTGTAACATTTAACTAAATTATTATATCTTTCAAACATTGACTTTTATTGTGTTCTCTCTATTATTTCTATTCTCCTCCGGATTCGAAACATGACATCAACAGCCCAACGGCATCATATAGTAGGACATTCAACATTATACTTCATGCTTCATTGCGGCTTTTAAGTTACCTATCCTCAAAATAGCCTCTATGAATTTCAATTCACTCCCGTATACAAGCCAATAAGTAACAAGCTTTCAGGGTACGGAAAAACTCACTCACGAACGCTCAAAAATACATTCTTCTCAAATCACAAACAAATGTTCAAAGAAAAACGTATAACAACTCAAATAGCGAGCGAACTAACGCACAACAGCCAGCGATCGCTCATAGCGATGGCGATAAACTCAATGCATAAATTCACTCAAAAATGAAGCTTGAAGCTTTCTGTTTTGGGTTTGCTGTATTTGCAACGAAATCAGCCACATGTACATACATACGTATGCAAAGCAAGAACTGGTTTTTTTGTAATTCATTTAATAGTAAGTGCTGAATCAACGAAAAGGAACCCTAATTATATAATTGCATTTCACGTTTGGAAAGCAATTTTTATACTCAGCTGTACCAGTACACAGAGTATTATAGTTTTAATCACATAACGGTGGATTGTAACAGAGTGAAATAATCGAGATAGATATAGACTTATGTATATCAAAATGATCAGGGTGAAAAGAGAAATCGATTGAGCCATGTCCGTCCGTCCGTCCGTCCGTCTGTCCGTCCGTCCGTCTGTCCGTCCGTCCGTCTGTCCGTCCGTCTGTAAACACTGTAACTCGCGCAAAAATTGAAATATTTTGATTTGAAATGCAAGTTGGTATCGAGACTGGGACGGTTGGTATTGAAAATGGGCGAAATCGGACCATGACCACGCCCACTTTTCCTATATAGAAAAAATCGGAAATTTGGTATCTTAGTCACTAATATAGCTGGAGCGATGAAATTTTACCCACGTGTTGAGCTCTGGCCCCTAGGAAGAAATTTGATGAAATTTTGGAAAATGGGCGGTGCCACGCCCACTTATTAAGGGTCAAACCTTGAAAGTTTTATATGTCATAACTCAGAAACCGTTGAAGATATATCGATGAAATTTGGTACGCGTGATATACTTACTTAGTCAAATATTTGGACGAAAAATTTCTGAAATCGGTTGAGGGCCACGCCCACTTTTATATATGGGTCTTATAAGGTGACCTAATAAAAACATTTTAAGCCATATCTCTGTCAAATATAAAGATCTATCATTGAAATTTTGTCGCATGAGTCCAACTATGGACATAAAACAAAAAACACAAAAATTTTGGAAAACGGGCGGTGCCACGCCCACTTATTAAGGGGCAAACATTGAAAGTTTTATGAGTCATAAATCAGAAACCGTTGAAGATATATCGATGAAATTTGGTACGCGTGATATACTTACTTAGTCAAATATTTGGACGAAAAATTTCTGAAATCGGTTGAGGGCCACGCCCACTTTTATATATGGGTCTTATAAGGTGACCTAATAAAAACATTTTAAGCGATATCTCCGTAAAATATAAAGATATATCATTGAAATTTTATAGCAGGAGTCCAACTGCGGACATAAAACGAAAAACGCAAAAATTTTGGCAAATGGGCGTGGCACCGCCTCTTTTTATAAACAGGAATATACGAGATTTCTGAGCCCATAACTCGACAAATGATTTATATATAATGCTAAACTTGGTGTGTATACTTTTATTACTTGTGGTAATACATGTTGAAAATTTTAGCGAAATTGGTTGACGACCACGCCCACTTTTATATATGGGTCTTATAAGGTGACCTAATAAAAACATTTTAAGCGATATCTTTGTCAAATATAAAGATAATTCATAGAAATTTTGTGGCGTGAGTTTCACAATAGACCGGAAACAAAAAATATAAAAATTTTGTAAAATGGGCGTGGCACCGCCTCTTTTTAGACAAGGGAATATACGAGATTTCTTAGCCTATAACTCGACAAATAATTGAGATATTATGACGAAACTTGGTTTATACACTTTTACAACTTGTGTTGATAGCCACGCAAAAATTTATTGAAATCGGTTTATGACCACGCCTACTTTTTAACAAAGATATTTCTGGAACACCCTTTGGGAACTTGTAACGTGACATCTTTGTAACTAGAAGTCATAAAGGAATGAAATTTTGCACAAAGAATAATATTCATATGCTTAGTTGGATAACTGATAAAAATATTGAAAATGGGCGTGGCTACGCCCACTTTATGCGGCACTCGATTTATATAAAATACGCCGTGTTTCCATCAAACGCAAACAAACAATGAAAGCATACAGCTGAGTATCTAATGTTCGATTCCACTCGAACTTAGGCTTCCTTACTTGTTATACAATGTTTTGTAAACGTGAGGTGAAAAAAATTCCTCTAAAAATAAAAAAATAAAAATAAAATTAAAAAAAAAAAAATGCGCCACTCGGGACTCGAACCTGAGCTCCTTGGTCCGTAGGCAGCATACCTCATCATTACGCTACAAACGTATTCGGAACTTTGTTGTCTAAATTCGAATTTATTCAATCAGGTTTCTTTTTTTTTGTTCTTTTCAAATGCTTCACCTCAACTTCTCTTCACTTTCTGATTGTAAAATATAACAAAACGTTTGGGAAATTTTGTATTTCCAAACTAGTTTGGAAAACCTTGAATAAAAGGGTTTGGAAAATATTGCATAATAAGCTAGTTTACTTCACTGCATATTGGGATTTTTGGTAGAAGTTATAAATACATATGTATGTAGATCTTTTTCGGAGAACACCACATCCCATCAGACTTCTTTTTAATTTTATTCTTGCGTCCGCATAAAACATCCTTTAATGAAAAATTTCACTAAAAAGTTAAAAATAAATAATAGCTTAAAAAACTAAAAAACACGCTTTAATCTTAAAAAGCGTACTAAAAATTGAGAAATAATTTAATTAGAAACAAAATGATGAACGAAAATATAAGTATTTAAGGAAAAGCGTGGGGATGCTCAATAATATTTGAACATGAAAATATTCCATTCGTACAACTAGTACAAAAATATACATACCTAGTTGCGAAATTAAAGAGTACGTTATATGAAATCTCAAAAAAGTCAAAATAAAATTATTAGTAAAAAAACACCGATTTTAAATATTTTTTGACATACTGAGCACCCCACGCTTTTCCTTAAATACTTATATTTTCGTTCATCATTTTGTTATACTCAGCTGTACTAGTACACAGAGTATTATAGTTTTAATCACATAACGGTGGATTGTAACAGAATGAAATAATCGAGATAGATATAGACTTATATATATAAAAATGATCATGGTGAAAAGAGAAATCGATTGAGCCATGTCCGTCCGTCCGTCCGTCTGTCCGTCTGTCCGTCCGTCCGTCTGTAAACACTCTAACTCGCGCAAACATTGAGATATTTTGATGAAATTTGAAAAGCAAGTTGGTATCGACACTGGGACGGTTGGTATTGAAAATGGGCGAAATCCCAGGAAGTAATACCTTTTCCGGTGGTTCCGTGGGAGTATTGTCTGGGGCGGGAGTAGGTTAGGTTTAGCGGGTTGAAGTCTCGCACTTGTCGGCTTTTGATGCTTCCCCCTACTTAAAAAAAAAAAAAAATGTACATATTGTATGCTTCTTAACCTCCACTGCGTGCTCTATGCTATTGTGCCCATTACATCAACATAACATTCAGTCGAACGACAGAATATAATGATACATTCAACTTTATGTTCATTGCTTTCTTGAGATATTTATACTTACCTTTTCATGAAAAAGCATCTTAGAATTTAAACACTCACGTATGCAAAGCAACAAGTAACAAGTTTGATATTTGCCAATACATACATACATACATACACAAAAGCGTAGCCAGTGTTGTCAGCGCAATTTTCGAGGGAAGTGAAGTGGCTGAAAAATCGAAGTGATTCGAAGTAAATCGAAGTGAAGCGTTTCCGCGAGGTCAAGAAAATATATGACATGTTTCCTTGGCAATATGACAGCTTAAGATTCTGCTAAATATCCCTGTACTTTATAACAGTCAATGTGTCCCTTAGCGAAAATAACAGACCAACGCTTTACCAAGGTATCGAATTATTTTACTCGCTCGGTCTACTCTTGCGCACTCGTTGCGCTAATACTTTAATTCGTGGGGAGTTTGTTCGCGAATTTATTCAGTTTTATATGCAATGCTCCGATGCCATCGATGCCCCAATTCCGTACAACCGATAAATATTTTCAAAATTTTCCTATCGAATTTTAATTTAGGAATTAAAAAAAACAACAAAAATTAATTTAAAGAACTTTCAAAGTGACTTTGCTGGGACTCGAACCCACGACCCCTAGCATTTTCTACACTAAAAACTTATTAAATAAGATGTTGGTGTGTACACAACGAAGCACAAATTAGATTAAACTGGTGAGTGTTTTTTTATCGAATTATTAATTGTAATTAAATTTACTAAGAAGTTAACTTCTATCACGTGTACTGTGCTACACCCGGATTTTTTTACCATAACGCCCGCGTCACACAAAAACGACTATATGGAAATGAATGAAACTTTCAATAATCTATTTCTAGACGTCTCTCCTAAAATTTAAGATATCTTTCACCGCGATATCTTACCCGGTTCCTAATTTATTGACCTAAATGTGGACCCAGGGTGACTGTATGATTTGTGCGTATTACTCATAAACTACTGAATAGAATTGCATGAAACTTTCACCATTAGGGATAGGGATAGGTATAGGGATAGGGATTAGGGATTAGGGATTAGGGATAGGGATAGGGATAGGTTATAGAGATAGGGATAGGAATAGGAATAGGGATATGGATAGCAGAGGCGGTCGCTTCATACAAGCCGAGAAGCCCGGCTTGCGTACACATTTTCGTTCATTTCATACGAAATTCTTTAAACTCTGGTTATTTTACGTTTTAAATGTGTTTACTATTTAAGTTCTCAATAATATAGCCCCCACTGTAACATGCCCCTAAAAGCCTGCTAAGAAAATAGCGCAAATACACCACCAATCCACCTCACAATGTGTATTTTGTTTGTACAGCCAATCACAGCACAGTGAGCAAGCTTCAACGTTTCCACACATTAGCTTTTACGTGGCTTTCAAAACAGAATAACATAGCTTGTTTTCTCGCTTTCGCTAAGGAGAAACCAATTGCTTATTTTCAGACTTAAAATGAAAAAAAAACTTGCAAAGCACTTTTTTTCACATCAAATTTGTATGCGAATATGAAGCTGGCTTCGGCATTCAACAGTTCAGTATTCACAGCCATATGCATACCTATTTGATTTGATTTTCGTTTGCATGTACATACTTATGCACATAATTTCTTACATCTGCATGTGCACACAAACATAAATATCAAATACCAGATTATAAAAGGGTTGATTGTGATTTTTGGCGACTATTGGCTCAATATCAAGATAGGTAATTTTAAAAAGCGGTGGAAATCAATTTGGACCTCAGTTTTTCAAACACTAAAGCACCAATTTTTTAGGCAATAAGCAAATACACTTGCTACTGCTGAAATTTCCGTCGGTATAAGGAAACTAAAAATACCTCTGCACATTCGTTATATTTAAGAATTATGTAAATACGAAATTTTTTATTTTAAAAATGTTCAGAGTAAAATTGCAAAATCAAGAAAAAACAAGTTTAATTTAAAAATGTTTATTTTTATTTTAAGCACTATGAGATTTTGAAGGAAAAACTTTCGTTTTTATTCCATTAATTTTAATTTAAACATGTTTCTTTTTAAATCCTAAATGCATTTTAATTTAAAAATTTTCATTTATAAAATAAAAATGACTTGGTTAAAAACGTGCATTATAAAAATAAAAATTTTATTTTTGATTCCTTTTCTCTGAGTATACAAACAAAAAAATGTGTATCAGGAAAACAAAAATAAAAAATACATATGAAACAAGTAAGGAAGCCTAAGTTCGAGTGGAATCGAACATTAGATACTCAGCTGTATGCTTTCATTGTTCGTTTGCGTTTGATGGAAACACGGCGTATTTTATATAAAGCGAGTGCCGCATAAAGTAGGCGTAGCCACGCCCATTTTCAATATTTTTATCAGTTATCCAACTAAGCATATGAATATTATTCTTTGTGCAAAATTTCATTCCTTTATGACTTCTAGTTACAAAGATGTCACGTTACAAGTTCCCAAAGGGTGTTCCAGAAATATCTTTGTTAAAAAGTAGGCGTGGTCATAAACCGATTTCAATAAATTTTTGCGTGTCCATTAACACAAGTTGTAAAAGTGTATAAACCAAGTTTCGTCATAATATCACAATTATTTGTCGAGTTATAGGCTAAGAAATCTCGTATATTCCCTTGTCTAAAAAGAGGCGGTGCCACGCCCATTTTACAAAATTTTTATATTTTTTGTTTCCGGTCTATTGTGAAACTCACGCCACAAAATTTCTATGAATTATCTTTATATTTGACAAAGATATCGCTTAAAATGTTTTTATTAGGTCACCTTATAAGACCCATATATAAAAGTGGGCGTGGTCGTCAACCGATTTCGCTAAAATTTTCAACATGTATTACCACAAGTAATAAAAGTATACACACCAAGTTTAGTCATTATATATAAATCATTTGTCGAGTTATGGGCTCAGAAATCTCGTATATTCCTGTTTATAAAAAGAGGCGGTGCCACACCCATTTGCCAAAATTTTTGTGTTTTTCGTTTTATGTCCGCAGTTGGACTCCTGCTATAAAATTTCAATGATATATCTTTATATTTTACAGAGATATCGCTTAAAATGTTTTTATTAGGTCACCTTATAAGACCCATATATAAAAGTGGGCGTGGCCCTCAACCGATTTCAGAAATTTTTCGTCCAAATATTTGACTAAGTAAGTATATCACGCGTACCAAATTTCATCGATATATCTTCAACGGTTTCTGATTTATGACTCATAAAACTTTCAATGTTTGCCCCTTAATAAGTGGGCGTGGCACCGCCCGTTTTCCAAAATTTTTGTGTTTTTTGTTTTATGTCAATAGTTGGACTCATGCGACAAAATTTCAATGATAGATCTTTATATTTGACAGAGATATGGCTTAAAATGTTTTTATTAGGTCACTTTATAATACAAATATATAAAAGTGGGCGTAGCCGTGAACCGATTTTAACTATTTTCCGTCCAAACGTTTGCCTAAGTAAGTAAATCACGCGTACCAAATTTTGTCGATATATCTTCAATGGTTTCTGAGTTATGACATATAAAACTTTCAAGGTTTGACCCTTAATAAGTGGGCGTGGCACCGCCCATTTTCCAAAATTTCATCAAATTTCTTCCTAGGGGCCAGAGCTCAACACGTGGGTAAAATTTCATCGCTCCAACTATATTAGTGACTAAGATACCAAATTTCCGATTTTTTCTATATAGGAAAAGTGGGCGTGGTCATGGTCCGATTTCGCCCATTTTCAATACCAACCGTCCCAGTCTCGATACCAACTTGCATTTCAAATTTCATCAAAATATCTCAATTTTTGCGCGAGTTAGAGTGTTTACAGACGGACGGACAGACGGACAGACGGACGGACGGACGGACGGACGGACATGGCTCAATCGATTTCTCTTTTCACCCTGATCATTTTGATATATATAAGTCTATATCTATCTCGATTATTTCACTCTGTTACAATCCACCGTTATGTGATTAAAACTATAATACTCTGTGTACTAGTACAGCTGAGTATAAAAAACAAAAAAAAAAAAAAAATAAACGAGAAAAAACGATCTTCAAATACCCGAATTGTTCAAATGCCCGTACAAACATACGCGTAATAACCAAACAAACGAGCGTTCGAGCATTGAAAAGCATTTATTCGGGCCACTCGAAAATGTTAAAAAGAACTCGAGAACTCTAAATCAAAGTCAATGACGGAACGCAATCAGACTTTTAAATAATACAGCAAAGGAAATTACATAAATGACTAATGGTTATGCTTCACACATAGGCTTGCCCAGGCAATTTATGCTAGGTCCGCCACTGTTGGATAGGGATAGGGCTAGGGATAGGGATAGAGATTAGGGATTAGGATAGGGATATAATGGTCAGCAACACGGTAATCTAGGACTTTTTCTTTAGGCTTTTAGGAATAAATTTTAGGCAGAACAACGTCTGGCGGGTCAGCTAGTATTAAATAAAAGCTTTTTAAAATTTTTTTATACTCAGCTGTACTAGTACACAGAGTATTATAGTTTTGATTTCCTAACGGTGGATTGTAACAGAATGAAATAATCGAGATAGATATAGACTTATATATATCAAAATGATCAGGGTGAAAAGAGAAATCGATTGAGCCATGTCCGTCCGTCCGTCCGTCCGTCCGTCTGTCCGTCTGTCCGTCTGTACGCACGATAACTCGCGCAAAAATTGAGATATTTTGATGAAATTTGAAATGTAAGTTGGTATCAAGACAGGAACGGATGGTATTGAAAATGGGCGAAATCGGACCATGACCACGCCCACCTCCCCTATATAGTAAAAATCGGAAATTTTGTATCTCAGTCACTAATAGAGCTAGAGTGATAAAATTTCACACACGTATTGAGCTCAGGTCCTTATGAAGAAATATGATGAAATTTTGGAAAATGGGCGGTGCCACGCCCACTTATTAAGGGGCAAACATTGAAAGTTTTATGAGTCATAACTCAGAAACCGTTGAAGATATATCGATGAATTTTGGTAGGCGTTATATACTTACTTAGGCAAATGTTTTGACGAAAAATTGCCAAAATCGGTTGACGACCACGCCCACTTTTATATATGGGTCTTATAAAGTGACCTAATAAAAACATTTTAAGCGATATCTCTGTCAAATATAAAGATATATCATTGAAATTTTATGGAAGGTGTCCAACTATGGACATATAACAAAAAATACAAAAATTTTGGAAAATGGGCGTGGCACCGCCTCCTCTTAGAAGCAGGAATATACGAGATTTCTGAGCCCATAACTCGACAAATAATCGATATATTATGACGAAACTTGGTGTATACACTTTCACTACTTGTAGTAATACATGTTCAAAATTTAGCGAAATGGGTTGACGACCACGCCCACTTTTATATATGGGTATCATAAAGTGGCCTAATAAAAACATTTTAAGCGATATCTTTGTCAAATATAAAGATAATTCATTGAAATTTTGTGACATGAGTTCTACAATAGATGGGAAACAAAAAATAGAAAAATTTCGGAAAATGGGCGTGGCACCGCCTCTTTTCAGACAAAGGAATCAACGAGATTTCGGAGCTCATAACTCGACAAATAATTGAGATATTATGACGAAACTTGGTTTATACACTTTTATAACTTGTGTTAATGGACACGCAAAAATTTATTGAAATCGGTTTATGACCACGCCTACTTTTTAACAAAGATACTTCTGGAACACCCTTTGGGAATTTGTAACGTGACATCTTTGTAACTCATAAAGGGATGAAATTTTGCACAAAGAATAATATTCATAAGCTTAGTTGGATGACTGATAAAAATTTAGAAAATGGGCGTGGCTACGCCCACTTTATGCAGCACTCGATTTATATAAAGTACCTACACCGTGTTTCCATCAAACGCAAACAAACAATGAAAGCATACAGCTGAGTATCTAATGTTCGATTCCACTCGAACTTAGGCTTCCTTACTTGTTTTTACTTTGTTTTATTTTTTCTTTATATGAAAATACCACAGAAATAAATCTGATGAAATAAAATATACTAGGGGTTCCCGCTACTCCAGAATGCAAAAATATATTTTTAAATGTATGATATTTTTATACCTTTCATGAGAATGAAATGGTATTATAACTTTGTGCCGAAAATCAAATCTTGAAAGTACTAGAAGGAGGCGTGACAGCCGTCGTTTAAGCCATTCCCGTCTGTCCGTTCGTCCGTCCGTCCGTCCGTCCGTCCGTCTGTGTGAACGCAACCTAGTCCCTCAGTTTTTGAGATATTTGATTGAAATTTGGAACACGGGTGAGTTTTGATGCTCAATTGATCATTTTTCGGAATTGGCCGAATCGGACCACTATAACATATAGCTCCCATACAACCGATTGTTCATTGATATACACATTTTGGGGTATAACTTCTCCCTTTTTACAGCTAAGGACATGAAACTTTGGAGAATTTGTACCCATATGGATCCAAATAAGGTTGCCGAAACTTGTCAAGATCCGACCACTAAACCATATAGCTCCCATACAACCGATTATTCAGATATACACATTTTGGGGTATAACTTCTCCCTTTTTAACACGCTTTCATTAGCTTCACCTGTATGTATGTATGTATGTATGTATGTATGTATGTATGTATGTATGTATGTAACTTCATCCCATCCTAAAAGTTGTAACATTTAACTAAATTATTATATCTTTCAAACATTAACTTTTATTGTGTTCTCTCTATTATTTCTATTCTCCTCCGGATTCGAAACATGACATCAACAGCCCAACGGCATCATATAGTAGGACATTCAACATTATACTTCATGCTTCATTGCGGCTTTTAAGTTACCTATCCTCAAAATAGCCTCTATGAATTTCAATTCACTCCCGTATACAATCCAATAAGTAACAAGCTTTCAGGGTACGGAAAAACTCACTCACGAACGCTCAAAAATACATTCTTCTCAAATCACAAACAAATGTTCAAAGAAAAACGTATAACCACTCAAATAGCGAGCGAACTAACGCACAACAGCCAGCGATCGCTCATAGCGATGGCGATAAACTCAATGCATAAATTCACTCAAAAATGAAGCTTGAAGCTTTCTGTTTTGGGTTTGCTGTATTTTCAATGAAATCAGCCACATGTACATACATACGTATGCAAAGCAAGAACTGGTTTTGTTTGTAATTCATTTAATAGTAAGTGCTGAATCAACGAAAAGGAACCCTAATTATACAATGTTTTGTAAACGTGAGGTGAAAAAAATTTCTCTAAAAATAAAAAAATAAAAATAAAATAAAAAACAAAAAAAAATGCGCCACTCGGGACTCGAACCTGAGCTCCTTGGTCCGTAGGTAGCATACCTCACCATTACGCTACAAACGTATTCGGAACTTTGTTGTCTAAATTCGAATTTATTCAATCAGGTTTCTTTTTTTTTGTTCTTTTCAAATGCTTCACCTCAACTTCTCTTCACTTTCTGATTGTAAAATATAACAAAACGTTTGGGAAATTTTGTATTTCCAAACTAGTTTGCAAAACCTTGAATAAAAGGGTTTGGAAAATATTGCATAATAAGCTAGTTTACTTCACTGCATATTGGGATTTTTGGTAGAAGTTATAAATACATATGTATGTAGATCTTTTTCGGAGAACACCAAATCCCATCAGACTTCTTTTTACTTTTATTCTTGCGTCCGCATAAAACATCCTTTAATGAAAAATTTCACTAAAAAGTTAAAAATAAATAATAGCTTAAAAAACTAAAAAACACGCTTTAATCTTAAAAATCGTACTAAAAATTGAGAAATAATTTAATTAGAAACAAAATGATGAACGAAAATATAAGTATTTAAGGAAAAGCGTGGGGATGCTCAATAATATTTGAACATGAAAATATTCGATTCGTACAACTAGTACAAAAATATACATACCTAGTTGCGAAATTAAAGAGTACGTTATATGAAATCTCAAAAAAGTCAAAATAAAATTATTAGTAAAAAAACACCGATTTTAAATATTTTTTGACATACTGAGCACCCCACGCTTTTCCTTAAATACTTATATTTTCGTTCATCATTTTGTTATACTCAGCTGTACTAGTACACAGAGTATTATAGTTTTAATCACATAACGGTGGATTGTAACAGAATGAAATAATCGAGATAGATATAGACTTATATATATAAAAATGATCATGGTGAAAAGAGAAATCGATTGAGCCATGTCCGTCCGTCCGTCCGTCTGTCCGTCTGTCCGTCCGTCCGTCTGTAAACACTCTAACTCGCGCAAACATTGAGATATTTTGATGAAATTTGAAAAGCAAGTTGGTATCGACACTGGGACGGTTGGTATTGAAAATGGGCGAAATCGCACCATGACCACGCCCACTTTTCCTATATAGAAAAAATCGGAAATTTGGTATCTCAGCCACTAAAATAGCTAGAGTGAGGAAATTTTACCCACGTGTTGAGCTCAGGCCCCTAAGAAGAAATTTGATGGAATTTTGGAAAATGGGCGGTGCCACGCCCACTTATTAAGGAGCAAACATTGAAAGCTTTATGAGTCATAACTCAGAAACTGTTGAAGATATATCGATGAAATTTGGTACGCGTGATATACTTACTTAGGCAAATGTTTGGACGAAAAATTGTCAAAATCGGTTGACGGCCACGCCCACTTTTATATATGGGTATTATAAAGTGACCTAATAAAAAAATTTTAAACGATATCTTTGTCAAATATAAAGATAATTCATTGAAATTTTGTGGCATAAGTTCCACAATATACCGGAAACAAAAAATAGACAAATTTTGGAAAATGGGCGTTGCCACTATGAAGAAATGTGGTGAAATTTTGGAAAATGGGCGGTGCCACGCCCACTTATTAAGGGGCAAACATTGAAAGTTTTATGAGTCATAACTCAGAAACCGTTGAAGGTATATCGATGAAATTTGGTAGGCGTGATATACTTACTTAGACAAATGTTTGGACGAAAAATTGCCAAAATCGGTTGACGACCACGCCCACTTTTATATATGGGTATTATAAAGTGGCCTAATAAAAACATTTTAAGCCATATCTCTGTCAAATATAAAGATATATCATTGAAATTTTATGGCAGGAGTCCAACTATGGACATAAAACAAAAAACACACAAATTTTGGAAAATGGGCGTGGCACCGCCTCTTTTTAGAAACAGGAATATACGAGATTTCTTAGCCCATAACTCGACAAATAATTTATATATAATGACGAAACTTGGTGTGTACACTTTTATTACTTGTGGTAATAGACACGCAAAAATTTATTGAAATCGATTTATGACCACGCCTACTTTTTAACAAAGATATTTCTGAAACACCCTTTGGGAATTTTTAACGTGAAATCTTTGTAACTAGAACTCGTAAAGGAATGAAATTTTGCACAAATAATAATATTCATATACTTAGTTGGATAACTGATAAAAATTTTGGAAAATGGGCGTGGCTACGCCCACTTTATGCAGCACTCACTTTATATAGAGTACAACGTGTTTCCATTAAACGCAAACAAACAATAAAAGCATACAGCTGAGTATCTAATGTTCGATTCCACTCGAACTTAGGCTTCCTTACTTGTTTTATTAAAATTTATCTTTGTATGATTCAAAACCCATTTTTAGCTCAAGCACAACCCTTTTCCATTTTTAATTAATTAAAATATTTCATACAAAATAATTTTTTTACTTTAGTTTGGATGGCACTCTTTTTTTGAAGTTAACTTCTTAGGCGGCGATATAGAATTTTTATGGAGAGTGAAATTTGAAATTTGATGCAACGGAAGTTGACCCCGGAAATGGCAGCCATTTTAGCTGATTTTTAATTTTAAAAAAAATCAACATTGATATCGCGTGGTTCGAGAACCTACAATCCCTCGCTTCCAGACCTGACACTCTACCGCTGCGCCATCACACCACCTGCGTTTGGTATGTCAAATGCTGCACTTAAACTGAACTAACAATTACAACTCACTCACGTATGTACATATACGTGTAAGTACATAACAGCTGTGGTGAAACAAGCGTGGTGAGAATGTTAACAACACAAGCAGAAATTAAAGTACACCGTTTGACACAACTACCGTATCTAGCGCAGTAGCTCAGCTGTAAGATGCTAGGCTTCCAATTTAAGTGAAGGTGGTTCAAGTCCAGGTCGACCCAATTTTTTGTTCCTTTTTTTCTTTTTTATTTATTAAATAATTTTCTTTATAATTCTTTATTAAATAAAAGTGCCACCCGAACATCGGAGGTTACATAGATACTAGTTAATTATTAAAATAAAAACGACCAAACAACCAATATAAAAACCAATCGGATGAGTTTGCCGATAAACAAAATCTAATAACAACAACAAGCATTGCCTTTTCTATAAATAGAATTTGTACAAACAAAAACACACAACCACATGTATGTACATGCGATAGTTTTCATTGCAATATCCCTGCAAAAAAATGTGCGATTAATCCCGATATACATAGATTTGTCCCGGATTGATTTCTTTCGGGAACAATCTGTCCACAATTAATCCCCGATTGTTCCCGAACGGGTATAAATGTAGACTAATTGTGGACCAATTGTTCCCGAACGGGTATAAATCTAGATTGATTATATGTAGAAATTTTACAAAAATATTCAATGTATGTATTGAAAAAACATTATGTAAAACTAATTGAACACGCTTTCTTTTAATAACAATGATGAATAATAATTTTGACAAAATTTTACCAAAAATATTCATTGAAAAATCAATTACGATTATACACTGAAAACTGACTATTTAAAAAATTTTAATTTATTGAATAGATTTTTTTACAAAAGTAAAACTTAATGTATAATCTTTATTTAAATAGGCATGAACACTTATAATTTTTAAAGATTGTTATAAAAAATAGCCTTTTTGAAAAATTCGTCACATATCTTTTACACTCGCATAATGCATTCTCAAAACTTTAAGGGCCGGTTTCACCATCTCCGGTTAATTTAATCGCTGGTTAGTTTAACGTAAATTGTATAAATTGCTTAAGCGGGCAAAAATCTCTGGTTAAGTGCTTAACCGGAGATGGTGAAAACGGCCCTAAATATTTGGAGAAAATACTTCATTTTTTTTAAAAGATTTCACTACAAGATGAAATCTAATCGAGTAAACTCTTCTAATATATATAACAATTTATAATTTTTAGACATTTTCATAAAAAATAGCCGGGTATACAAGTTGGACAATTAGTCTCTTTATAGGACATGCTCGAACAAATGCGATCAATTCGCTCCATATAAAGGGATGTAAAATTGTATTAGTCGCATTCTCCCTTCCGATTGATCCCGGACACGTCCCGGATTAATCGCATTTTTTCAGGGATGTATTTTCAAATTCGCTTCTCATATGATATGTATATGAAACTTGTTACTTGTTGCTTTCGAGCCAATATAAATTGAAAACACAATTATTTGAAATATTGAACAAGATGTAAGAAGTTAACTTCTAACACGTGTACTATGCTACACGCGGGTTTTTTTTTTTTTTTTGGTTTTAGTTTGGACACAGCCCATTTAGTACGCCTAAAAGCAAGCAACAAAAATTTTATAACAAGTAAGGAAGCCTAAGTTCGAATGGAATCGAACATTAGATACTCAGCTGTATGCTGTCATTGTTTGTTTGCGTTTGATGGAAACACGGTGTACTTTATATAAAGCGAGTGCTGCATAAAGTGGGCGTAGCCACGCCTATTTTCAAAATTTTTATCAGTTATCCAACTAAGCATATGCATATTATTCTTTGTGCAAAATTTCATTCGTTTATGACTTCTAGTTACAAAGATGTCACGTTACAAATTCCTAAAGGGTGTGCCAGAAATATCTTCGTTAAAAAGTAGGCGTGGTTATAAACCGATTTTAATAAATTTTTGCGTGGCTATTAACACATGTTATAAAAGTGTATAAACCAAGTTTCGTCATAATATCTCAATTATTTGACGAGTTATAGGCTAAGAAATCTCGTATATTCCTTTGTCTAAAAAGAGGCGGTGCCACGCCCATTTTCCAAAATTTTTCTATTTTTTTCCAGTCTATTGTGGAACTCATTTCAATGAATCTTATATTATAAATCTTATATTATAAATGTGAAATGGAAATTGTGTTTAAACTCAATTGGCGAGAAAACCGCTGAACGGATCCTCACGAAACTTCGCACACCTAGGTATTTTCACCCGGTAATTGCTATAGGCATATTTTTAATCTGATTAAAAGTCAGGGATGGGCACCTCCCATACAAAATTTTCCTTTTTTTCGTAATATCTCTTGAAATATTTGTACTAGAATAATGAAAATTTTTGTGAAGGAATAATACAAAAATATATACTCAACGGATAAACAATTTAGGTCTTGGTAAAGCAGGGATGGGCACTCTCCTCCCATATAAACTGAAATTTTCACATCGAATATCTCTGGAAATATTTGTAGTAGGGTACTGAAAACTGGTGTGAGGGCATATGAGATAACTATGTATTAAACGGGTAAAACTGCTAGGTCTTGGTAAAGCAGGGATGGGCACCTCCCATACAAATTGAAATTTTCACAGCGAATATCTCTGGAAATATTTGTAGTAGGGTACTGAAAACTGGTGTGAGGGCATGTGAGATAACTATATATTAAACGGGAAAAACACTTGGTCTTGGTAAAGCAGGGATGGGCACCTCGCATACATACTGAAATTTTCACAGCGAATATCTCTGGAAATGTTTGTAGTAGGGTACTGAAAAGTGTTGTGAGGGCATGTGAGATAACTATGTATTAAACGGGTAAAAACGCTAGGTCTTAGTAAAGTAGGGATGGGCACCTCCCATACAAACTGAAACTTTCACAGCGAATATCTCTGGAAATATTTGTAGTAGGGTACTGAAAACTGGTGTTAGGGCATGTGAGATAACTATATATTAAACGGGAAAAACACTAGGTCTTGGTAAAGCAGGGATGGGCACATCGCATACAAACTGAAACTTTCACAGCGCATATCTCTGGAAATATTTGTATTAGGGTACTGAAAACCGGCGTGAGGGCATGTGAGATAACTATGTATTAAACGGCTAAAACGCTAGGTCTTGGTAAAGCAGGGATGGGCACCTCCCTTACAAACTGAAACTTTCACAGCGAATATCTCTGGATATATTTGTAGTAGGGTACTGAAAACTGGTGTGAGTGCATGTGAGATAAGTATGTATTAAACGGGTAAAACTGCTAGGTCTTGGTAAAGCAGGGATGGGCACCTCGCATACAAACTGAAATTTTCACATCGAATATCTCTGGAAATATTTGTAGTAGGGTACTGAAAATTGGTGTGAGGGCATGTGAGATAACTATGTATTAAGCGGGTAAAAACGCTAGGTCTTGGTAAAGCAGGGATGGGCACCTCCCATACAAACTGAAACTTTCACAGCGAATATCTCTGGAAATATTTGTAGTAGGGTACAGAAAACTGGTGTGAGGGCATGTTAGATAACTATATATTAAACGGGAGAAACACTAGGTCTTGGTAAAGCAGGGATGGGCACCTCGCATACAAACTGAAACTTTCACACCGAATATCTCTGGAAATATTTGTAGTAGGGTACTAAAAACTGGTGTGAGGGCATGTGAGATAACTATGTATTAAGCGGGTAAAAACGCTAGGTCTTGGTAAAGCAGGGATGGGCACCTCCCATACAAACTGAAACTTTCACAGCGAATATCTCTGGAAATATTTGTAGTAGGGTACTGAAAACTGGTGTTAGGGCATGTGAGATAACTATATATTAAACGGGAAAAACACTAGGTCTTGGTAAAGCAGGGATGGGCACATCGCATACAAACTGAAACTTTCACAGCGCATATCTCTGGAAATATTTGTATTAGGGTACTGAAAACCGGCGTGAGGGCATGTGAGATAACTATGTATTAAACGGCTAAAACGCTAGGTCTTGGTAAAGCAGGGATGGGCACCTCCCTTACAAACTGAAATATTCACAGCGAATATCTCTGGATATATTTGTAGTAGGGTACTGAAAACTGGTGTGAGTGCATGTGAGATAAGTATGTATTAAACGGGTAAAACTGCTAGGTCTTGGTAAAGCAGGGATGGGCACCTCGCATACAAACTGAAATTTTCACATCGAATATCTCTGGAAATATTTGTAGTAGGGTACTGAAAATTGGTGTGAGGGCATGTGAGATAACTATGTATTAAGCGGGTAAAAACGCTAGGTCTTGGTAAAGCAGGGATGGGCACCTCCCATACAAACTGAAACTTTCACAGCGAATATCTCTGGAAATATTTGTAGTAGGGTACAGAAAACTGGTGTGAGGGCATGTTAGATAACTATATATTAAACGGGAGAAACACTAGGTCTTGGTAAAGCAGGGATGGGCACCTCGCATACAAACTGAAACTTTCACAGCGAATATCTCTGGAAATATTTGTAGTAGGGTACTAAAAACTGGTGTGAGGGCATGTGAGATAACTATGTATTAAACGGGTAAAAACGCTAGGTCTTGGTAAAGCAGGGATGGGCACCTCCCATACAAACTGAAATTTTCACATCGAATATCTCTGGAAATATTTGTAGTAGGGTACTGAAAATTGGTGTGAGAGCATGTGAGATAACTATGTATTAAACGGGTAAAAATGCTAGGTCTTGGTAAAGCAGGGATGGGCACCTCCCATACAAACTGAAACTTTCACAGCGAATATCTCTGGAAATATTTGTAGTAGGGTTCTGAAAACTGGTGTGAGGGCATGTGAGATAACTATGTATTAAACGGGTAAAAACGCTAGGTCTTGGTAAAGCAGGGATGGGCACCTCCTATACAAACTGAAATTTTCACATCGAATATCTCTGGAAATATTTGTAGTGTAGCATATCAGATATATCAATATTTGTAGTGTACATTCAACTCGTAATTTAAAACACCAAAAATATGGAATGCACTAAAAGTGCATTCAACCTATTTCATTTATTAAAATTAATAACGTAAACAAACAACAGCCAAATTTTATGCTGACGCCGTATTTCTGATTTGTCGCATTTGCCTTTAAGCTAAGTCGTATGTACGTATGTATGTGCATGGGCACTTGACTACACATTAAATGCATAAGCCGTACATATGTACATACTTATTTACATAGCTAGTAAGAATTAGTGTAAATATGTATTATAGTAAATAAGTAGTACATAAGAAATTTTGTGTATAAAAGGAATTGATTCTGTTCAATAAAAATCAATTATTGACTCGCTGCCCAAATAGCGAGAACAACAAGAAGTTGTTTTAATTAAATGATCGCTGAGGAAAGGGCGATAGTACCAACAAAACAAATTGCTTTTATTAGTAAGTCGCCGAGGAAAGGGCGACAACACATGGCGATACTTGCCATTCATCCTTGCCATTGATCGATGCCAGTGATCCTTGCGATTAATCCTTGCCATTCATCATTACCATTGATCCTTGCCATCAATCATCGCCAGCGAAACTATTATTTGGCACAACCATTGAGGGCAATCTTAAACGATAATATATCAGCATAATCTCAAAACGGCAGGACATACCATTGAAGGCATTGGAGGCTTTGAGGGCAATCTTAAAAGATAATATATCAGTATCCATGGAAGGCTTCGAGGAACTTTGGGAAGAATTACGACCGCGACATCAAAATCAACAAGATCAGCAACATCAAAATCATCAAGAACAGCAAAATCAACAAGAACAGCAACAGCAGCCAGAACGACAACCAATTCAAGGTCCTAGAGCAATTACGATCGAGGAATACAGGCGACGTCAACAACGCCCAGCTCCCCGAGAACCTGCACAACCACCGAAACCTTCATACCACAGGAGACGGGGTGGTAAGAAATATCAAGCGCGGCGACGAATAGCTACACTGTATCAACAACTCGTTTTTGCGGATACAACCGATAAAAGAAAATATATAAAAAAACAAATTGCGATCGAAAGGCTGACTAATGGCCTTCTGAACTAAATACTAACAAACCTTATGGCAACCTTGCGGCTGCCTATTGAAGGGCAAGAGACCAAAAATCCTTGCCGTGTCAATTCTGGACACTAACAATTTTTGTCATAATGAATTTTGTATTTTCACCATAAAATACATATATACATTTTTCTGGCCTAAGCCACAGCAATGCTAATTTTAATGTTTTAACTAATTAAATAAATATATACATAAATTGTTACAAAAATAATTATTGTGATTATAATGCCCAAATCAAGGAATCCAGTAGGCCCACTTCCTAATGAAATAGAGACTAGGGACTTCATAAAGGAACTAGAATCCTTAAGGACTCTTTGGCGTATCATAGGCATGACTAGGGAACCAACATTAGAAGACGTCATCAACCCTACGACAAGAATAGAAGAAACACAACGTGCATTTGAAAAATTCGGTATTTTCAGATTTTAGGAATTTTTTTTTAATAATATTCAATCAATATGGGTGGAACAACATCAAAAATTGATAAACCCAACGCAAATGTAGTTAACTCCATAGAAATTGATCACAGCGAAGCTTTAGATTCAATCAAGCTAATTCTTCTTGTTATTGCAATTGTATCTTGTATAAATTTATTTCTAAAGATTTATTCGGTACACAACAAAATTCTGAAAAAGCGATATATTAGTCGTGCAAATGGATTAGACAAAGTATAAAAATCAATACCGAATAGATACTTTTCAATGGATAATTGGGATAATATATATGCATCACTACTAAATGAAAAATCCATTGCAGAAAAATCATACAAGTGCATTAACAAGAATGTTTTTATTAGAAGAGAAACAATTATTAAGCATTTAGGTTTTATAATAGATGCATTAAATAGAATAGGAAACGCCTTGAGAAGATTAAATAGTAAACTTACAGCTGATCATCAAAAGCAGGCATACCAAATATACCTACACGTCAGGGATAAGCTTGTTTCATCGCTAGCACGATACGAGATTGAAGAACAAGTACCCACGTCATTCAACAAAGACATAAAAATTGACACAAATTCATTACTACCGGACTATCCAACGGAAGCCGAAAACAAAAATTCTTCAAACGATAAAGAAGAACCTAGAACTCATTCAGAAAGTGCCAATAATTCAAACACTTCAACAATGCCTCAGACAGCGGTAGATTTCATTAAAACAGCATCGTCTGTCCTACCAGAGTTTGATGGCAACTCAGAAAATCTAAATAGCTTCATAGATGCACTCGACATCCTAGACCAAATCAAGGATCATGAAGCACTTGCAGTGTCTATGATAAAAACAAAACTAAAAGGCACAGCAAGAAATTGTATTCAGAATGAGAATACAATACAAGATATAAAATTAAAATTGAAAAGATCAATCAAAGGCGAATCAGTAGAAGTATTAACAGCAAAACTGCTAAACATCCAACAACGCAGTAAAACAGCCAACCAATATACTAATGAAATCGAAAAATTAACAAAATCATTAGAAGGAGCATATATATCTGATGGGTTAACCTCAGATTTAGCAGGAAAATATGCTACACAAGCAGCTGTAAAGGCTATGTGTAAAAATTGTTCTAATGATAAAGTAAAACTAATCATGCAAGCCGGAACGTTCACCTCAATGAACGAGGCAATTTCAAAATTTACAAACAGTTGCACTGAAGTAACAGGCAACCCAAACGCAATATTGAATATAAGACAACAAAATCATTACGGCGGCAACTTCCGTAGAAACTTTTCCAATAACAATTATAGAAATTATCGATCTAACCAAAGATATAAAAATTTTAACAGATCAAACAACAATTACTCACAAAGACAAAATAGGAATTTCGGTAATCAACAGCGACAAAATAATCGCAACAATACCAAAAACACTCGCAATGTTCGTAATTATACCCAGCAGGAAAACCAACAAACTCCACTCCAAACATAGAAAGAAAAATTTGTGTACTTAATTTACACCTAAACAGCTACATATCCTCCAAAACAACTTTAAATAATTCAACTTCAACTCTCCTAATAGATACAGGAGCTGACATTTCTCTAATAAAAAAGGGACAAATTCAAAATGATGTTAAAATTAATGAATTACAAAAAACAGATTTAAAAGGCATTGGTCAGGGTATAACAAGCACCCTTGGAACAGTTAAAACAGATTTAAAGGGTGACGATCTTTTGATTCGACACAAATTTCACATAGTAGAAGATGACTTCCCAATCCCGTGCGACGCAATTTTGGGACTTCATTTCATTACAAAAATATAATTGCATTTTGGACTATCAAAATGATAAAGATACTTTGATATTACGTCCATATGATTTCCCAGAAAATATAGCAATTCAAATGACAAATGAACCGACTATTAATTTCATATCAGTACCAGCTAGATCAGAAGTAGTTCGACAAATTTACATAAAAAATAACAATACTGAATTATTCATACCACATCAACAATTGCAGAAGGAATTTTTATTGCCAATTCAATAGTAAACCCAAATCAAACATTTGTTAGAATTATTAATACAACAGATAAAAATGCAACTATACAAAATTACAATATCAATACAGAAAATTTAAACGACTACATAATTGTAAATAATCAACAGAAAAATGAAGCAAATAATAAAGAAAAATTAGAAAGATTAAATAAAAATTTTCCATCATTTGCTAAATCTCAACTTAATACTTTATGTTCAGAATTTATTGATATATTTGCATTAGAATCAGAACCTATAACCACTAATAATTTTTACAAACAAAAACTTTATATGAAAGACGACAATCCAGTTTACGTAAAAAACTATAGAATACCAGAAGCTCACAAACAGGAAATTACTAAACAAGTAAATAAGCTAATACAAGACGACTTAATAGAACCATCAATGTCAGAGTACAATAGTCCTATTCTACTAGTACCGAAAAAGTCACTCCCAGGTAATAACGATAAAAGATGGAGACTAGTTATTGAATATAGACAGGTAAATAAAAAGTTAACTGCAGATAAATTTCCATTACCAAGAATCGATGATATTCTAGATCAATTAGGTAGAGCAAAATATTTTTCTTGCTTAGATTTAATGTCAGGTTTTCATCAAATAGAATTTAGCCCAGAATCCCGAGATATAACATCGTTTACAGCAGACAATGGTACTTACCGTTTCAAAAGATTACCTTATGGTCTTAAAGTAGCCCCAAATTCATTTCAAAGAATGATGACTTTAGCATTCGCCGGTCTAAAACCATCACAAGCATTTTTGTATATGGACGACTTAGTAGTATTAGGATGCTCCGAAAAGCATATGATTAAAAACTTAAAAGATGTATTCACAACTTGCAGAAAATACAATTTAAAATTGCATCCAGATAAATGTCTATTTTTCAACCAAGAAGTTACTTATCTTGGACACAAATGCACAAGTAAAGGAATTTTACCTGATCCCAGTAAATACAAAATAGTTCAAAATTATCCAACTCCCAAGAATGCCGACGAAGCTAAAAGATTCGTTGCATTCTGCAATTACTATAGAAGATTTATACCAAATTTCGCGGAATACTCTAGAATATTAACAAGACTTTGTAGAAAGAAAGTAGTATTTAATTGGACAGAAGAATGTGAGAAATCATTCAACTATCTAAAAATTGCATTAATTAGCCCAAACATTTTACAATATCCCGATTTCAATAAAGAATTTTACATAACAACAGATGCAAGCGGATACGCCTGCGGAGCAGTGCTAAGTCAAGAATACGAAGGAAAACAATTACCAGTTGCTTATGCCTCTAGATCTTTCACAAAAGGCGAAATAAATAAAGCAACGATTGAAAAAGAATTAGCAGCCATTCATTGGGCCATCACTTATTTCAGACCGTACGTCTACGGCAGAAAATTCACAATCAAAACAGACCATCGACCCTTAACTTACCTTTTTTCGATGAAAACCCCATCATCAAAATTAACTAGAATTCGACTAGATTTGGAAGAATATGACTTTGGGGTGGAGTACCTAGCAGGAAAAGAGAATTATGTAGCAGACGCACTATCGCGTATAGATACACTCTAAAAACTGAGTGTAAATATGCTACCAAAATATATGTAATTTTTAGTTGAAAATTACATTTTTTTTCGTAGATTTACACTACAAGTGTGTAATTTACAGTTCTAAACGAAATTTACGCACTTTTCAGCAAAAGTGAGCATATCATGCGATTTTACACGCATTTTGGATTAAAGGAAATTGTAATTTCAAACCTCGTGCGCGAAATTACAATTGAGTGGGGTAAAATTACATAGTGAATTGGTAATTTTGTTTAACTTATATGCGAAATTACAATTTATTACTCGATTAGTGTTTAGATTTAAAGCTTGTTTGTGTAGGATTTACACTTTTATTGTTTAAATTTAAACAGCTTATCTGTTGAATTTTTCAGTGTGCGATTTTGCGCATAATAAGGTAGGAAAAAAGTAACCTACCTTTTTGTATGCAAAATTACACGAAAATTTCTAAGAGTGTATACAAGATTTAAAAGAAATGTCAATCGAAGCATGTAAAATATTGAAAGATACCACTAGATCGGAAACTAAGAAAAAATCCAGTAATAATATAAAAAATGAAGAAAAATGTCACAATGAGAACCCTATAATATACGAAGCGCTTAATAAATGTGAAGTAAAAAAGCTAGCTCAGCTCGTTTTCGACCCGCCGAAACTGCAGTTCAAAAAGGGAAAGAAAATTTGTAGCGAAATAAATATTGATAATTTAATTGTTGAGACGAAGATTGATTTAGATCAATTTTTTGCCAGGCTTATGAAAGAAGCCGGCAATTTGAAAATAAATAAAATACAATTGTCCTTAGGAGACAAATTGTTTAAGAATAATTATACTCGAGTAGATAAATTTAAAGAAAAAGGTACCAAAGTTCTCAAAAATTTAATCATTGCATTAACTCCGGAGGTTATGCATGTGACAGATAATGAAAAAATTAAAACTATTCTTCATAAATATCACGATGATCCTGTTAATGGTGGCCACCCAGGAATCAATCGTACAACAAATAAAATAAAACAAAAATTCCACTGGAAAAATATGAAAAATGACATAAAACAATATATTAAAAAATGCGATCATTGTAATAAAAATAAAACAAGAATACATTTAAAAGATCCAATGACTATAACCGAAACACCAACTAAGGCATTCGATGTAGTTCAAATTGACACAATTGGACCATTTCCAAAAACATTGAATGGAAATGAGTATGCAGTCACCATAATATGTGACTTAACCAAATACCTAGTAGCAATTCCAATTGAAAGTAAACACGCAAAAACAGTAGCCAAAGCTATATTCGAACATTTTATTCTCATTTATGGATATATGAAAACAATACTGACAGACATGGGAACCGAATATAAAAATAACGTTTTTCAAGAACTAAGTAAATTGTTAAAAATTGAACACAAAACTTCAACACCTTACCATCATCAAACGTTAGGCACTGTTGAACGTAGCCATAGAACATTCAATGAATATGTACGTTCATACATATCCATTGACAAAGACGATTGGGATGATTACCTCAAGTACTTTACTTATTTTTATAATACAACACCTTCAACAGTTCATGGTTACTGTCCTTTTGAACTAATATTCGGAAAACCAGCACCGACATACGAATTTCTACAAGAAGATACAATCAGCCCACTGTACAATTACGAGGCTTATGACAAAGAAGTTAAATATAGACTTCAAATAGCACAGGAAAGAGCTAATAGATTAGTAAGAAAAGCTAAAGAAAAACAGAAAATTTATTATGATAAGAAAATTCAGCATAAGGAAATAAATATAGGAGATTTAGTCTTAGTAAAAGATGAAACCGGTCATAAATTAGACAGTAGATATAAGGGCCCCTATAGAGTAATAGATATTGATAAGCATAATAATTATAGTTTAACTCCCTATAAAGTAACAAATATTGATAATCACAATAATTATACACTAAGCTACATGAATAAGAAAATCATAGTACATAAAAATAGACTTAAACCTATAGAATAAAAATTTTTCACTTTTTCCAATAAATGTAAGTATGTCAGCACAAAACAAAAACTGAAATGTTAATTTTACCGAAATAAATAAATAAACACAAGCAAGTAAGATAAGAAATCCATTAAATTTAATAGAATGCTCATACATTGACCCTACAAATGTATAAGCATTCTTTTTAGGAAAGGAGGTGTAGCATATCAGAAATATTTGAGTACATTCAACTCGTAATTTAAAACACAAAAAATATGGAATGCACTAAAAGTGCATTCAACCTATTTCATTTATTAAAATTAATAACGTAAACAAACAACAGCCAAATTTTATGCTGACGCCGTATTTCTGATTTGTCGCATTTGCCTTTAAGCTAAGTCGTATGTACGTATGTATGTGCATGGGCACTTGACTACACATTAAATGCAAAAGCCGTACATATGTACATACATATTTACATAGCTAGTAAGAATTAGTGTAAATATGTATTATAGTAAATAAGTAGTACATAAGAAATTTTGTGTATAAAAGGAATTGATTCTGTTCAATAAAAATCAATTATTGACTCGCTGCCCAAATAGCGAGAACAACAAGAAGTTGTTTTAATTAAATGATCGCTGAGGAAAGGGCGATAGTACCAACAAAACAAATTGCTTTTATTAGTAAGTCGCCGAGGAAAGGGCGACAACACAGTAGTAGGGTACTGAAAATTGGTGTGAGGCCATGTAAGATAACTATGTATTAAACGGGTAAAAACGCTAGGTCTTGGTAAAGCAGGGATGGGCACCTCCCATACAAACTGACACGTTCACAGCGAATATCTCTGGAAATATTTGTAGTAGGGTACCTACTGAAAACTGGTGTGAGGGCATATGAGATAACTATGTATTAAACGGGTAAAAACGCTAGGTCTTGGAAAAGCAGGGATGGGCACCTCCCATACAAACTGAAATTTTCACATCGAATATCTCTGGAAATATTTGTAGTAGGGTACTGAAAAATGGTGTGAGGGCATGTGAGATAACTATATATTAAACGGGAAAAACACTAGGTCTTGGTAAAGCAGGGATGGGCACCTCGCATACAAACTGAAATTTTCACAGCGAATATCTCTGGAAATGTTTGTAGTAGGGTACTGAAAACTGGTGTGAGGGCATGTGAGATAACTATGTATTAAACGGGTAAAAACGCTAGGTCTTGGTAAAGCAGGGATGGGCACCTCCCATGCAGACTGAAATTTTTACAGCGAAAATCTCTTGAAATATTTATAGTAGGGTACTGAAAATTGGTGTTGGGCATATGAGATAATTACGTACTCAACGGACAAAAAAAAAAATAAGAAAACGATCTTTGACGTCAAGAATGATATTTTTCTATGTAACTTTTTTGGACTAACTCAATATGCTAATATTTTTAAAAGCACGTGGTGTGAAACCCGCGGGTAACCTCTAGTTATCTTTATATTTGACAAAGATATCGCTTAAAATGTTTTTATTAGGTCACTTTATAATACACATATATAAAAGTGGACGTGGCCGTTAACTGATTTTAACTATTTTCCGTCCAAACGTTTGCCTAAGTAAGTAAATCACGCTTACCAAATTTCATCGACATATCTTCAATGGTTTCTGAGTTATGACATATAAAACTTTCAATGTTTAACCCTTAATAAGTGGGCGTGGCACCGCCCATTTTCCAAAATTTCATCAAATTTCTTTATAGGGGCCTGAGCTCAACACGTGGGTAAAATTGCATCGCTCCAGCTCTATTATTGGCCGAGATACCAAATTTCCGATTTTTTCTATATAGGAAAAGTGGGCGTGGTCATGGTCCGATTTGGCCCATTTTCAATACCAACCGTCCCAGTCTTGATACCAACTTGCATTTCAAATTTCATCAAAATATCTAAATTTTTGCGCGAGTTAGAGGGTTTACAGACGGACGGACATGGCTCAATCGATTTCTCTTTTCACCCTGATCATTTTGATATACATAAGTCTATATCTATCTCGATTATTTCGTTCTGTTACAATCCACCGTTATGTGATTAAAACTATAATACTCTGTGTACTAGTACAGCTGAGTATAAAAATTATTATAGGTAAAGTGATGGCAGTTATTGTGTTTTGCAGTAACAATAACATAGGAATTTTCTGCAACAACAAGAATTACACAGAAATTTTTCAACGGCGATTGTGCACGTATTTTCCAACGGATTTTAATGAAAGGCAAAATGGACCTATTCTAGGGTATTTCCTTTCTAATGATGGTCTAACTTTTAAAATCGGTTCAGTATAATCGCCAAAAGATCGCGGCCAAAATTCTTGTTAGCGTATTAATATATAGATATGTACATTAGATAGGGTTGATCCCCATACGAAAAAAAAAAAATGGTAAAAGTCCGCCCCTAAATTTGAAGCTTATGTTGAAAGGGCTAAGGGACACAAAAAAAACCCCCCCGCGTGTAGCACAGTACACGTGATAGAAGTTAACTTCTTACATCAATTTATATTCGCTCGAAAGCAACAAGTAACAAGTTTCATATATCATATGAGAAACGAATTTGCAAATACATCCCTGCAAAAAATGCGATTAATCAGGGGCAAATCTATGTATATCGTTATTAATCGCACATTTTTTGCAGGGATATTACAATGAAAACTATCGCATGTACATATGTATGTACATGTGGTTGTGTGTTTTTGTTTGTACAAATTATATTTATAGAAAAAACGATGCTTGTTCTTGTTATTAAATTTTGTTTATCGGCAAGCTCATCCGATTGGTTTTTATATTGGTTGTTTGATCGTTTTTACTTTAATAATTAACTAGTATGTAATCCCCGATATTCGGGTGGCACTTTCATTTAATAAAAAATGACAAAGAAAATTGTTTAATAAAAAAAAGCAACAAAAAAACTGACTCGACCTGGACTTGAACCAGCTTCATTTGAATCGGAAGCCTAGCATCTTATAGCCCAGTTAGTCGAGAACGTGTGGTCCGCTCGCTGACGAAAACGCCCGTATGCAATTTTTAGGATTTTTTGAGCCCGTAGCAATCAGCTGTTTTACTCACACATATTTACATATATATATAGTTTGTTTACATTTTGGCAGGGTTGCCGTTTAGTCATTTTTGAACAAACAAGATTTTTACTAATCTTCAAAGTGTTATGCGGATTACTCTCCAATACACAACTGTGCATTATTTGCAAATGACAAGAAAATACTAATTTAATCGTTTTTAAAGTTGTCGTTGACGACTTTTTTTTTATTAATTTAGTTACTTTTTTACGGCTTAGTTGGTAATTAAAACACATTTTTCTTGTAATTTTGTTGCTGCCCAATATATTTCCATCACACCTTGGTGATAGTTATCAAGGACTAAAACATAAAACAACAAAAAACACAGTCAGAACATTAAATTTACAATTGAAAATCCATAAAAAATTATATTGGGAAGCAACAAGATTCAATACATATACTACATGTCCAACCAAATTTCAATTGTTTGTGTAAAAAGCAATCGCACACTTGGCGCCTTCGCTATGTCGCCGTGACGTGTACTTGGTACAATGCTACATATACATACATATGTATATATATATATTTCTGTGGCAATTTGCAATAATCGCTTAAGTCGAAAAATATTATTTCGAGATAAATTGATTTTTATATTCGAAGGCGTTTCTTAACAAATCATAAAAGTCGATTAAACACTATGGACGCAATATCAGTGAGCCATCCACAATGTTACAATCAAATTTTGTAAATCAAGCAAAATGTTATGGAGAAATTTCATTAAGTATATACATCTGCTTTGGCTGTTATAGCAAGTCTATAAGTTAAGCCTAAATGTCAGGGTGCGAAGAACGCTCAAAAGAAAATCACTCAAACGAATTATCACTCTATAATTCTGAGCTATGCCACGCTCTCATGAGCGCAAATACACAGTGACAACGAACGCAAATGAACGCACGTCAACAGCGATCGATGGGTCTCTGCAGTGGCGATAAACTCTTACATAAATTCATTTTAATATGAGAGATCGTTTGAAAATTCATTTTTTGAAAATTCATTCTATGAGTTTATTTTATAATTTTTTGCGCTAGCGATCATTTTTTGAGTTTATCATTTTTTGATTGCTCTTTGAGTTTATCATTTTATGCGTTCACAAGGGTTTGTTGTGCAGCAGCTAATGGCATTGTGAAGGCGCACTTTTTGGATGATGGCGTGCGTTTATTAGACCATAAATATGATGTATGTATGTATGTACATACATATTCATGCATGTGTGTACGTATATATGGATGTACATACATATGTATGTACATATTTATAATATTTTAAAAAGCATTAGCTCCCATAGCGATAGGTATGTATATGTATGTAGGTATATCGAGTTTAAATTTTATTAAGTAGGTATGTATTTATTCAAACTAATTAAATTATTCAATTTATTTAAATTAATATTTATAAAAAATTATATTTACATACCGATGTACCTACATATATATTTATGTACATTTGTAGTCTATATGTATGAGTTAAGGGTTGTTAAATATTTTTTTTAACATAAATACCTACATATATATGTATGTATGTATTTAGTTCTTACTTGAAAACTAGAATACAACAATTGAGCGTTAAAAAAATAAGTTCGCATTTTATTTATTTGTACACATGTAGGTACTATGTATATACATTCGAAATGGAAAATATCATTACCCGCATTCCATTATTGAATAGACATACATATGTGCATGTATTAATATTATATACATACATACATACATACATACATACATATGTACAATTTAATAAAATCCGAACTTGTATTTTGAACGTACGCTCAGTTGTTCAATTCCAGTTTTAAAGTAAAATCTAAAGATGTAGGTACCTATGTTAAATAAAATATTTATATACCTAGACTACATATCGACGGCTATTTCAAAAATTGTTTGAAAAACGTCTTATTTCAGAATTTTTTTCAATAACGTCCTATTTCATATGCATATACATACATATGTATGTATGTGTCGAATGAATACAAATACATATGTATGTAAACTCATACATATATAAACTTTTTATTAGATTGAATAAATACATAATAAAATTGTTAAAGTGGAACTTCAATAGACATATGTACATATATATCGCTATAAGACCTAAGGCTTTTTAAAATATTATAAATATATACATACATATGTACATACATACATATATACGTACACAAATGCATTCATATGTATGTACATACATACATATATCATATTTATCATCTAATAAACGCACGCCATCATCCAAAAACTGCGCCTTCACGATGCCATTAGCTGCTTAAACCTCACAAAAAACCCTTGTGAACGCATAAAATGATAACTCAAAGAGCGATCAAAAATGATAAACTCAAAAAATGATCGCTAGCGCAAAAAATTATAAAATAAACTCATAGAATGAATTTACCAGAGAAATTGTACGATAATTCATTTTTGAGTGAATTTATGCATTGAGTTTATTGCCACCGCTATGAGCGATCGATTGCTGTTGTGCGTTAGTTCGCTCGTTATTTGAGTGTTTATACATTTTTCTTTGAATATTTGTTTGTGATGTGAGTAGAATGTATTTTTGAGCGTTCATGAGTGAGTTTTTCCGTACCCTGCTAAATGTGTTTATTTATATCTTTATTGATTTTAAAAGGAGAATAATCTTGTATATATAACTCAAAATCTTCCTAAGTCGACTTAAGCGGTTATTGCTTGTGGCCACAGATTTATTTCGATCGCGACTATTGCTTGCTTGTTTTTACCTCGATACCTTTGTATGAGATATCTCGTTTGTACATTTGTACATACAATACCTACTTATGTATGTACATTAGTAGTGGGACTTTTTTCGAATAATATTCGAATAAATGTTATTCGAATAAACGAATAATATTATTCGTGGGAAAAAATTCGAATAGTACTATTCGAATAGTATTATTCGAATAGTATTATTCGAATAGAAATTATTCGAATAGTAGTTATTCGAATAGTATTATTCGAATAGTATTTTTCGAATAGTGTTATACATATATACATACATAGTATATGTACACACGTGCTACGTGTACATATGTGTTTGTATGTTATTATAAATATGTATGTATGTGGAGACATATGTATGCACGTGTGAAGGGAAGTGGATGGTTTTTTGTTATTGTATGTACATATGTATGCTTTTGGTTTTTGTAGCGCCTAGTTAGTAAATTTGGAAGTACACGCTGGTTTGTACGAGTGTACATATTTATATGCATAATTTGGGAATTCTCGTTAGTAGGTAGAACTTTCTTTATGTTTGTAGGTGCAAGGAATTCCATAAAGAGTGACAAAAAAGCAAACACTATGTACCTACATACCTAGGTACCTACCTATTATTTATCTTAATTGTGGTTAGGGTAGAGGCATTCGTTTTGGGCTATACCTAATACCATATTAAAAAAATTTTGGAAAGAATTCGAAGAAAAGCGGAATTTCTAAAGTTTTCTTAGGACAGGAATTATGCAAAATACTTCTGAGAGCCACTGTATGTATGTAAATATGTATGCAAAAAACCTTAATGCTATTAAACGCATTTAATGTAACCATTATTAAAAAAATTAACGGCTTACAACAGTATATGGGCAATTCCAGAATGTCGAACGTGACGTTCGCACATTTTTAAAGCTCAACGAAGTATGCATAGCGTTGAATATTTTTCCTCTGATTTTCATCTTTAGAAAGCACTTGAGCAGCACTATAATCGATGCAAATAAGAAGTAGTATCGGTTTCAAGCTTCTGAGATATTAGCATTTAAAGAGTGATGGAGACGTGACAAAAAGAAAATCAAATTTGTACCTAGATGCTATCAGAAAAGTTAAAAATTCTGCTAATTTTGGTCTATCATTTAAGAAGTAACGATTAGAGGTCAAAGTAGAATAATGTAGCTCTCTTCTGATGGTTTTATCGTGAAAATATATGCACCAGTTTGATTTTTATAACCTTAGGCTAAAATCTGTAACGTGACATGGCGAACGCGCCAAAATTTCGCATGCGTGGTCATAACGATTAGTTCAAGTAATTTAAACTTAGAATAACTTAAATTGACAAAATTTTCTATTTTTTCGATGAAGATAATTGTACACTAGCACAAATAGTGAACATAAGTACAATAGTTAAGGGGAACGCGTAAAATCGCGGAAAAATGAAATTCTATATTGCTAAATATTTATTAATTTCCACTGTCAATTCGGAAATCTATGTGGATAAAGATTATTTAGAAACGTTCTAGTAGATTAAATTTAGAAGCTATACCCGAAAAATGCTATATCTGAACTATCGGTTGTATGGCAGCTATATGTTTTAGCGGTCCGATCCTGACAAATTTTGGTGACATTATTTAGGTCCATATGGGTACAAATACTCTAAAGTTTCAAGTTTCTCTAATATATCTTGAGAAATACCTACACCTTGATTTTTAACTTTTAATTTTTTCCTCATTCTTACACAGATTCGACAATATATGGCGAGATCCCTTGTCCTTTGTCTTTATTTAACTACAATTTTAAATATTAAGTAGGTAGGTACATTGTGTTTGCTTTTTTTGCCACGCTTTATGAAATTCCTTCACTTATATGTATGTATGTATGTATGTACCTACAAACATAAAGGAAGATCTACCTACTAAAGAGAATTCCCAAATTTCTGGGACACTACGTACATATGTATATGTACATTGTACGCTCATATAAACCGCAATTCCAAATTTAGTAGCTAGCCAGCGTACGTACATACATATGTTTATACATACTTCCAAAAGCAAAAGCATACATACCCTGCAAAAAAGTGTGCGACGAGTCTCTAAAAAGATTTGTCCGGGAGCGCTCTCTTTCGGGTACAATTAGTCTACAATTGTTCGCAATTGTACCCGAACGGGTACATATGTATACTAATTGTAGACGAATTGTACCCGAAAGGGTATCAAACGGGTACAATTAGTCGCACAAATGGATGTGTCGCATTTGCTAACCGTTCGGGTACAAAACGGGTACAATTGTGCGCTTATGCTACCCGTTCGGGTACAAACTGGGTACAATTAGTCTCTTCATAGGACATGCTCAAACAAAAGAGAACACTTCAACCCATATAAAGAGATACAAATGGGTAGTAATCGCATGCTCCCTTGCGAGTTGTCCCGGATGTATCCCGGAGTGATCGCATTTTTTGCAGGGTATGTACATGCATACATACATACACACAATAACAAAAAACTACCACTTCCCTTCACACGTATGTATGTATCCACATATTTATAATAACATAAAAACACGTATCTACATGTCTATGCACAAACAGCGAGCACGTGTGTACATATGTATATATATGTATCACACTATTCGAATAATACTATTCGAATAATACTATTCGAATAATATTATTCGAATAATACTATCCGAATAGTAGTATTCGAATAATTATTCGAATATAAGAATAAATTATTCGAATAATTATTATTCGAATTTCGAATACCTTTCGAATAAAAGGATTTTTTATTCGAATAATTTTTATTCGAATAGTCCCATGCCTAATGTACATATATATGTACGTTTACTTACGCACATATATGTATGTACATACATACATGGCTGTAGTTGGCGAATCGTGGGTATGGATATATACGTATTAATACATATGGACATATGAGTTCCCTGCAAAAAGTGGGACCACGTAATATGCTAGTACAGGACCAGGTTACGTTGTGACAGTTCCTGGTTACAGAGGTGGTCCAAATATATGAAAAAAATATGGTTACATTAACATTGCGATGCCATTGGACATGACCACCCTCGCTTCACCGCTGCATAACAAAGGACTATATAAAACTAGTATGCTTACAGTGGACCACGTTTTAAACTACATCCCATTGGGCCATAGGCTAGACTGCTTACAGTGGACCACATTTTAAACTACATCCCATTGGGCCATAGGCTAGAGTGCTTACAGTGGACCACGTTTTAAACTACATCCCATTGGGCCATAGGTTAGAGTGCTTACAGTGGACCACGTTTTAAACAACATCCCATTGGGCCATAGGCTAGACTGCTTACAGTGGACCATGTTTTAAACTACATCCCATTGGGCCCTAGGCTAGACTGCTTACAGTGGACAACGTTTTAAACTACATCTCATTGGACTATATTTTATATTGGTTATGCTTAACCATCCATTAAAACTCATAACCAGAATCCAGACTTTTCAGTCACGCTCTTCAATTAAATTAAAGACATCCTATAATTTATTTTTAAATATAATTATATATTTATATTTTTAAATATAATTAAATTTATTTTTAAAAATAATTAAAGCATTTACAAGGCAAATAATTTGGCAATTTGAGGAGTGGCATCGCATTTATTTCATTTTATTTTATTTTAGTTTAGTTTATTTTATTTTTTGTGTTATTTTATTTTATTTTATTTTATTTCATTTTATATTGTTATTTTATTTTATTTTAATTTTTTATGTTACTATTTTATTTTGCTTTATTTTATTTAATTACTTTATACTATTTTATTTAACTTTATTTTATTTTATTCTATTTTATATTATTTTATAGATTTTTCGATTTATTTTTAATTTTTAATTTAATATTTATAATTCCTTTATTTTATTTTAATAATTTTTTTATTTTACTTTACTTTATTTTGTAAAATTTTTGATATTTCGTTTAATTTTTATTATTTTATCTATTTTATATTATTTTATTTTTTTTTATTGAATTTCATTTCATTCATTTTATTTTATTTTCTTTTATTTAATTTCATTTCTCTTAATTTTATTTTAGTTTATTTTATATTTTTCTTATTTTATTTTATTCTATTTTATATTATTTTATTTTAATTTTTCATTTAATATTTATGATTACTTTATTTTATTTTAATAATTTTTTTTATTTTACTTTACTTTATTTTGTATAATTTTTAATATTTCGTTAAATTTTTTTATTATTTTATCTTATTTTATATTATTTTATATTATTTTATTTTGTTTTATTTAGTTTAATTTCACTTCATTTTATTTTAGTTTTTTTATTTTATTTTATTCATTTTTTTATTTTATTTTAATTTAATCTTTATAATTACTTTATTTTATTTTATATTTATATTATTTTATATTTATGTAATTTCATTTCACTTAATTTTATTTTAGTTTATTTTATATTTGTTAAGAATTTAAGCAAACCTGGCAACGCTTATGTATTACTCGTTAGTTCATAAGCTCGCTATGCATATTTTTATCTATACACATTTTTTTCACTTGTTACAATTTATATAAGTCAGTCGCATTGAATTGATTAAACGTATCACATTAAAACTAGCCGGTGTCTTTTATTTCTATCGGTGTGTTTCTCTTGGTGCTCCTCTAACATAGGTTATGGGCCCAGAGACACGTTTAAGTTAGAAAGACGTTTAAATATTCCTAAATTGTAAAGACAAATTTAAAGAGCGTTAAATGCAAGTTTTTAAAATGAATGCGACGGGTTTGCTTCATATTGAAAAGCTCGAAGGCCAAAACTACGATAGTTGGTGTGTGCAAATGAAGAGCATACTCATACATGCTGACCTTTGGAAAGTGGTCAGCGGCAAATATGTGAAAACCGAAGAAACGGCAGCTAATTGGGACGACCTGGATGAGAAGGCTTTGGCTACGATAACACTTGGAGTAAAGGTATCGCAGCTGCTTCATATAAAGAAATGTAAAACATCGTTGGAAGCATGGGTAGCACTAAAACATAGATACCGAGCTATTGGTCCAATTCGTAAAGTTTCACTTTATAAAAAAACTAATGAACATGGGTATGAGTGAAGGTGATGATGTGCAAACTCACCTAAATGAATTCAGCAACGTAGCAGATAAATTGGCAGAAATGGACACTTCCCTTCCAGAAGAATTGTTGGTAATTATGTTTCTGTCGAGTTTACCCAAAAGCTTTGACCATTTTGGGATAGCTATGGAAACAAGAGACAAACTTCCTACATTTAATTTTGTGACCTCTAAAGTTATTGAAGAAGGTGAGCGCAAACAAGAAAAATCAGGCGATTCTAGCGGTATACAAGTATATGCACAGGTGAATGCAAACAAGAGCAACAACAACAACAAGATAATAGCAAAAGTAAAAAAGAGTTGCGATGTTTTTCATGGTAATTTTATGTATTCAGAGGGAAAAGGTGAGGTAAAGATAACGACGGATGAAGGTGACATAATATTAAAAGATGTTCTGTACATACCTGCTATGGGTGGAAACTTTGTATCAGTAAGCAAAGCAATACAAAAAGGTTTTTCTGTCAAATTTTCACATATGCAAGCAGTTGTATGTGATGAACGTGGTGCGGTTATATTAAAAGCGAGGCACAGTGGTGGTCTATTCATTATTGACACTCTCATTAATAAATGTTTTAATGCGAAAAGCACTGATTGCGTACAGTGGCACGCAAGATACGGACATCTTAATTATAGTAGTTTACAAGAGCTGGTATCAAAAAATATGGTGATGGGTTTGGACAATGTTCAATTTGCAAAAAATGAAAATTGTATGGCGTGCATGAAATGCAAAATCAGCTCACAGCCATTTCCACAGAAAACTAACGCGCGTGCAAAAGGTTTGCTCGATTTGATTCATACGGACGTTTGTGGCCCATTTCGAACTGCATCGTTAGGTGGCGCTAAGTACTTCGTTACATTCATCGATGACAAATCTCGCCGTACATTTATATATTTTATTAAGAGCAAAGACGAAGTTTATGAAAAATTTGTTTCGTTTAAGAATTTAGTTGAGCGGCAAACAGAGAGAAAGATAAAGACGGTGCGAAGCGACAATGGTTTGGAGTATGTTAACAAGAATTTTAACAAATTGTTTGATCAGTGTGGTATTAAACGCCAGCTGACTGTTCCATACTCGCCGCAGCAAAACGGGGTGGCTGAACGGATGAACAGAACTATTGTCGAGATGTCTAGAACTATGATGTCGTATGCCAATGCTTCTGAGATGTTGTGGGCCGAAGCAATGGCAAAGGCGGTGTATATTAGGAATCGTGCGCCTACCAAAGCATTGGGTGATGAAACACCGTAAGAGGTGTGGACAGGTCGAAAGCCATCGGTTAGTCACTTGCGAGTATTCGGTTCTACAGCGGTGTGTTTAGACAAGAAACAGACCAACAAGTTACTAGCGAAAGGCAAAGAGTACAAAATGGTAGGCTATTCACTTACAGCGAAAGCATATCGGCTGTATGACCAAGAGAATAGGAGAATAATAGAAGCGCGTGATGTTAGGTTCGCAGAGCTAGTAAGCAGGAATGATGATTTTACAGAATATTTAGTCGAAGACAAGCAAACAAACGTATTGGATGATGCACCGGATGTATCAATTGTATCAGATGACCGTAATAATGATGAAGATGGTGTAGAAAATTATGAGAGCGCCGGTTCGATGAAGGCACTATCGATAGTCAAAAACGTGGTGTAGAGGACGGTAAAACTATAAATAAGGTTGTTGATGAAATCAAGCTCGAGGAGGAGCAACAGTCGCCGCGCTTTGGTCGTGGTAGGCCGAAATTGGTGCGAGACGGTACGCGCGGTAGGCCAATGAAAGTTCGAAACCAGGTAAATGCTTTACAAAATGCGAATTGCATTGATATTCCGCAATCGGTTGAAGAGGCGCTAGGTAGCAGATACGCCTCGGAGTGGACAGAAGCGATGCAGAGAGAATACAGGGCATTAATAAAAAACAAAACATGGAGGCTTGAGAGTTTGCCGCAAGGCCATCGTGCAATTGGTTGCAGATGGGTTTTTAGCGTAAAGCGTAATGATGACGGCAGTGTAGAGAAATTTAAATGTAGATTGGTGGCAAAAGGGTGTAGTCAGCAACTCGGTGTGAATTACACTGAAACATTTTCGCCTGTGGTTCGGTACTCAACAATTCGTTTGGTTCTCGCTTTGGCTGTTAAATGGAAACTTTTCGTGCATCAAATGGATGTGTGTAGCGCCTACTTAAATAGCGACCTGAGCGATGTGGTGTACATGCAGCAGCCAGAGGGCTTCGTTGATGAGGCGAATAAAGACAAAGTTTTACGTTTGAATAAGGCGATTTACGGTCTGAAGCAATCCGGCCGTGAATGGAATTCAAAATTGGATAGCACGTTGAAACAAATCGGTTATGAGCCATGCGTAAATGAGCCTTGCCTCTCCAAAAGTAAATGCAATGAAGGTATTTCAGTTATCGCCGTCTACGTTGACGACTTAATAATTGCTTGTAAAACCAAATCGGAGTTAAACAAGGTGAAGTCACATATCGCACGTAGTTTTGAGTGCGTTGACAAAGGTCAAATTGGATATTTTTTGGGCATAAAAGTTGAGCGTGAGGGAGAGCTTGGCGCGATACACATTAGCCAGTCACAATATATAAAAGAGTTACTTCAACGACACGGTATGGCACAGTGCAGACCAGCTTCCACGCGATTAGATGCTGGATTTATAGTAGGGTGTACAAGTGCCAATTGCAAAAGAGCAAATCCAACCGAATATCAATCTGTCATCGGCGAATTGATGTACTTGGCTATATGCACGCGTCCAGATATAATGCATTCAGTATGCAAGTTAGCTCAGCGTAATGTCGATCTGCATATCGAGCACAAGACTGCCATAAATCATGTATTAAGGTATTTGGCATCAACAATCAATCTTAAGCTCACATATCGTGCAAATGGAGATTCAATCAAAGGGTTTGCAGACGCAGATTGGGGAATGACCTGTTGGATCGAAAATCTTTTTCTGGCTATGCGTTTATATTGGGTGGCAGCGTGGTGTCCTGGCAATCTAAAAAACAGCAGACTGTGGCTCTGAGCAGCACTGAGGCAGAATATGTCGCACTCACTGAGGGTGTGAAAGAGGCATTATTCCTACGCAATCTTTTAAGCGAGATTAACCATGAGCAAAAGGCAGCAACCATAATTTTCAGCGATAATCTAGGGGCACAGCATCTGTCCAGAAACCAAACAATTCACAGCAGAAGTAAGCATATAGACATCAAGCATCACTTCATTAGAGATGTAATAAAACAAGGGGATGTTGAAATCAAATATACTCCAACTAATTAAATGGTGGCTGATGTACTAACTAAAAACTTAAGTAAAGAAAAACATATACGATTTGTAAAGTACTTGGGTTTAAATACAAATAAAGAAAATTAAGTAAAACATTGGCGTTGAGGAGGAGTGTTAAGAATTTAAGCAAACCTGGCAACGCTTATGTATTACTCGTTAGTTCATAAGCTCGCTATGCATATTTTTATCTATACACATTTTTTTCACTTGTTACAATTTATATAAGTCAGTCGCATTGAATTGATTAAACGTATCACATTAAAACTAGCCGGTGTCTTTTATTTCTATCGGTGTGTTTCTCTTGGTGCTCCTCTAACAATAAAATTTTCGCCACTTCGCCTTGCAGCAAATAATGAACTGCCGAAATCTGCAAAATTTTTAAAATAAGCAATTAAGGATCTAAATACATATAATATTTTTTTAAAGATAAAATATTACTTACGTAGGAGTCCCGATTGCTGTCATTTATCTCTCTATCAAGCTTCGAAATATATTGGTCTGATTTTATTGGAAAACGTGAAGTAGCTGCAACACTTTCTTTGTTGCTATTTGTGAGTTTTTCGAGCAGAACAGTGTGTTCGGCTAATACACCGGCAACAAACGTGTTGTTCTTTTCCATAAGCTTTGTTTGGTATTCAATTATGTCTGCGAAGTTAAGAAAAAAGTAAAGCAAGAGAAATATTAATCTATATATATAAAATTTTAAGGGGTCTTTTGTGAGGAAATGGCTCAAAAACACGATAATGAAATTCCAAGCAGCATATTTAACGCAAAAAATTGGGAGCTACGAGCGAACCCAGAGCAAAGAATAGTTTAGGAGCTACCAAAAAAACTTTTGTTCCGAAGCCCTGCCAAAAACATTAGTCAGCTGATGAGAAAATCAATGGGCCTTGTTACACCTTCAATCAATACGTGATATGGATTGAAGGTGTAGCGTCAGATATTGATGGATCATGATATGGATCACAATAGGCGAGTTCCCGTGGGAGTGATCCAGATAAATATCAAGATCACAAAATTGTTGTTGCATTTGCTTGCAAAATTCGTATCAGTACGTGTTGTATTTTCAAAATAAAAGCACACACATACATATACCATTCATTATTCGAATAATAAATTCCCAGCCAGCAAGGTTCCGTACATTTTACGAACATTGCGATTTACGAGCTATTCTCGAATAAGAAAACAATAACAAAAGAAGCTTTTTTCCATCATGTCAAAAAAAAAGGAAAACGAAAAATTTCAAACTCAATATTTTAAAAGTAAGTATGTATGTTTGTAAAATTTCTACATTTACGATAAAAAAACGGACGTAAAAAGATTCATATACGAGTACTTTTTCGATACATTTACGACACTCGTAGGCAATGAACGTTTTAAAGCGAAACAGTATTCGTAGGCGAATCGTAAACGGATTTCGAGAAAACATCAGTTTACGAGCTCGTTTACGATGATTTTGCAGGCTGGGTTATTGGGCAAATAAAATGCCTCAAAAAACATGAAAAATATACAGATAATGACGAAATATTGAACTGATAGTGTAGCATCAGTAATGTTATGTTAAGACACAACCTTAAATGAACATTAGGAGCATTCAATTTTCAATTAGGAGCATTCAATTTTCAATTCACCATACAAAAATTGAATAAGTTAATGCTTCATTAGAAATTAATGATTTCTTAATGAACAACAATTCTGCATGCAACCCAAATCTAGAGATGTTCAATCAAGCCCAATTGACTTAATTAATTTTTATGTCTGAACATGATGTTAGCATACGTTCAATAAACCATCAATACGTATCGCGATCCACTATCGTGATATGGATTGAAGGTGTAACAGGGCCCAATAAAAAGAATGAGATTGTAACTGAGAACTAGAAAATAACAAACTGCAACTTTTCATCAACGCAACTAATAATTTAAATTGCAGTCAAAGTTAAAACAAACAAGTAAGGAAGCCTAAGTTCGAGTGGAATCGAACATTAGATACTGAGCTGTATGCTTTCATTGTTTGTTTGCGTTTGATGGAAACACAGACTATTTTATATAAAGCGAGTGCCGCATGAAATGGGCGTAGCCACGCCCATTTTCAACATTTTTATCAGTCATCCAACTAAGCATATGAATATTATTCTTTGTGCAAAATTTCATTCCTTTTTTACTTCTAGTTACAAAGATATCACGTAACAAATTCCCAAAGGGTGTTCCAGAAATATCTTTGTTAAAAAGTAGGCGTGGTCATAAACCGATTTCAATAAATTTTTGCGTGTCTATTAACACAAGTTATAAAAGTGTATAAACAAAGTTTCGTCATAATATCTCAATTATTTGTCGAGTTATAGGCTCAGATATCTCGTATATTCCTGTTTCTAAAAAGAGGCGGTAACACGCCCATTTTCCAAAATTTTTGTGTTTTTCGTTTTATGTCCGCGGTTGGACTCCTGCTGTAAAATTTCAATGATATATATTTATATTTGACAGAGATATTGCTTAAAATGTTTTTATTAGGCCACTTTATAATACACATATATAAAAGTGGGCGTGGCCGTCAACCGATTTTAACTATTTTCCGTCCAAACGTTTGCCTAAGCAAGTAAATCACGCGTACCAAATTTCATCGATATATCTTTAACGGCTTCTGAGTTATGACTCATAAAACTTTCAATGTTTGCCCATTAATAAGTGGGCGTGGCACCGCCCATTTTCCCAAATTTTTGGGTTTTTTGTTTTACGTCCATAGTTGGACTCATGCGACAAAATTTCACTGATATATCTTTTTATTTGACAGAGATATGGCTTAACATGTTTTTATTAGGTCACCTTATTATATACATATATAAAAGTGGGCGTGGCCGTCAACCGATTTTAACTATTTTCCGTCCAAACGTTTGCCTAAGTAAGTACATCACGCGTACCAAATTTGATCGATATATCTTCAATGGTTTCTCAGTTATGACATATAAAACTTTCAAGGTTTGACCCTTAATAAGTGGGCGTGGCACCGCCCGTTTTCCAAAATTTCATCAAATTTCTTCATAAGGGCCTGAGCTCAACACGTGGGTAAAATTTCATCGCTCCAGCTATATTAGTGACTGAGATACCAAATTTCCGATTTTTTCTATATACGAAAAGTGGGCGTGGTCATGGTCCGATTTCGCCCATTTTCAATACCAACCGTCCCAGTCTCGATACCAACTTGCATTTCAAATTTCATCCAAATATCTCAATTTTTGCACGAGTTATAGTGTTTACAGACGGACGGACAGACGGACGGACGGACAGACGGACGGACATGGCTCAATCGATTTCTCTTTTCACCCTGATCATTTTGATATATATAAGTCTATATCTATCTCGATTATCTCATTCTGTTATAATCCACCGTTATGTGATTAAAACTATAATACTCTGTGTACTAGTACAGCTGAGTATAAAAAAAAAAAACAAAAAACGCCACAAGAGGCTCATTCGCCTAACATTGGTGCAGAAGGCGATGAAATCGAGAATATGTGTGCGGTAGTGCGTGTGCGACCAATGGAAAAATCAGAAATAAGAAACGGCGCCATCAATGTTATACAAGTGGACAAAATCAATCTAGGCATAACAGCTGTAAAGCCTCATACCACCGCTAACGAGCCACCCAAAACTTTTTAGGCGAGTTCCCGTGGCAGGAATCCAGATCTGCATAAAAATTTTGCAACAATTGGGAAAACTTTCCATTATTCTTGCACGCCCCGAGAAAAATTATTTATACATTTGCATTTGCTTGCAAAATTTGTATCCGGATCTGTACCACTTCCACGGGAACTCATCTATTATTTCGATAATGTGAGTCAAGACGGCATGATAAATGTGCGTATGGGAAAGCTACAGTTAGTGGACTTGGCCGAGTCAGAGAGGCAGAGTAAAACACAAGCGAGTGGAAAGCGTCTGAAGGAAGCTACTAAAATCAATTTATCCCTCTCTGTTTTGGGTAATGTCATCATCGCACTGGTGGATGGCAAAAGTACGCATATACCTTATCGCAAAATCGCGGGCATCAGCTAGTAAAATAATATACAAAGTATACACTCAAAAAAAATTTACTCAGTACACCAAAACAATGAAATATGTCTTTAGCGCAGAAATATTCCCACTTTTCATAATCTGAGTAAATTTTTTTTGTGTGTAATACCGTAAAATATAAATAAAACGCACCTGTCAGTTTTTGAAATTGTTTAGCAAAAGTCTCCTCCAAATTCTTGCACCTATTGCAGCAATCATTGTTGTCCAAATCTAAATAAAAAATAAAATATTTAAATTACTATGGTTAAATGAGAACGAAAACTTTTAGATAGTTGCATACCATTTAATACACTGGAGCCCATGCGACGGATTTTTTGTGGCTTGCCTGAGTTATCCATTTCCTAAAGAGTAAAAATTTAATTAGTACAGCCATGTAATATTGGTATGAAAAGATATTGTTCTTTGTATGGCAAATACATCATTTTGCACTTAATTGCATCAGTGGGAAATATTTCTTTTTCAGTGCTGGGTATAGAATCTCCCAAACATATACCCAGTGCTGACATAGAATCAAAAGGCTCTTTAAAAAACTCGGTAATATGTTGATACCTTCTTCCAATTATTACTCCGGTGCCGGTATCAGACTTTTCGAAGCCGTCAATATTAAATATAATGAAAGGGTAAATTAGGCAAACATTATCTGGATGTTTGGTACTAAAAAAGTAATGCTGATTTGTGAAAGATTTGATTTTGGAATTTTTTTCCACAAAACCTTGTTTCTTCGGCTCAAGATAAAAATTAGAATGTCTATTTACATTACTAATTTGCTGCAAAATCTGAGTAGGTTTCCGTACATATCTTTTTAAATTTTGCAAATAATTCTCGAAGTCGTATGCCGAGAAATTTCCAAGAACTCCAAATGTTTTAACGCTGTCAGTCAAATGTAACAGGCTGTGAATATTATATGAAACACTATTATTACCAAAAATTACTGAAAAATTTTCCACAAACAATTTTAGTGCCTCTTCAGCTTTTTGAAAATTTAAATTTACACTTTTAGGGCAAGACAACAATCTACAAGCGCAATGCAATAACAAAAACTCATAGTAAACGCTTTCATGCACATTATCTTTTAGGACATAAATGCCCGTGTACAGCAAAAACTGCCTGAATTCCGTAGCTTTCCAGTGCAGAACTTCGTCAAGACTTCGTGGTAAGCGTACAAATTCTTTAGGAGTACTCATCTTAATAGACAATAAACTATCTGAGATCTTGTTTTTATTTTCCGGTGTCATATCAAAAACTAGCTTGTTTTTCAAAATTCGAACTAGGAACTTTTTCGTAACCCCTAGGTCAACCAAATGCATTGGATCTATAGGTACTTGGGTTATCATTTTCAAATTTATGTTTTAGAAGGGACTTTTTTCGGCCAGAAATCTTATTTGGTGATGATTTAAATATTTTCTTATGGTAAAATCTTCATCACTTATGAGCGCACCTACTTCGGTGGGATAGGTAAGGACTTTGTCAATTTTTTTCGCTTCGGCGGTACACTTCGAACATCCATGAGCAGATGTGTGATGAGGAATGCTGCATGCAAACGCCCTAGCTGGGGCATCGCATATTAAAGCCCTTATTTTGAGGTTAACTATTTTGCCACCCAATATCATTCCACCCTCACTCAACATTTTGTATTCGCTTATAAAATATCTCAAAAAATTATTTATATCATTTGGCTTTTGTTTGCTTTTGAAAACACCAACTGGAAAAACAGAAATGTTGGGAACATTAATTATTTTCAGCAGAATGGGCCACAGCTGAGTCTTCGAGCTATGAAATAATGGCAGGCCATCAATATTGATATCGAAAACTATTTCGTCGTACTGCGAAACCAAGTGTTCGACTTTCTTTAGTTGGGCTCTTCTACAACCACATTTTCATTGCTTAAATTTAAAAGGATAGACGGACTTAAAGGAACATCTAAATTTTCCTCTTTGAGAATAACTAAGAGCTTCCTCAAATATTTATGTGGAATCCTTGATTCCATTTGCCATTCCGCAAGTTTTTGTCGAAAAGGCTTTCTTACAATTTCACCCGCACTTGGCTTTTCGTTTGCAAAATCTTCGGAAGGTGCCTCAGCAATTAAGATGGCGTCACTTCCGTGAATTTGCATTTCAGTGGCCGCTTCATTCACAGACAATTGCTGTGCATACAATTTTTTCTTTTCACTTATAAGGCGTTTCAGATGCCTCTTTGAGCACTGCATTTTTATACTCAGCTGTACTAGTACACAGAGTATTATAGTTTTAATCACATAACGGTGGATTGTAAAACCATAAAATAATCGAGATAGATATTGACTTATATATATCAAATTGATCAGGGTGAAAAAAGAAATCGATTGAGCCATGTCCGTCCGTCTGTCCGTCCGTCTGTCTGTCTGTACGCACGATAACTCGCGCAAAAATTGAAATATTTTGATGAAATTTGGAATGCAAGTTGGTATCAAGACTGGAACGGATGGTATTGAAAATGGGCGAAATCGGACCATGACCACGCCCACTTCCCCTATATAGTAAAAATCGGAAATTTTGTATCTCAGTCACTAATAGAGCTAGAGTGATAAAATTTCACCCACGTGTGGAGCTCAGGCTCTTATGAAGAAATTTGGTGAGATTTTGAAAAATGGGCGGTGCCACGCCCACTTATTAAGGGCCAAACATTGAAAGTTTTATATGTCATAACTCAGAAACCGTTGAAGATATATCGATGAAATTTGGTAGGCGTGATATACTTACTTAGGCAAATGTTTGGACGAAACATTGCCAAAATCGGTTAACGACCACGCCCACTTTTATATATGGGTATTATAAAGTGACCTAATAAAAACATTTTAAGCGATATCTCTGTCAAATATAAAGGTATATCATTGAAATTTTATGGCAGGAGTCCAACTGCGGATATAAAACGAAAAGCATAAAAAATTTGGAAAATGGGCGTGGCACCGCCTCTTTTTAGAAGCAGGAATATACGAGATTTCTGAGCCCATAACTCGACAAATAATTTAAATATAATGACGAAACTTGGTGTGTATACTTTTATTAGTTGTGGTAATATATGTTCAAAATTTTAGCGAAATCGGTTGGCGACCACGCCCACTTTTATATATGGGAACTATAAAGGGGCCTAATAAAAATATTTTAAGCGATATCTTTGTCAAATATAAAGATAATTCATTCAAATTTTGTAGCATGAGTTCCACAATAGACCGGAAACAAAAAATAGAAAAATTTGGAAAATGGGCGTGGCACCGCCTCTTCTTAGACAAAGGAATATACGAAATTTCGGAGCCCATAACTCGACAAATAATTGAGACATTAAGACGAAACTTGGTTTATACACTTTTATAACTTGTGCTAATAGACACGCAAAAATTTATTCAAATCGGTTTATGACCACGCCTACTTTTTAACAAAGATATTTCTGGAACACCCTTTGGAAATTTGTAACGTGACATATTTGTAATTAGAAGTCATAAAGGAATGAAATTTTCACAAAGAATAATATTCATATGCTTAGTTGGATGACTGATAAAAATGTTGTTAATGGGCGTGGCTACGCCCACTTTATGCAGCACTCGCTTTATATAAAATACACCGTGTTTTCATCAAACGCAAACAAACAATAAAAGCATACAGCTGAGTATCTAATGTTCGATTCCACTCGAACTTAGGCTTCCTTACTTGTTTATTAAAGTAATAGTTATTTTTACTCACCTGCACAAATTTATTGATGAAAATCACAAAATATATTTAATTAACTTTTACGCGCCAAATGCCAAACCAAACGCACTTTGCAAATGTCACAAAGAAATAGAGGTGGGAAACTATCGATTGCACTATCGATAGTATTTTATTTTATTTGATTATTTTTTGATACTTTATAATCGTAATAATTACGTAGAAAATAATCTAACCGATAACTAATCGTAATCATAATTTAACAACTATATATTAACTATCCTCCTATGAGTTAATAGCTTATTTTAGTAAAAAAATGGCAATGTTATAACAGATTCAATGAACAAACCTATATTTATTTAAATACGATAGTACTATCGATAGTTCATTTTTTTGAAGACTATCGAACACTATTAATAGTTTTTTAAACTATCAAAAACTATCTACAGTTTCCCACCTCTAGAAAGAAGAGCAAGCCAAAGTATTTGCCCTGGCAATGCTGCCGAATAATGATATGAAAAAAAGTGAGAGCCAGAAAGAACAATCACCAAAAACAATTGATGTTACAGTTGCGAAATATGTAGTATATCGTCGGTGATACTGCAAGACGTTCTATGTCGCCGTGAATAAATTTTTGAAGAAGGAGAAAAAACTATATATATTTTCACTTTTCGCGGTGTTTTTTACATTTTTATAGTATTTATAAAAGCGAAGTTATATATAAAAGCAAAATCTATTTGACTGACAAAAGTGTAAAAAGGTTATTTAGGTGTATTCAGGAAGAAGTTAAAAGTGACATGGAACGTATTGCAGTATCACCGACGATATGCAATTTTTGTGCTTTGATGTTTAAATAAAATAAAACTTAAAGAATAATGATTAATACTTACATTAAAACATGTTTGTTCTTCATCAAATTTAATGCCTATTTGACAGACGTACGTTGTGGAAGTTGCTCTTTTATTAAATTTCATTAAAATTTAAAGGCACAGTTTAATTGCTTTGGTTTTACCAAAATATAATATTTATTTGGAACATATTTGAACATTTTGAGTGTGATGTAGTAAATATAAGGAATGTGTTTGTCGTTAATAACCTTTTATTCAAATAAAAATATTAAGCTCCGCACTCTAAACTAGATAATTACCCCTTCTTCTATTGCTTTTTGTTTAGAAATGAAATTTTATAATATTTTACTCACGTATGGTAAATATATCTCTAATAGTTCTGTTTAATTGAAGTTTTGCCTTAAGTTGGATAACACCTTATTAAATTTTCAAAAACACCCAACAATATTTTTTGTTTAGTGGCATCATTTGAAAATCAGCTTTCAATTTCTCATAATTTCTGCCGTATAGTTGGCAATACCCTAGACCGAGCCAAATTACCGACCAACCACGAATTAGTTGGCGGCGAACGACAATTTATATTCGATGTGGTCCGATGCAGCATAACATGTAACCATGTCTGTAACTAGGTCGCTTCACGCGTGGTACTATGCAGCATAACATGTAACCAAGTCCATAACCACGTCCCTTCAGACCTACTTTAAAGCCCCGTCCCATTGGACTACCTGGTCCTCAAATTTTTGAAGGGTTATTGTTTGTATGAATACACAATGGAATTGTACTTGATACAATGCTACATACACATATATGTATGTATGTATGTACAATTTCGATTGCGATTATTGCTTGCTTGTTTTTATGAGCGCCTGAGCATCAGAATTTAAAATCAGCTAAAATGGCTGCTATTTCCGGTCCCAACTTCCGTTGCATCCCCAATTCAAATTTAAAATTTCACTCTCCATAAAATCTGCATATCGCCGCCTAAGAAGTTAACTTCAAAAATTTTTTTTGATCCCGCGAAATACCACCGAAATCGTTTTTAAACGGTTTTATTTAGCTCACCCCGTTTGTTTTATTTATTATTCTTGGGTCAAATTTAGTAATTCAAATTTCACCCTCTTCCTGTCAACCGATTAATCTGGAATTTTGTACGCATGTATAACCCCGATGATAATGCAATATTATGAAAAAAAAAAATTCCGATAGGTGGCGCGTGGGTCGCTATATTTACAAAAATCGCATTTATGGTCCGATTTGGCTGAAATTCGGAACATTTATTACTACCTTGAAAATAAATATTTTCTTTAAAAAAAAATTCCGCTAGGTGGCGCGTGGGTCGCTATATTTACAAAAATCGCATTTATGGTCCGATTTGGCTGAAATTCGGAACATGTATTACTACCTTGAAAGGAAATATTTTCCTAAAAAAAACTTCCGATAGGTGGCGCGTGGGTCGCTATATTTACAAAAATTGCATTTATGGTCCGATTTGGCTGAAATTCGGAACATGTATTACTACCTTGAAAAGAAATATTTTCTTAAAAAAAAATTCCGCTAGGTGGAGCTGAGATCGGGGTAATTAAAACTGAAAATCCTAATTATGGACCGATTTGGCTGATATTTAGCATGTGCATTACTTAAATAATTTACAAATGTTTAAAAAAAAATTGGAGCCACTAGATGGCGCGTGAGTCGCTCTATTTAAATAAAAATAGGTAAAAAAAACTTTTTAAGTTAAACGGTTTTATGTTAAACATACATTGCAATGTTTAAGATAAATGTACTAAAAACCAAAAAATAATAAAATAGATACAGTCGTGGGAATTATAAACAAACAAATGAAAGTGCTTCAAAATTCATGACAATGTTGCCTTTAAAGGGTTTTACTAAATTAATAAACAAAGAAGTTACGTCACTACGAATATTTAATGTACTTATTTAACTCATTTCTTTTAACCAATTCAGGATATGTAAAGTTGTGAAAGTCCACCCCTAAATTTAAAGCTTAGGGTGCGAACAGAGTGGGCGCTGATGCCGAGCGGAGCCGAGCCGAGCTTATTGACGCTTATTTTCATGCGAGAAGAAAATTTGTCTATAACACAGTGAATGCGAGAATCAGCGCTGAAATTCTGTTTATTCCATGTGTTTTGCCTTTATGTGATTTAGTCTTATTTTTCATTTGTGTTTATAAAATTGCGGTACACGGTAATGGATTCATCTGATGAAGAGTGTTTTGCTTCTCCTTGTGTGGTTAATGCAATTATCACAAAAGAATTTGGAAAACATCCAATTACACTAAAAATATATCAATTTGGTGAATTTCATCATTTATATAATGATTTAAGAAAATATCCAGCTAAATTTCTTTAAAAGAACCATTAAAAAACACGATTTCACGCTAAAAAGTAAACATCAACAATGCAAACAAGCGCGCAAAACGCTTTGAAACTGTTTTTCTCGCACTCATCGGCTTTGCTCTCTGCTCTTGTCGGCGTTCACTGTGTTATGCACAAGCTTATTTGTATTGACTTCTATGTAACCAGTTTTATCGCACTGACAATCTTTATCGCATTGACAATCTCGGCTCGGCTTTTAGCGCCCACTTTGTTCGCAGCCTTATATTGAGAGGATTAAGGGACAAAAAAATTTTTTTTCTGATACCGCGAAATTCCGCCGAAATGTTTTTTTCTCGTAACTTTGTTATTTATCATCCGATTTTTAAAATTGATACGTCATTATTTTCGTATTTCGAAGCTCTATATTTTCTTCTAATGTCCTTTTGCACTCTGAAGTCAAATAACAAAGTTACAATAAAAAAAACTATTTCGGCGGTATTTCACGGGAGCAGAAAAAAAAATAAAATTTTTTTCTTTAATCCTCTCAATATAAGCTTCAAATTTAGGGTCGGACTTTTACAGCTTTACATATACTAAATTGCTTAAAAAAATTAGTTAAATAATTGCTACGTTAAATAACTTCTTTGTGACGTAACTTCTTTGTTTATTAATTTAGTAAAACCGTTTCAAGGCAACATTGTTATGAATTTTTAAGCACTTTCATTTGGCAATACAAAGAGGATAATTCATGGACATACAAATAAGTTAGCTGACCCAACTATGTGAAAACGATTTCAGAGCTCAAAAGGACATTAGAAGGAAATGTAGAGCTTCAAAATACGAAACTAATGACGTATCAATTTTAAAAATCGGATGATAAATAACAAAGTTACAAGAAAAAAACAATTTCGGCGGGATTTCGCGGGGTCAAAAAAAAATTTTTTTTTGTGTCCCTTAACCCTCTCAACATAAGCTTCAAATTTAGGGGCGGACTTTTACAACATTTTTTTTCGACTCTATCTAATGTACATATGTATGTATACATAAATATATAAAAAATATAAGATTTCTTGTTTTACCTAAAACGCGCAATGCAGGTAAGACATATTTCTGATTTTGTTCGTTCGTATAAATGCGTTTGATCCATGTATTTTATTCGGCCTTGAAATTGTTAATAATTTTTGTCGCAAAATGGACCTCGTTTTCAGGATCGGTGCATAAAAGGCCATAAGATACGACGTTTAAAATTCATTCAGTTTAAAATACACTTTCAGCCATACCCAGCTACTTGTAAACTCCCCATTCTGTTGAAACATTGGTTTTATAGATAATTTAATATGGATTATGATGGTATAGTTTTAAATCCTTAATTTACTGGTATTCACGAAGTAAATCGGGCCCAAAAAATATACCTGCTTCCAATTAATGAAACTTTAAGGCAATGAAAATAATCTTATATAAAACAAATAATAGCCTGTTTCAAACGGTGCCAAGATGAAGTCTCAACGATGTCTAGAAGCCGAGATATCCCGCTTCGCAGTTACGAAAAAAGCTTTTATATTATAATGGGTTCTTACCTTTACCTTTACCGCTGTGATGCAGTAGGTAGAGTGTTCGCCTGCTGTGCCAGAGGTCTCGGGTTCAAATCACGGTCCGAGCAAAACACCAAAACAATTTTTCTAATTAGTAAAAATCCAATTATTGGGTTTTTTAAGAGCAGCGGTCACCTCTCGGCAGTGGGCGGCATACCTTCCGAGAGTATTTCTGCCATGAAAAAAGCTTCTCACAAAAAATGCATTCGCCGTTCGGAGCCGGCATAAAACTGTAGGTCCACCCAATTAGTAGGAAAAACAACAAGTAAGGAAGCTTAAGTTCGAGTGGAATCGAACACTAGATACTCAGCTGTATGCTTTCATTGTTTGTTTGCGTTTGTTCGATATAGGGTGTATTTTATATAAAGCGAGTGCCGCATAAAGTGGGCGTAGCCACGCCCATTTTCAACATTTTTATCAGTCATCCAACTAAGCATATGAATATTATTCTTTGTGCAAAATTTCATTCCTTTATGACTTATAGTTACAAAGAAGTCTTGTTACAAATTCCCAAAGGGTGTTCCAGAAATATCTTTGTTAAAAAGTAGGCGTGGTCATAAACCGATTTCAATAAATTTTTGCGTGTCTATTAACACAAGTTATAAAAGTGTATAAACCAAGTTTCGTCATAACATCTCAATTATTTGTCGAGTTATGGGCTCCGAAATCTCGTTATATTTGACAAAGATATCGCTTAAAATGTTTTTATTAGGCCACTTTATGATACCCATATATAAAAGTGGGCGTGGTCGTCAACAGATTTCGCTAAAATTTTGAACATGTATTACTACAAGTAGTGAAAGTGTATAGACCAAGTTTCGTCATAATATATCGATTATTTGTCGAGTTATGGGCTCAGAAATCTCGTATATTCCTGCTTCTAAAAGGAGGCGGTGCCACGCCCATTTTCCAAAATTTTTGTATTTTTGTTTTATGTCCATAGTTGGACACCTTCCATAAAATTTCAATGATATATCTTTATATTTGACAGAGATATCGCTTAAAATGCTTTTATTAGGTCACTTTATAATACCCATATATAAAAGTGGGCGTGGTCGTCAACCGATTTTGGCAATTTTTCGTCCAAACATTTGCCTAAGTAAGTATATCACGCCTACAAAATTTCATCGATATATCTTCAACGGTTTCTGAGTTATGACTCATAAAACTTTCAATGTTTGCCCCTTAATAAGTGGGCGTGGCACAGCCCATTTTCCAAAATTTCACCATATTTCTTCATAAGGGCCTGAGCTCAATACGTGTGTGAAATTTTATCACTCTAGCTCTATTAGTGACTGAGATACAAAATTTCCGATTTTTACTATATAGGGGAGGTGGGCGTGGTCATGGTCCGATTTCGCCCATTTTCAATACCATCCGTTCCTGTCTTGATACGAACTTACATTTCAAATTTCATTATCGCGCGCACAGACGGACAGACGGACGGACATGGCTCAATCGATTTCTCTTTTCACCCTGATCATTTTGATATATATAAGTCTATATCTATCTCGATTATTTCATTCTGTTACAATCCACCGTTAGGAAATCAAAACTATAATACTCTGTGTACTAGTACAGCTGAGTATAAAAAGGAGCACACCTCGAATTGGGAGAGAAGCTCGGCCATAAAACTCGTCAGAGTTATAATAGCGCCATTGTATTATATATTACCTTTACCTTTACCTTTACCTTTACCTTTACCTTTACCTTTACCTTTACCTTTACCTTTACCTTTACCTTTACCTTTACCTTTACCTTTACCTTTACCTTTACCTTTACCTTTACCTTTACCTTTACCTTTACCTTTACCTTTACCTTTACCTTTACCTTTACCTTTACCTTTACCTTTACCCTTATCTTTACCTTTACTTTTACCTTTACATTTACATTTACATTTACATTTACATTTACATTTACATTTACATTTACATTTACATTTACATTTACATTTACATTTACATTTACATTTACATTTACATTTACATTTACATTTACATTTACATTTACATTTACATTTACATTTACATTTACATTTACATTTACATTTACATTTACATTTACATTTACATTTACATTTACATTTACATTTACATTTACATTTACATTTACATTTACATTTACATTTACATTTACATTTACATTTACATTTACATTTACATTTACATTTACATTTACATTTACATTTACCTTTTATTTTACCGGAACCATCTACCACCATCCGGGCCCACTACTTGAACCATCTCTGGGAAACCGACTTAAAATATAATAATGAAAATATCTGTATGTTGAAGTTCTGCTCGACACCTTTCATTTGATACCAATATCGCTCGGAAATATTCAGGGGTCATCCGCGTTCACGTTTTGACCCATATCTCGGGACCCGGCCTAGGCATCGCAATGAAAATAACTCTATGTTGAAGGCCTGCTCAGCGCTTCATTCGATACCAATATCAATTGCTCAAAGACTTGCTGGGTCACTCAGGGTCCACATTTGGGCCTATATTCCGGGAAGTTCCCACTTTTCCGAAAATCTGTATACCCTATCACCAGCACATATACCATATGAATCTACTGTGAAAATTTCATAATTATATAATAGACTAGCTGACCCGGCAGACGTTGTTCTGCTAAAACTTATTCCTATGAAGCCTAAAGAAAAGTCTTTGATTACCGTATTGCTAACCATTATCTTAGAGTCCATCTTAATGACTGCGAATAACAAAAAATTGTCTATTCTCTGAATAAAAGTTATAGTTATATTCGCCGCGACAAACCAACTTCCCCCGATCCCTATCACTATCTCAATCCCTATCCCTATCCCTATCCCTATCCCTATCTCTATCTCTATCCCTATCCCTATCCCTATCCCTATCCCTATCCCTATCCCTATCCCTATCCCTATCCCTATCCCTATCCCTATCCCTATCCCTATCCCTATCCCTATCCCTATCCCCATCCCTATCCCTATCCCTATCCCAATCCCTATCCTTATCCCTATCCCCATCCCTATCTATATCCCTATCCCTATCCCTATGCCTATGCCTATGCCTATGCCTATGCCTATGCCTATGCCTATGCCTATGCCTATGCCTATGCCTATCCCTATCCCTATCCCTATCCCTATCCCTATCCCTATCCCTATCCCTATCCCTATCCCTATCCCTATCCCTATCCCTATCCCTATCCCTATCCCTATCCCTATCCCTATCCCTATCCCTATCCCTATCCCTATCCCTATCCCTATCCCTTTCCCTATCCCTATCCCTATCCCAATCCCTATCCCTATCCCTATCCCTACCCCTATCACTATAGCTACCTACCTTTACCTTACCGGGACCGTCCATCACCATCCGGGTCCACTACTTTAGCCATCTCTGGGAAACAGCCTTAGAAATCACAATGAAAATAGCTGTATGTGGAAGCCTGCTCAACGCTTTTCATTTTCTACCAATATCGCTCGAAAACATTCAGGGGTTATCCGGGTCCACGCTTTGACCCAAATCTTGGAACCCGGCCTAGGCATCACTATTTAAAAAGCTCTTTGCTGAAGTCCTCCTCAACAGCTTTCATTTGATACCATTATCGCTCAGAAACTTTCCAGGGTCACTCGGTCCCACGTTTTAACCCATATCTGGGAAGCCGGCCTAGGTATCGCAATAAAAATAACTTTGTGTTGATACCAATATTGCTCGAGGGCTTGGTGGATCGATCTGGGTCCTCATTTAGGCCTGTATTCCGGGAAGCTCCCAATTTTTCGAAATTCTATATACCCTACTATGTGCACTAACACCACATGAATCTACTGTGAAAATTTCATAAAGAACGGTTGGTTACTTTGGGAATTTATAGAGGACACACATCCACAGATGCACACATACGCACATACACACCGATTTTTCCAATTTTCGGACTTTTCCGGAAGGATTTTCCAAAATTTTCTTCCGTACGAACCATCTCCTCGAGAATACAAACAATTGACAAAAAGTTTTACAGAAATCGGCCCAGCCGTTCTCATCTGATGAGGTTAGTAACATTTTTTACACCATTTTTATATATATAGATATTTGCTGAAAATAAATAGACTCCCTGAACGAGACGCAAATGTGCCCCGAAACGCGTATTGGATAAAGGAAACATTGTTTTTTGCTGTCAACACACATAAAATAAAATAAAGATATTAAAAAAATTTTTTTTTAATTTTTAAGGAATATATTCTTGATATTAGTTTTAAAACGATATATAATTTGCAGTGGGATCGGTGTGTGAACTCCCAGTTTTTCATAATATCGCACACCTATCAATAAAATCCGTTCATTATTCATTCATTACTTACTTTTAGATGTTCCTTGGCGTTCATGCAAAAACTTTTGGAACACTGCGAGTTGTGTTAACCCTTATGAACGGAAGAATTTAAATTGCTGGGAGGAACGAAGAAATAATACAATACAAAAAATGTGTGCACTGTCCACGGTAAATGTTTCTTCTTCGGAATTGTCAGATCCTGTAAAAGAATTCTGGGAGTAAGTATATCCAATAGCATATAAATATGTGAATGTATTATATACAACAATTTGCAAGAAAAATTAATTTCTTTTTTGGACAGAGGAGGAGATATTGCCCTTTAAAGGTCTTTGCATCTGTCTGTTTATCCGTTTGTTTAAAAACTAACTAGCCTTTTTGGTTGCTTATTACTTTTTCGTTGTTTTCTTTTCCGACAGATTAGGAATATGATGTTTTGTGGAGCGATTTTCATTTCATTTTTCATTTCATTTATTAAAAATATATAACACTAGCTGACCCGGCAAACTTCGTTCTGCCCAAAATAGATTTTTTTATTAATTTCATTTCAAAAATTGTTATTACACCGGTATTGTTTTTAATAGAAAATTAACGATTTTTCACTACTTAATTACACTACAACATACAACTTCAAAAATATATAATTTTAGTATTCAGTTTAAGGCTGCACGATACACAACATTTTTAGTTTTCTGTTCCGGATATTTATTTTCACTGAGTATTGGTTATTTTAACCAAGTAAGAGTATTGATACGTATAGTATACCTCCATAATGGTTTTCAGGCCCTTCCTCCAACCCTTTTAGATATATTCAGCCTCAAAAGTTTAGTACGTATGGGAGGTGCAATGCCCCATTTTTCGATAAATCTTTTCTTTTTTTTTTGGGTGAACATGGTATTGATATCGTATATCTGCATAGTGATTTCTATGTACATGCCATGAACGCTTTTAGGGATATTTAGCCTTAAAAATTAAGAACGCATGGGAGGTGCCACGCCCCCTTTTCCCAAAACTACTGTTTTTTTCATAAGCATGCTATTGATATCGTTAATCTCCTGATCAACTTTCAGGTCCCAACCTTAAACGCTTTTATAGCTATTCAGCTTGAAAAATTAAGTTTGTATGGGAGGTGCCACGCCCCCTTTTCAGATAACCTACACTTTTATGCGCAAAAATTGTTTTGATATCATATAGCTCTGTACCAATTTACAGGTCCCTGACTTAAATCCTTTTAAAGATATTCAGCTTAAAAAATTAAGTGTTGTTGGGAGGAGCCAGGCCCACTTTTCGTATAACTCCTATTATTTTGCGTTAATATGGAATTGTTATCGTTTATCTCCACACCAATTTCCAAGTCCCTAGCGTAAACAATTTTAGAGATATGCAGCATGAAAAAATAAGTTTGTAAAGGAGGTGACACGCCCCTTTTTCCGATAACCCCCACTTATATGCGTGGTTTTGATATCATTTAGCTCTATACCAATTTTCAGCTCCCTACCTTGAACTGTTAGAGATAATCAGCTTTCAAAATTAAGGTTGTATGGGAGGTGCCACGCCCCCTTTTCTGATAACCCCAACTTTTCTGAGTGAGGAGGGTTTTGATATCACCTACCTCTATACCAATTTTCAGCTCCCTACCTTAAACTATTTTAGAGATAATCAGCTTTAAAAATTAAGGTTGTATGGGAGGTGCCACGCCCCCTTTTCTGATAACCCCCACTTTTCTGATTGAGAAGGGGTTTGATATCACCTACCTCTATACCAATTTTCAGCTCCCTACCTTAAACTGTTTTAGAGATAATCAGCTTTAAAAATTAAGGTTGTATGGGGGGTGCCACGCCCCCTTTTCTGATAACCCCCACTTTTCTGAGTGAGAAGGCTTTTGATATCACCTACCTCTATACCAATTTTCAGCTCCCTACCTTGAACTGTTTTAGAGATAATCAGCTTTAAAAATTAAGTTTGTATGGAAGGTGCCACGCCCCCTTTTTTGATAACCCCCACTTTTCTGAGTGAGAAGGGTTTTGATATCACCTACCCCTATACCAATTATCAGTTCCCTACCTTGAACTATTTTAGAGATAATCAGCTTTAAAAATTAAGGTTGTATGGGAGGTGCCACGCCCCCCTAACATTTTTTAATTTTTTCTTCGTCTAAACCTTCGCGGGGTAACAACAAACAAACCCCCCTAAGGAAGTATTTGATTTGGTTCAGCCGTTTTCAAGTTTTAGCGTTACAATTAAATACCAAATCATTTTTATACTCAGCTGTACTAGTACACAGAGTATTATAATTTTGATTTCATAACGGTGGATTGTAATGAAATAATCGATATAGATATGGACTTATATATATCAAAATGATCAGGGTGAAAAGAGAAATCGATTGAGCCATGTCCGTCCGTCCGTCCGTTCGTCCGTCCGTACGCACTCTAACTCGCGTAAAAATTTAGATATTTTGATGAAATTTGAAATGCAAGTTGGTATCGAGACTGGGACGGTTGGTATTGAAAATGGGCGAAAACGGACCATGACCACGCCCACTTTTCCTATATAGAAAAAATCGGAAATTTGGTATCTCAGCCACTAATATAGCTAGAGTGACAAAATTTTACCCACATATTGAGCTCAGGCCCTTATGAAGAAATTTGATGAAGTTTTGGAAAATGGGCGGTGCCACGCCCACTTATTAAGGGTCAAAAATTGAAAGTTTTATATGTCATAACTCAGAAACCGTTGAAGATATATCGATGAAATTTGGTATGCGTAATTTGCTTACTTAGACAAATGTTTTGACGAAAAACTATCAAAATCGGTTGACGGCCACGCCCACTTTTATATATGGGTATTATAAAGTGACCAAATAAAACCATTTTAAGCGATATCTCTGTCAAATATAAAGATCTATCACTGAGCTTTAGTGGCAGGAGTCCAACTACGGACATAAAACAAAAAGTACAAAAATTTTGGAAAATGGGCGGTGCCACGCCCACTTATTAAGGGGCAAATATTGAAAGTTTTATATGTCATAACTCAGAAACCGTTGAAGATATATCGATGAAATTTGGTACGCGTAATTTGCTTACTTAGACAAATGTTTTGGCGAAAAATTACCAAAATCGGTCGACGGCCACGCCCACTTTTATATATGGGTCTTATAAAGTGACCTAATAAAACCATTTTAAGCGATATCTCTGTGAAATATAAAGATAATTCATTGAAATTTTGTGACAAGATTTCTACAATAGACCGGAAACAAAAAATAAAAAAGTTTGGAAAATGGGCGTGGCACCGCCTCTTTTTATATAAAGGAATCTACGAGATTTCGGAGCCCATAACTCGACAAATAACTGAGATATTATGACGAAACTTGGTTTATACACTTTTATAACTTGTGTTAATAGACACGCAAACATGTATTGAAATCGGTTTATGACCACGCCTACTTTTTAACAAAGATATTTCTGGAAATTAAATTAAATTAAATTAAATTAAATTAAATTAAATTAAATTAAATTAAATTAAATTAAATTAAATTAAATTAAATTAAATTAAATTAAATTAAATTAAATTAAATTAAATTAAATTAAATTAAATTAAATTAAATTAAATTAAATTAATTAATGTAAAATAATAAACTATCTATGCATGTACCTACCGACTTATGATGGTTGGTCATCAATAAATGGACAAGAAATTATTTTTATGGACAACATATTTTTATATTTTTAAAATTTCGTAATTACATTTAATTAAAATTGAAAATTCGATTAGAAACAATAAAAACACTCACCAGTTTCATCTAATTGGTGCTTCGTTGTGTACACACTAACATCTTATTTAATAATTTTTAGTGTAGAAAATGCTAGGGGTCGTGGGTTCGAGTCCCAGCAAAGTCACTTTGATAGTTTTTTGAATTAATTTTTGTTGTTTTTTTTAATTCCTAAATTAAAATTCGATAGGAAAATTTTGAAAATAGTTAACGGTTGTACGGAATTGGTGCATCGATGGAATCGGTGTATAGCATATGCAACTGAATAAATTCACGAATAAATAAAATTTATTGAAATCGGTTTATGACCACGCCTACTTTTAACAAAGATATTTCTGGAACACCCTTTGGGAATTTGTAACGTGACATCTTTGTAACTAGAAGTCATAAAAGAATGAAATGTTGCACAAAGAATAATATGCATATGCTTAGTTGGATGACTGATAAAAATGTTGAGAATGGGCGTGGCTACGCCCACTTCATGCAGCACTCGCTTTATATATAATACACCGTGTTTCCATCAAACGCAAACAAACAATGAAAGCATACAGCTGAGTATCTAATGTTCGATTCCACTCGAACTTAGGCTTCCTTACTTGTTATTATTATTATTATTTTCAGGTCTAGAATTTGTTTTTGTCTATATTGATGACATTCTTGTTGCAAGTGATAATGAATAGCAACATATAGAACATTTAAAATCCGTATTTGAAAGACTTCAAAAATATAATTTGAATATTAAACCAAATAAATGCATTTTCGGTACAAATAAATTAGACCTTATTTCGAACGAGTTAAAGCAATCATTAATTTCGAAATCCACTTTCAATCAAAAAATTACAAAAGTTTCTAGGCACGGTTAATTATTACCATATATATGTTAAAATGTTTAATACACTCAGAGAAAAGGCAGGCTAAATTTAAGTATAGTGAGCTTGAATCAAGCCGAAACCGTCATGAAAGTCTGCTAAGCTTGAAAATGCTAAAATCAAGAATATATTCCTATTTTTAGAATGATTTTTTTGAGAACAAGGAGCTTATATTAAGAATTTTCCGTTTTTAAAATAAGCTTATATAAACTTATTTTAGGCATTGCCCATGCTTGATTTAAGAAAGTACATTCTTATTTTGAGAATGTTGGAATTGCTTTTAAGAATATTTATTCTTGATTTTCAACTGTTTCGAAACTCATAATTCGAAATTATTTAACCCACCCAACAAAAATAAAAAAATAAAGTGGTTATTTTTTGCATTGTGTTATTTTCAAAAATTTTCAGATATTTACATACCTATATATGGTAGTATGTATATATAATATATAAATCAGTCATTACATACATTCACATACATGCACATATATGTACATACATAAGTGTATATTATAAAACTAACAATATTTATACAAATACATAATATTATAACTATAACTATAACTATAACTATAACTATAACAAATTTTTAATTGTGATAAAAGATTCTCCATCAACTATTCAACTTCTCAGAGTTATTTCTGAAACGAAGTGGGGAGGGCAGCACTGCGTTAAATATACAGCTTGATTAATAATCTTGGGCATCTAAAAATAAAAGTTATTATAAAAATTTAAACTATAATCGATTGCCAATTGGATAGTATGTTTACAACACCTACGAGTTGAGTGAATGTTCTATGTTTTATATAAATCTAGCATAAGGGGATTACCTATCTACTAGGATTCCTAAGCGCAATTACATAGTTATATTGTTAGTACAAATAAATTAGTTTACATTTCCGTAAAAACTACATACAAAACATTCCTTTACCGAGGCGTATGAGTAACTTCTTCAGATAAAAATACGGACAAATTTGTTGAACTTAGTTGCAGTTGAAGACACATCCAAACTTTATATGAAAGATTTGGCGCTGTATTAATTCTGAATGAAATTTTGTATCCAACTTTTTCACTTATAAACTAATAAGCGAAAAAATACCCTAAAAATGCATTTTACAAATTAATTAAAATTACTCGCGGGTAATTGCGCTTAGGCAACCTAGGGAATAAATAACCTAAATTCATAAAAAAAAAAAAAATGGGTCTAACCACTCAACTCGATGGGGTACATATCTCAAATGGATAACTCACCCTTTAAATATGGGAAAACGGTCCCCAAATTAAAATCCTTCAGAAGTTTTCTCGGGCTTTCGTCATCCTCTGCTTCGCTCAGTATCTGGTCCGAATCCAAAGGCGCACCGTTTTTATTACAAGCTTTTATTTAACTTCACTTTTTGTATGTATCGGGGTATGTATGTCGTGGAATTTTGCAACGAATATTTAAGATACTTCTAGTTGAGCTAGGTACTTGAAATTTGGAACATAGTTCAGGACCCGAAGACAATGCAATGTGAAATAAAAAAAAATCCGATAGATGGCGCTGGTGTCGAGATATTTGTAAAATTCGTATTTACCGACCGAATTTGTTCATATTCGGTATATATATTGCCTATGAGAAAGTAAATACATCCGTGGAAAAAAATCCCCGCTAGGTGGCGCTGGTGTCACGATATTTGTAAAATTCGTATTTACCGACCGAATTTGTTCATATTCGGTATATATATTGCCTATGAGAAAGTAAATACATCCGAGGAAAAAAATCCCCGCTAGATGGCGCTGGTGTCAAGATATTTGTAAAATTCGTATTTACCGACCGAATTTGTTCATATTCGGTATATATATTGCCTATGAGAAAGTAAATACATCTGTGAAAAAAAATCGCCGATAGGTGGCGCTATTGTCAAGATATTTAGAAAATTAGTATTTATGAACCAATTTTGTTCCTATTTTGAACACGTATTACCTAAAAAAAATAGAGAAAATCCGTAATAAAATTTTGCCGATAAATGACGCAGGTGTCGACATATTGAAGCAAGTTTTATGAATAACGGAACAGTAGCAGAAAAAACTATAAACACGGAAAAATGCCGACAATCTTTAAACATTGGAAGCGTTAGCAATAAAAAAAGTTATAAGGCCAGTCTATTGATTAAGATTAATCTGCGAAAGTAAAGAAACTAACAAGAGAGATTCTGAAACACTGATACAAAGCCAACATACATATGTAGGTAAGATTTCACGAAGTAATCTATTCACAAAAGAGTATAGTAAAACCACTTAAAAGACTCCACAGTAATTGGATAATAAACAAGTAAGGAAGCCTAAGTTCGAGTGGAATCGAACATTAGATACTCAGCTGTATGCTTTCATTGTTTGTTTGCGTTTGTTCGATATAGGGTGTATTTTATATGACACAAGTGCTGCATAAACAGGGCGCAGCCACGCCCATTTTCAAAATTTGTATCAATCATCCAAATAAGCATATAAATATTATTGTTAGTGCAAAATTGCATCCCTCTATGACTTTTAGTTACAAAAACTTCACGTTACAAATTCCAAAAGGGTGTTCCAGAAATATCTTTGTTAAAAAGTAGGCGTGGTCATAAACCGATTTCAATACATTTTTGCGTGTCTATTAACACATGTTATAAAAGTGTATAAACCAAGTTTCGTCATAATATCTCAGTTATTTGTCGAGTAATAGGCACGTAGATTCCTTTGTATAAAAAGAGGCGGTGCCACGCCCATTTTCCAAACTTTTTTATATTTTGTTTCCGGTCTATTGTAGAACTCATGTCACAAAATTTCAGTGATAGATCTTTATATTTGACAGAGAGATCGCTTAAAATGTTTTTATTAGGTCACTTTATAAAACCCATATATAAAAGTGGGCGTGGTCGTCAACCGATTTTGGAAATCTTTCGTCCACACATTTGGCTAAGTAAATATATCACGCGTACCAAATTTCATCGATATATCTTTAACGGTTTATGAGTTATGGCTTATAAAACTTTCAATATTTGCCCCTTAATAAGTGGGCGTGGCACCGCCCATTTTCCAAAATTTTTATATTTTTTGTTTTATGTCCCTAGTTGGTCTCCTGCCACAAAATTTCAGTGATAGATCTTTATATTTGACAGAGATATCGCTTAAAATGTTTTTATTAGGCCCCTTTATAGTTCCCATATATAAAAGTGGGCGTGGCCGTCAACCGATTTTGATAATTTTTCGCCAAAACATTTGTCTAAGTAAGCAAATTACGCAAAACAAATTTCATCGATATATCTTCAACGGTTTCTGAGTTATGACATATAAAACTTTCAATGTTTGCCCCTTAATAAGTGGGCGTGGCACCGCCCATTTTCCAAAATTTTTGTACTTTTTGTTTTATGTCCGTAGTTGGACTCCTGCCACAAAAATTCAGTGATAGATCTTTATATTTGACAGAGATATCGCTTAAAATGTTTTTATTAGGCCCCTTTATAGTTCCCATATATCAAAGTGGGCGTGGCCGTCAACCGATTTTGATAATTTTTCGCCAAAACATTTGTCTAGGTAAGCAAATTACGCATACCAAATTTTATCGATATATCTTCAACGGTTTCTGAGTTATGACATATAAAACTTTCAATGTTTGACCCTTAATAAGTGGGCGTGGCACCGCCCATTTTCCAAAACTTAATCAAATTTCTTCATAACGGCCTGAGCTCAATACGTGGGTAAAATTTTATCACTCTAGCTATATTAGTGGCTGAGATACCAAATTTCCGATTTTTTCTATATAGGAAAAGTGGGCGTGGTCATGGTCCGATTTCGCCCATTTTCAATACCAACCGTCCCAGTCTCGATACCAACTTGCATTTCAAATTTCATCAAAATATCTCAATTTTTACGCGAGTTATCGTGCGTACGGACGGACGGACGGACGGACGGACGGACGGACGGACGGACGGACGGACGGACGGACGGACGGACGGACATGGCTCAATCGATTTCTCTTTTCACCCTGATCATTTTGATATATATAAGTCCATATCTATTTCGATTATTTCATTATGTTACAATCCACCGTTATGAAATCAAAATTATAATACTCTGTGTACTAGTACAGCTGAGTATAAAAATCTGGCTGAGCAGAAACCATCAAAATGTTAAACATAGTGCACTTCATATTAAAAACTGTTGGACTATATTGATAGAGGGAGTGTTGACAAATATTAGATGTAATATGCATTGTAAAACTAAAAAGGCAAAAATAAAACAAAGTAAAAAAAAAATTTTTTTAAAAGCTTTTATTTAATATTAATATAAAAATTTACTAAAAAGGAAAAAAATAAATTTTTAATATTTTTGAACAAGATTTATATTAGTCCTTAGTTCATTTGGATCTTAATTTCAAACTTAGCATACATTTAACGTATTTCTTCAAAGCATTTCTGTATATGTATCAACACAAATAAAAGCGCGGGTACTCATTAAATGTTCATGTTATAAAACAGTATTGGTGAAATGGAAAGAAGCGATAAAAACTTTAAATTCCAATTACGTAAGATATGCATTACGTAAAGAGCACCCACGCTTTTATTTATGTTGATACATATACAGAAATAATTTGAAGAAATACGTTAAATGTATGCTAAGATTGAAATTAAGATCCAAATGAACTAAGGACTAATATAAATCTTGTTCAAAAATATTAAAAATTTATTTTTTTCCTTTTTAGTAAATTTTTATATTAATATTAAATAAAAACTTTTAAAAAATTTTTTTTTTTACTTTGTTTTTTACATACATACTTCATGAGTTCCATCCTCTATAGATGCATACTCCTGGGACCCGTCCAATGGAACATATGTACATACATATTTTTAATATTTTAATTTCTTCCATCTTGCTATGAACATATGTATGTACATATGTATATAAATTGTTTTTTTTTTAAACAAAAAAAAAAATAACGACATTCGAAAGTTACACTCGTATGTACATACATAGGTATGTATTTTTTGGAAAACATTTTGCCCTAGTATTCTTAAATTAAGAATTTTATTCTTAACCCAAGATTTTTTCACAATTTTATTCTGTTTCAAAAATACCGTTCTTGATTCAAGATTGGGAAAACTTAAATTTTATTTATTTTCCCTTTATTTCTGTAATTCTTAATTCAAGTACGACACAGCTTGTTTTTAGCCCGCAACTTTTCTCTGAGTGTAGTAACATAAACTTAAAGAACTAAACTGGTTACAGAAAACAACTAATGCTATTGAAAATGTAAAAAAAAATTTTGCCCAAAACATTACTTACACGTTTTGATAAAAATGGTCAACTATCAATTGCATTAGATGCACCAAATGGTGTAATTGGTGCAGTTTTACAACAAACTAGTACACTCAGAGAAAAAGCAAGCTAAATCTCAGTATAGCGGGAATGAATTAAGCAGAAAACGTTATGAAAGTCTGCTAAGCTCGGAAATGCTAAAATCAAGAATATATTCTTATTTTTAGGACGTTATTTTTGATAATGTAAAATTTTATTTGAAGAATGTTTAAGCTTATATTTAGAACTGTGAGGGTTTGAAACAAGCTTGAATAAATTTATTTTAAGAATTACCCATGATTGATTGAAAAATGTTCAACTTTGCTTCAAGAATACTTATACTTGATTTTCCACTTTTTCGAAATTCAAAATCATTTAACCCACCTAACAAACTAAAAAAATAAAAGTGCCTATTTCAATGAATTGTATTTTATTTATTTTTTTTTTTTTAATGTACATAAAATATACAATTCAATTTTTACATACATATACATATTTTTAATACATCGTAGTATATTGGAAAAACAAAAATATTTATTTATGCAAAACAATTAGATGAAACTTATCTTAATGATTTCCTTTTTACTAAAGTTTTATTTATGAATTAAATATATACTAACTTTTGTTTTTGGTTAACTTAAGGTATGTGGACTGCTGTCTGCAAAACTCGTTGTGTATTTCTCTTTCACAATACGCATGCAGTTTTAGTTTAAAATTTTCCCATTTCGCATATAATAAATTTATTTTTTATGGGTAAATTATATCAAATCTTAATCTAACAAGAGATATTAGTAGAAAGAATATGACTAAGTAAAAGATGTGGTAAAAGAAGAATAGAGAGATTGAAGAAAGGAAGAATATAAACTAAAGAAATCAAGTAAATATAAATTAAATTCAAAATAGATTTCCCCCACTCAATTTTAGTGGTATCTCACGCAAATCAAACCCATTTGTACCGTCCTTACCAATTGTTATGTAACCGTGAGATTTTATCTTGGGCGAAGCGACTTGTTGGCATGCTAGCTGGCCCTAGCCTAGCTCGTCGGTGGGGTGGATCAGCAGCACTTGCCATCAGTTACGTGAACAAAAATTTTCATCATGCCAAATAGATAGGTGATTGGAAATACCCGAAAACAAGAAGGAAACCACAGGAGAAAGTAGGAAGGAGAAGGCCTGTCCCGTCAGGTGGAGTCTGCCCGCCCTCTTCATCGTTTAAAACGCGAAACCATGGGCGCTGTGTTGACTCCGGATTACCTTACAGCGCCCCCAATTCCTGACACTAGTACGTTCGTCACCAGTCTAGTCCCAGTCAGTTATGTCACCCCGTCATTACTCCCATGTCTCCCTTATCGCCCAAAACAACACCCACACCAAACGTTAAAGTTCTAGCACTCCATATTATTAATGAGAATTAACGAGTTCAGCCAGATTTCAATTTATTCATATTACAAAATTTATTATTAAATCCTTAGAATCTAGTATTTAGTATTGTTACAATTCGAAAATTAAAAATTATTTAAGGAAATGTGAATAATTCAAAAGGAATGATTTTTGATTAGGGCCTTGGTGAGGCAGTATATGTTTGAAACGCAAAATAGTTTAATGGAAATTACTATGATTATAAGCGAAAATTTTCTTTTTTTTTTACGCCGAATTCTGGCTCTAGATACCCACTGTACTAACCAAATCAGCTTAATATATCAGAGTGTATGTATATTTACGTATCTATATGTACGTATGTCTAAACAATATATGCAGATGACACTGAGAGTCACGCGTATACATACGTACATAAATATATTTGTGACAACAAAGATAAATCACTCACCTTAAGTTACTCCAGCGATGTTGGCGCCTCACGCGTAGAGAACCTGTGTGGGAACATTATCAAACATACATGTACATACATATGTATACCTGACCTGAAGTTCAATGGTTTTCAATAATTGAACCGCAGCTTACTCACTCGTGATTGCGGGCGGCGAGTGAGTCAACTTTGGCCAGCATTTATAGAAAATAGTCGAAGTGAAATATCGCAAAGGAAAATTTAACGTGATCAATAAAAAGTAATTTAAATGATCCAAAAAAATTATTGAACGGTCAAAGAAAAAAAAAAAGGAAATCAGCAAAAAATATAAATTATCATACTTTGGAATAAGCGGAAAAATCCAATTAGCTCATACAGCGATGGTAGATGTGATAGCGAAGAAAAACCACTTTCTTCATCATCAGACATCTTCTCGGGAGCACACCAGGCTTTGAACCTACGCTCCAACCATCAGTAGTCGAATATTAGCGAAACGCTAAGCACTGCGGCTACCGATGGTCCTGCTGAGCTGTTGGATTTTTCACTTATATATGCCATTGCTCTATTCAATCTAACCTCACTTAGTGTACGATTTTCGTACTTCTGCTATGCAAGTGTTGAATACTGGTTGGAAGCTGACGGACAGCGGGCGCTGTGTACAGTAGTTGTATGTACAACAGCACAATTTATAATTTTTAATATTTATACTTTGGTATAAAATTAAAAATAATAATTTCGTGCTAGACACTAACATACCTAATAATATAAATTATCGTTTAAAAGAAAAAAATATCATTAAAGAAAAATGTGCTTTGGTGTAAAAAAAAAAGAGAAGGAGAAAGAAAAAGAAGAAACCAAAACGGAGATGTAATAGAAAAGAAGAAACAAAAGAAAGGAGATGTAATAGAGACTAAAGAGAACAGAGCTATACTTGAAAGAAAGAGTGTAAAAAAATGGTCGAGAACGAAGCTTAGAGAAATGATAGCAGATAGAATAGGTTATAATAATAAATAATAGATTAAAAAAAAAACTAAAAAACACGCTTTAATCTTAAAACTCGTACTAAAAATTGAGAAATAATTTAATTAGAAACAAAATGATGAACGAAAATATAAGTATTTTAAGGAAAAGCGTCGGGTGCTCAGTATGTCAAAAAATATTTAAAATCGCTGTTTTTTACTAATATTTTTATTTTGACTTTTTGGAGATTTCATATAACGTACTCTTTAATTTCGCAACTAGGTATGTATGTATATTTTTGTACTAGTTGTATGAATCGAAATATTATTGAGCACCCGCACGCTTTTCCTTAAATACTTATATTTTCGTTCATCATTTTGTTTCTAATTAAATTATTTCTCAATTTTTAGTACGATTTTTAAGATTAAAGCGTGTTTTTTAGTTTTTTTAATCTATTATATATTTTTAACTTTTTAGTGAAATTTTTCATTAAAAGATGTTTTATGCGGACGCAAGAATAAAAGTAAAAAGAAGTCTGATGAAGGGATGTGGTGATCTCCGAAATAGATCTACATACATATGTATTTATAACTTCTACCAAAAATATTAATTTTTCACATACATTTTTTCCTTATAAAAAAAAAACCTTGGTCATGAGAGCTCAAAAATGAAGCCTAAATGAAATAAAAGCGTGTTAAAAATAGTAAACAATTTCTTGAGAAAATAAAAATTGCCAAACACATGTGAAAGTTACCAAGAAACCAACAGCGAAAAAATAACCTATTTTGGTAATTACCAAGATCGGCAACCGTGCTATAATTGCTATAATTTATAGCCTATAATAGAATTTGAACAAAGAAAAACAAAAAACCAGTTCTTGCTTTGCATACGTATGTATGTACATGCGGTTGTTTTTATTGAAAACACAACAACAACAAAACAGAAAGCTTGTTTCTTATTGGCTTGCATACAGGAGTGAATTGAATGAAATTCATAGAGGCTATTTTGAAGAGAGGTAACTTAAAAGCCTCAATGAAGCATAGAATATAATGTTGAATGTGCACTATATGATGTCGGTGGGCTGAATCTCATGTTGATGTCAGGTTTCGAATCCGGAGGAGAATAGAAATAATAGAAGAGAGAACACAATAAAAGTAAAGTGAATGTTTCAAAAAAATAATGATTGAGTTAAACGTTGCAACTTTTAGGATGGGATGAAGTTACATACAAACAGGTGAAGCTAATAAATGCGTGTTAAAAAAACTAGATTCCTCCCTTTCACCAAATGCCCTAGTGAAATATACAAACAAATAATTAAACTATTATAAGTGGTGGGAAATTCACCAAAAATTATCAAAAAAAAAAGTAAAATTGACTGCAAAAAAAATGTATGGAAACCGTCAACGTTGGTGATGGAGTCGCTGGCGCTAGGCTATGGTCTGCAGCCAACTGGAATATGTTCAGTGCGCTGACGGATGTTTGATCACTCTTTCACTTCTCCAGCTCTCCCCAAAGTGTTCCCAGCCAATCTTGTATGGTTTTGTTTTTATTTTTATTTTATTTTTGTCTTTATGTAGAATATAGGCCGGCCGTCGAACCCATCCAGCTCATCAGCTGGTCGAGAATCGCAATATGGCCTCCCGCCCTTAATCAAAAATAAAAATAGGTAAAAAAACTTTTTAAGTTAAACGGTTTTATGTTATACATACATTGCAATGTTTAAGATAAATGTACTAAAAACCAAAAAATAACAAAATAGATACAGTCGTGGGAATTATAAACATTTGCATAGACTAGACTAAAATAAAACCGTGGGGCACGTCAATTGTCTACAATCGTTGATTAAAATGTTTGTTTTGTAATGTTACACTATAATTAGGCAGTTGTTCAACCGACAACGATGGACGTGTGATAAGTAGGGCTAGAATGTGGAAAAAAGCTAGCAAGCTCGATTATAAGCGAGTTTTAGAGTTTCATAGTGGTGAGCGAGTAGTACTTTTATCATATGTTTTGTCGATTAAAGACAAACTACGAGCAGTGAAACGATTCCTCGTGTGAATGTCCAACGATAAACTAGTTGAAACATCTCTTTTATTAACATGGAGTGTATAACTATTGGAATTTCCATGAGCAAGAAAATAGTAAGTATTTTCCTCACCGTCTGCGGGCCAACTGCCTAACGACGAATTAAACGATTCTTCTATCGCACATTAAGTCGATAATTTGTAGACAATTGACGTGCCCCCCGGTTTTATTTTAGTCTAGTCTATGCAAATGTTTATAATTCCCACGACTGTATCTATTTTGTTATTTTTTGGTTTTTAGTACATTTATCTTAAACATTGCAATGTATGTATAACATAAAACCGTTTAACTTAAAAAGTTTTTTTACCTATTTTTATTTTCTAGTTTTTAGTTTTTATTTCGCATTCTGTTTAATTCATTTAGTGCTTCATTATTGCAAGGTTTCTTGCCCGTTAGTTTATTGCAGTCCAACGCCTCTATAGCGACCCACGCGCCACCTATCGGAAGTTTTTTTTAGGAAAATATTTCCTTAGTAATACATGTTCCGAATTTCAGCCAAATCGGACCATAAATGCGATTTTTGTAAATATAGCGACCCACGCGCCACCTAGCGGAATTTTTTTTTTAAGCAAATATTTCTTTTCAAGGTAGTAATACATGTTCCGAATTTCAGCCAAATCGGACCATAAATGCGATTTTTGTAAATATAGCGACCCACGCGCCACCTAGCGGAATTTTTTTTTTAAGAAAATATTTCTTTTCAAGGTAGTAATACATGTTCCGAATTTCAGCCAAATCGGACCATAAATGCGATTTTTGTAAATATAGCGACCCACGCGCCACCTAGCGGAATTTTTTTTTTAAGAAAATATTTCTTTTCAAGGTAGTAATACATGTTCCGAATTTCAGCCAAATCGGACCATAAATGCGATTTTTGTAAATATAGCGACCCACGCGCCACCTAGCGGAATTTTTTTTTTAAGAAAATATTTCTTTTCAAGGTAGTAATACATGTTCCGAATTTCAGCCAAATAGGACCATAAATGCGATTTTTGTAAATATAGCGACCCACGCGCCACCTATCGGAATTTTTTTTTCATAATATTGCATTGTCATCGGGGTTATACATGCGTGCAAAATTTCAGATTAATCGGTTGACAGGAAGAGGGTGAAATTTGAATTACTAAATTTGACCCAATAATAAAGAATAAATAATAAAACAAACGGGGTGAGCTAAATAAAACCGTTTAACAACAATCGACGAAATGTATGTACATATATCAGCCGTGTTTTTATACTCAGCTGTACTAGTACACAGAGTATTATAATTTTGATTTCATAACGGTGGATTGTAACATAATGAAATAATCGAGATAGATATGGACTTATATATATCAAAATGATCAGGGTGAAAAGAGAAATCGATTGAGCCATGTCCGTCCGTCCGTCCGTCCGTCCGTCCGTCCGTCCGTCCGTCCGTCCGTCCGTCCGTCCGTCCGTACGCAGGATAACTCGCGTAAAAATTGAGATATTTTGATGAAATTTGAAATGCAAGTTGGTATCGAGACTGGGACGGTTGGTATTGAAAATGGGCGAAATCGGACCATGACCACGCCCACTTTTCCTATATAGAAAAAATCGGAAATTTGGTATCTCAGCCACTAATATAGCTAGAGTGATAAAATTTTACCCACGTATTGAGCTCAGGCCCTTATGAAGAAATTTGTTGAAGTTTTGGAAAATGGGCGGTGCCACGCCCACTTATTAAGGGTCAAACATTGAAAGTTTTATATGTCATAACTCAGAAACCGTTGAAGATATATCGATGAAATTTGGTATGCGTAATTTGCTTACCTAGACAAATGTTTTGGCGAAAAATTATCAAAATCGGTTGACGGCCACGCCCACTTTTATATATGGGAACTATAAAGGGGCCTAATAAAAACATTTTAAGCGATATCTCTGTCAAATATAAAGATCTATCACTGAAATTTTGTGGCAGGAGACCAACTAGGGAAATAAAACAAAAATTATAAAAATTTTGGAAAATGGGCGGTGCCACGCCCACTTATTAAGGGGCAAATATTGAAAGTTTTATAAGCCATAACTCAGAAACCGTTAAAGATATATCGATGAAATTTGGTACGCGTGATATATTTACTTAGCCAAATGTGTGGACGAAAGATTACCAAAATCGGTTGACGACCACGCCCACTTTTATATATGGGTATTATAAAGTGACCTAATAAAAACATTTTAAGCGATATCTCTGTCAAATATAAAGATCTATCACTGAAATTTTGTGACATGAGTTCTACAATAGACCGGAAACAAAAAATAAAAAAGTTTGGAAAATGGGCGTGGCACCGCCTCTTTTTATACAAAGGAATCTACGTGCCTATTACTCGACAAATAACTGAGATATTATGACGAAACTTGGTTTATACACTTTTATAACATGTGTTAGTTGGCCGCTGTGGTGCAGTGGGTAGAGTGCTCGCCTGCTATGCCAGAGGTCTCGGGTTCAAACCACGGTCCGAGCCAAACAAATTTTTCTAATTAGTAAAAATCCAATTATTGGGTTTTTTAAGAGCAGCGGTCACCTCTCGGCAGTGGGCGGCATACCCTCCGAGAGTATTTCTGCCATGAAAAAGCTTCTCACAAAAAATGCATTCGCCGTTCGGAGCCGGCATAAAACTGTAGGTCCACCCAATTAGTAGGAAAAAACAAAAAGGAGCACACCTCGAATTGGGAGAGAAGCTCGGGTAACTAAAAGTCATAGAGGGATGCAATTTTGCACTAACAATAATATTTATATGCTTATTTGGATGATTGATACAAATTTTGAAAATGGGCGTGGCTGCGCCCTGTTTATGCAGCACTCGTGTCATATAAAATACACCCTATATCGAACAAACGCAAACAAACAATGAAAGCATACAGCTGAGTATCTAATGTTCGATTCTACTCGAACTTAGGCTTCCTTACTTGTTTTTTTTGTATTTGTCTGCTGTATGGTTCAATATCTATATGTGGCTTTGAGGCGTGTGTACCAAACTACGTGTATGTATGTGTGTATGTCTACTTCCGTATGGGTGTCTCATTTCTTGTGGCTATTAGCTCCATGCCCGAAAGGTGGTCCTATGGTGGCGACCTGCAATTAGATGAAACGCGGTAGGTATTTGATACTTTGTCTACACTCAAAACAAAAAAAAAAGTATAACATTTTTATAATACACTTTTTGGCCCAGATAGCCTTAATTTTAGAAGTGGGAATTTTTAACCAAAGAAATGGGATTCTTGGAATACAAATGTAATTTGGATTTTTGGATTTTAAAAGAAATATATATACATCTATTTTTAGATAAAAATGGAGAAATGAAAGGAATAAGGAAGCGAAAGTTTAGGTCACATTCTCATGGAGCTTATGATAAAATGAACATTTTTCTTAATTTTAGGAATGTGCCTTTTTTTTTTTTTCATATAAAAATGTTCGTTTTATACATCCCCTTTAAATATGTTTTCGGAATGCCTTTTTTTTTTTTTGTTTTTTTTTTTTTTTGTTTTTAGAGGTAGGGATTATATCCATATACATACACACATACACTTACATAAAAATACATTTCACTTACCTCCAATTCCAACTACGTAACTGGATGGTGCTACTCCTATCTTCGTCAGTGGTTAACAGTGGTGAAGGGTGATATCATCTGGAACGACACAATATTCCTTTAATTTACACAAAAGGAACATTTTTTTTTTTTTATCGACTCGTCTTATACATACATACACATCTTAAACACTCCACATTTTATACACACCTATCTCGATTTTATTTAAATTTTTTTTTTTTAGTTCAACAACAGATTAAGTTTCACTTTATTAAATTAATTACTAAATAAAAGTATTTAATTATTTAGCTCAAATTTTGTTTTTCACACGAACACCCGCGAAGGAAAATTAGCGCACCGTACTTTCTATCTTTTTGTGACCCGTTGGCCACGTTTCGGCCTTTTATACCTTTTGGTTGCAAGAAAAATAACTGGCCTTATTTACTTACCGGAACGTTACTTAATTTCAACAAGCGGATCTTGGCCACCTAACTTCATACATACAAAAACACACACCTAAACACGCATATGCACACTCAAGTGGACGTGTGATCGTCTCTTTCGCACTTTCACTCACATTGGCCTAAATCCTGCTACCACACAGCTTTCCATTTGCGCGCCCTGTCTTGTTCACCACCCTCTCACCAAATGTTGCGCAACATGTACGGATACCTGTTTGGTAAACATCCTTGTAGAAAGTTTACAATAATATTGCTTTGCCTCTTCAAAGCTCGCGTTACACAATTCTGGTACTCTAGAATCAGACAATTTTGGCCAGGATTTGAAAAAGTTAACGGCTTCCAAATTTATTAAGTCTTCCTGCCTAATTTCATACGTATATGCCCATTTACTACGTATCTCATAAGAATTCGAGCTATCCCTGTTCAAATACGTTTTATACACTAGAAGAGTTGATCGGTCAATTTCAGAAACAAGTTGTTTGTTCGTTTGCGAACCTCGGCGATGGCTTGTTTTATTATCTGCTACAGAAAGCAAATATTCTACTTTTAGCAGAGAACATTTGGCAATTTACAATTCAATTAAACATTTTCTTGAAGGCCGAAAATTTACTGTATTCACAGATAATAAACCTTTAACACACATTCTTAATTCTAAAACAGATAAATAACCCCGAAAAATTAGACATCTCGAATACATTTCACAATTCACAAGTGATATTGAATACATTTCTGGCAAAGATAATATAGTTGCTGATACTCTTTCACGAATTCAAGATATAAACACAATTTTGTCTCAAGTTATACATTTGCAAACATTATATGAAGAACAACAAAAAGATAAAATTTTACATGAAATTATTTCTAACGAAAATTCTAAAAATAATTTAAAACAAATAAATATACCAGTCCTTAATCTTAAGATTTGGTGTGACATTACTCAAAAACCATTTGTTCCAAATTCAATGAGGAGAATTGTTTTTGATAAGATTCATTCATTATCACATCAAAGTTTTCGAACAACTAGACGTTTAATAAAATCAAAATATTATTGGCCTAATATGCGTAAAGAAATTAACAATTGGACTTCAACTTGTATCAGTTGTCAAAAATCTAAAATTTCAAAATATACAAAATCTATTGTACAAAAAAATTAATATAACTAATGGGCGATTTGGACATATACATATGGACCTTGTTGGTCCATTACCTATGTCAAGAGAAAATCGTTTAATTTTAACTATAATTGATAGAAATAAACGCTCATAAACGCCCAATTAAAGATATTTCTGCTCCTACAATTGCAACAACTTTTGTTCAAAATTATATTCATCGTTTTGACACTCCACTTAAAATAACTGTAGATCAAGGATCTCAATTTACATTATCATCCTCAATCAAATGGAATGATTGAAATGTTTCACAGAACTTTGAAAACTGATATTACAGCTTCAGAAGATTCAGTATACTGATCTGATATTCTTCCTTGGATTCTACTATGGTTTCGTACTTCTATTAACAAATTTCGGTCACATTATTTTGGTCTATATGGGTACAAATGCTACAAAAATGTATTTCCTTAGCTGTCTAAATGGAGAAGTTATAGCCGATAAGGTCCATATATGAATAATCGGTTGTATGGCAGCTATATGTTATAGTGGTCCGATCTTGACAAACTTTGTTGCCATTATTTAGGTCTATATGGGTACAAACACTTAAGTTGCATGTCCTTGAAATAGAGAAGTTGTACCAAAAAATGTCCATATCTCAACAATCGGTTGTATGGGCGCTATAGGTTATAGTTGTGCGATTTGCCCTATTCCGACAAATGATTAGCTGCTCCTAAAACCACACGGAGATCCCGAATTTAAAGCAAATATCTCAAAAACTGAGGGACTAGTATGTTTTCAAACAGACGGGCAGACGGACAGGCGAACATGGCTTAATCGACTAAGCTCGTAATCCTGATCATATTGGTATATATTTTGGTGGGTCTGTCACGCCTCCTTCTGGTACTTTCAAGATTTGTATTTCGGCACAAAGTTATAATACCATTTCATTCTCATGAAAGGTATAAAAATTTCAAAAAAAATCACACAGCCGACAATATGAAGTACGCAAAACGACTTCCTTGTACAACTAAAATTATATTTTTTTGTTCATATTTCAAAAGAACTAAATTGAGGTTATCTCGTCTTTCTAATAATGTACTATTTAATAAATTTAGGCGTCGTGCGCTACAAATATCTGATGGTATTGAACACATAGGCAGCATTCGCTGGGAATTGGCAGGTACATTGCTGCTAGTATGGATTATGTGTTACTTTTGTATATGGAAAGGAGTCAGATGGACAGGAAAGGTTGTGTACTTTACTGCACTATTTCCATATGTTCTCCTTACTATACTTCTAATACGAGGCATTACTCTGCCAGGAGCAATTGAGGGTATTAAATTTTATGTAATACCACATTTTTCGAAACTAACGGAATCAGAAGTATAAGCTTGATATAAAAAGTTTTATAAATTAAATAATTATACATAAATAACACATTGTTGTAGGTTTGGATTGATGCTGTTACTCAAATTTTCTTTTCATATGGACTTGGTCTTGGAACATTGGTAGCTTTAGGGAGTTACAACAAGTTTACCAACAATGTCTACAAGTAAATATAACAATTGTGTATTGAAATATACCAAAAGTAACATTTGCCGTTTTAGGGATGCTTTGATTGTGTGCACAGTAAACTCTAGCACAAGTATGTTTGCAGGATTCGTGATTTTTTCAGTTGTTGGTTTTATGGCACATGAGCAGCAGAGGCCAGTAGCAGAGGTGGCCGCATCAGGTAAGCTTTAATACAGATATCGCAGTATGTGCATCTGGACCAGTGTCTTACACTACAAAGTTTTCCAAGCACACAAAGAGCGTTGTCACTAAAATTTTTTTCCCGACCAATTCCTCCAACAACCCCGAAAAAAGGACTTGTTAGGAATCAACTTAAATTGAATTTATTTCTTACGATGCATAGTTTTTAAAATACATACATAATAAGTAATATTAATGTTTGTACATATTGTCGTTGTAAAACATTTATATTTTTTTCACAACATATTTTTATTGAATCTTTCTTGAATAGAAAATAATAACTTAGATAATCTTATACTAATTTCACACAGGTGGAGTAATTATCCACGTTTTCTTCATTAAGTTGGTAATGGAAAGAAGTTCAATTATTAATGGCTCCATTGCTAATTAATTGAATTTTTAATCGATCAAAGACCCAATACAACTCTGGTAGGTAAGTTGGTTTTTTTTTTAATTTTGATGTTGTGTTTTTATATTCTGAACGCAAAGTTGAGTATTCCTGATCAAGCAACGTGTAGTGAGTTTGGAGTCTTTTTTCCATCATATATTTTTTATGCTCACTTCAGACAACATGTTGTGCTTACGATTTTGACATATGTACAAAAATATAAATAGTATTTATGAATTTTTGAATGTAATAAAAAATGTTTCAAAGCAGCGAAATCATTGCCGATTATTTTGGTGATAATTATAATAACCCTCGAGTACTCGCGCCTCGTAGAGTAACACGGATTCTCGCGCATGAGCATTTTGCTCACTCCCTCTTGTAATGTAATTATACTCTGCTGTACTAGTACACAGAGTATTATAGTTTTAATCACATAACGATGGATTGTAACAGAATGAAATAATCGAGATAGATATAGACTTATATATATCAAAATGATCAGGGTGGAAAGAGAAATCGATTGAGCCATGTCCGTCCGTCCGTCCGTCTGTCCGTCCGTCCGTCTGTAAACACTCTAACTCGCGCAAAAATTGAGATATTTTGATGAAATTTAAAATACAAGTTGGTATCGAGACTGGGACGGTTGGTAATGAAAATGGCCGAAATCGGACCATGACCACGCCCACTTTTCCTATATAGAAAAAATCGGAAATTTGGTATCTCAGTCACTAATATAGCTGGAGCGATGAAATTTTACCCACGTGTTGAACTCAGGCCCCTATGAAGAAATTTGATGAAAGTTTGGAAAATGGGCGGTGCCACGCCCACTTATTAAGGGTCAAACATGGAAAGTTTTATATGTCATAACTCAGAAACGACTGAAGATATATCGATGAAATTGTTAAAATCGGTTGACGGCCACGCCCACTTTTATATATGTGTATTATAAAGTGACCTAATAAAAACATTTTAAGCTATATCTCTGTCAAATATAAAGATATATCACTGAAACTTTGTCGAATGAGTTCAACTATGGACATAGAACAGAAAACACAAAAATTTTGGAAAATGGGCGGTGCCACGCCCACTTATTAAGGGGCAAACATTGAAAGTTTTATGAGTCATAACTAAGAAACCGTTGAAGATATATCGATGAAATTTGGTATGCGTGATATATTTACTCAGGCAAACGTTTGGACTAAAACTTGCCAAAATCGGTTGACGACCACGCCCACTTTTATATATGGGAACTATAAAGTGGCCTAATAAAAACATTTTAAGCGATATCTTTGTCAAATATAAAGATAATTCATTGAAATTTTGTTGCATGAGTTCCACAATAGACCGGAAACAAAAAATAGAAAAATTTTGGAAAATGGGCGTGGCACCGCCTCTTTTTAGACAAAGGAATATACGAGATTTCTTAGCTTATAACTCGACAAATAATTGAGACATTATGACGAAACTTGGTTTATACACTTTTATAACTTGTGTTAATATACACGCAAAAATTTATTCAAATCGGTTTATGATGCATTTACATTGTTTTTGAAATAGCATATTTATTTAAGGAATTCACCTTTTAAAATTTTATTAAATCAATCGAATAAAACATAAATTGGTTATTTCACATTTCACATATATGTAGTACATTAACAAAAATATTTATTGAAAAAAAATAACTAAATAAAATTATAAAATCAGTATGCGTTATAATTAACATTAATGTTGCCTTCGAAGCAAAATGAGCACGTATATGTTGCATGTTCCGTGCAGAGTAATTTTGCACATAAAGTTCACCCTCTGTTTTGAACGCCTATTTTTACACCTGAGGCATAGCTCGCAAAAGCCAGGCTTTTTAGTATGCTCACTTATGTTGTCGTCCTTCTCCAAACTATCGGCGGATTGTTCAGAGGTAGTGTTGTGATAACTTTTTTTCTGTTTCGCCATCACTCTGTTGAAATAATTAATTTTCGTCATTGTCTAAGCCTTCGTCATATAACACTTTTCCAACCAAGAAGCAAGTTGTGAAGAGGCCCTGTCACAATGACGCCTGCGTTCCATTTCAACAGTACTTGCAAATACAAATGAAAATATTGTAAAAACAAGTAAGGAAGCCTAAGTTCGAGTGGAATCGAACATTAGATACTCAGCTGTATGGTTTCATTGTTTGTTTGCGTTTGATGAAAACACGGTGTATTTTATATAAAGCGAGTGCTGCATAAAGTAGGCGTAGCCACGCCCATTTTCAACATTTTTATCAGTCATCCAACTAAGCATATGAATATTATTCTTTGTGCAAAATTTCATTCCTTTATGACTTCTAATTGCAAAGATGTCACGTTACAAATTCCCAAAGGGTGTTCCAGAAATATCGTTGTTAAAAAGTAGGCGTGGTCATAAACCGATTTGAATAAATTTTTGCGTGTCTATTAGCACAAGTTATAAAAGTGTATAAACCAAGTTTCGTCTTAATTTCTCAATTATTTGTCGAGTTATGAGCTCCGAAATTTCGTATATCCCTTTGTCTAAAAAGAGGCGGTGCCACGCCCATTTTCCAAATTGTTATATTTTTTAATTGTTGGGGTAAGTGGAAAAAAATTCAACAACTATTTACAGGGAAGGTTGAGTGTATAGCTATTTCACGAAAAACCATTTTCGATCATCAGCACTCTTTTCGGAAGTGGATGCACCGGGGATTGAACCCGAGTCCATTCCAACTTCAGCCGCAATGACCCAACGCATAAACACACTCATCCATTGAGACTCTGTGCAAGCTGTTGGATTTTCCCTACTTTTGCCTTTTTCATTTTCAACATTAACGTTAGTGTGTATATGCTTTTGCATATATTCTCCACAAACGTGCTGAATTTTTGTTGTAGGCAGTTCGCAATGAACATTGTTGTTGGTATTTATTTTATGTATATACCAAACAACGTTAACAATTTTACTTGAAAGAGTTTTTAGTGCTTAGCACGAAATTTTTATTTTTAATTCAAACTCTTTCAAGTAAAATTGTTAACGTTGTTTGGTATATACATAAAATAAATACCAACAACAATGTTCATTGCGAACTGCCTACAACAAAAATTCAGCACGTTTGTGGAGAATATATGCAAAAGCATATACACACTAACGTTAATGTTGAAAATGAAAAAGGCAAAAGTGGGGAAAATCAAACAGCTTGCACAGAGTCTCAATGGCCGTGTGTTTATGCGTTGGGTCATTGCGGCTGAAGTTGGAATGGACTCGGGTTCAATCCCCGGTGCATCCACTTCCGAAAAGAGTGCTGATGATCGAAAATGGTTTTTCGTGAAATAGCTATACACTCAACCTTCGCTGTAAATAGTTGTTGAATTTTTTTCCACTTACCCCAACAATTAAAAATTGTATTAAAAATAAAAATTTCGTGCTAAGCACTAAAAACTTTTTCAAGTTTTATATTTTTTGTTTCCGGTCTATTGGGGAACTCATGCCACAAAATTTGAATGAATTATCTTTATATTTGACAAAGATATCGCTTAAAATATTTTTATTAGGCCCCTTTATAGTTCCCATATATAAAAGTGGGCGTGGTCGCCAACCGATTTCGCTAAAATTTTGAAAATGTATTACCACAACCAATAAAAGTGTACACACCAAGTTTCGTCATTATATTTAAATTATTTTTCGAGTTATGGGCTCAGAAATCTCGTATATTCCTGCTTCTAAAAAGAGGCGGTGCCACGCCCATTTTCCAAAATTTTTATGCTTTTTCGTTTTATATCCGCAGTTGGACTCCTTCCATAACATTTCAATGATATACCATTATATTTGACAGAGATATCGCTTAAAATGTTTTTATTAGGTCACTTTATAATACCCATATATAAAAGTGGGCGTGGTCGTTAACGGATTTCGGCAATTTTTCGTCCAAACATTTGCCTAAGTAAGTATATCACGCCTACCAAATTTTATCGATTTATCTTCAACGGTTTCTGAGATATGACATATAAAACTTTCAATGTTTGGCCCTTAATAAGTGGGCGTGGCACCGCCCATTTTTCAAAATCTCACCAAATTTCTTCATAAGGGCCTGAGCTCCACACGTGGGTGAAATTTTATCACTCTAGCTCTATTAGTGACTGAGATACAAAATTTCCGATTTTTACTATATAGGGGAAGTGGGCGTGGTCATGGTCCGATTTCGCCCATTTTCAATACCATCCGTTCCAGTCTTTATACCAACTTGCATTCCAAATTTCATCAAAATATTTAAATTTTTGCGCGAGTTATCGTGCGTACAGACAGACAGACGGACGGACAGACGGACAGACGGACGGACATGGCTCAATCGATTTCTTTTTTCACCCTGATCAATTTGATATATATAAGTCAATATCTATCTCGATTATTTTATGGTGTTACAATCCACCGTTATGTGATTAAAACTATAATACTCTGTGTACTAGTACAGCTGAGTATAATAATAAATATCAGCGTTAAACCCTAGGTTTCCAACAAAAAAGATTCAACATAAAATACTTACATCGTTTCTCGCGCAATGAGCAAAATGCCGCTCTCAAAAAACAATCTCCCATCTGAAGCTGTGATCGTGCACTAACGAAAAGAAATACTCGTCAAAGTGTGAAGCACAACCACTTGCGAAGGTACTCAACAGATCAAGTGCCACAAATCCATAGAACATAGAAATTACGCGAAATAAAAAATTGCTTGAGCAAAATGCTCATAGCGCGAGTGCTCGAGGGATAATAACACTGTGTGACAGTGAAAAAGTTGTAGGTCCTATTAATTTTGTTGGCAACGACATATAACTTTTGCATATCCGCCTAGGCGTTCCTGGGATATTCTACTTTAATAGAAGTACTAAATACATACTAAAATTGTTAAATTTTTACTTACCCGGGTTGCGGTAGATTTGTATGCTAGCAATTTTAGTATGAAAAATTTCACAGTAGAAATTGATTAAAGTGCAAACAGAATTAATAGGAGATTATTCTAATGTAGTCTTATATGTACAGTGGTTAACAAATTCATCGAGAAATCCGTGATTAAAAAAGAAAAAATTGAATTTGTGATATATTTTTTACAGTTTCTCTGGCATTTATTAAGATACATTAACAGATTTCATACTGTTAAAAGCGGAAAAATGTCTTTTCAACGATATAAAAATCATGTTGATGTGATAAACTGAGAAAAAGTTATGGTACAATATATGATTTAACCTATGAAAAAGAGGTTTTTGGCCCCTAACATAAGATTTGAGGTGTATTGGAAATTCTAACAGCACTATTCTGTGAAATTGACAAATTATCAATAAGTTGACAAATAGTCAATATTTTTGTCAAATTGACAATTTTTCTTATTATGTGTGTAACTTGACAAATCTAAAAAGCTCTTACAAATGTGATTTTCCCAACACGTGGTAAAACAAATATTGTAAAAAGAAATCAGCTGTTTATACAATTAGATCGCAAAATAGAAGTTGAAAAAATGTAAGTATTTTATATCTACATATGTATGTATATGTATACATATGTATATAAGGATAAAAGTTTGTTTGTTTGTTTGTTCGTGTGTTTGTTCCTTATGCACGCCGAAGCTACCGGGCCGATCACATTGAAATTTAAAATTATGACTACATTTAATTCTGGTATGTCAACCCTTTCCCGAGATCTAGGCTGTAAAATAATGCATTATTTTGCAAATAATTATTCACTTGATTTATCGTAAAATGATTGCAGCCATTTTTTGAATTCTTTGACTGGGACTTAAAAAATGAAGTCACCATTCAGACTCCATTTTGTGACTTCGAAATCTTTTTTTCATTCATATTTTGGTTATTCATGTATTGCATTCATTGAATAAAAAGTCTCACTGAAGTCAATTGAAATCAGTTGGAGTCATTTGAAATCAATTTACCTGTGGCATGCAAGACATGATCGCAAACTATTTTTACTGAAACTATGGGTCATATTAATAAAAGCCAAGCATTTGCTTTTGCTTAAGATTTTAGACCTTTTACTCAAATTTTGAAATTTGGTTCATACAAATTAATGTCAAATATCTGAAATGTTGAGTAAAAGCATTTGCTTGGATTTTATTGTTATTAGTTTATCGCTGCAATGTTTTTATTGTTTTAGCCAATGCACCGCTAATAATCAACTAAGTGCGTGCATAAAAAGCGTAATTTTCGGACCGGCGCGATGTACACTCATATCTTTATCGTTACAATTCCTCGCTACCCAACAACAACCACCACCACGTCGAGGATGTCTATCAGATGACCCATTCGAGAAGCTGTTGATTTTAAATGTTAATAATTCACTATAAGTTCCCTTTGATTATATTTTGTTAATAATGCATATGATTTTGAAGTAAAGTTGTTATTATGGAGATAGGAGTAGGACGTGATGTTGACTGAGTAGGACGTGTTTTTGTGCGCTCTTTAGTGTTTTGCATTTTTTTTCCTCTGAAAATTAATAAATTTGCATTAAAGTGCTGCTTTGTCGTTGTACGAGTGGTTTGTCTTCATTTTTGCTGAGTGTGAGAAGGTGCAAATTACCAAGATAGCAAAGTGAATTACCTGTCATCTTTTGGCAAAACTTGCAGCTGAAAACTAAAAGCAACACATACATACATCCATTTTTATCGGAGCTGTGAAGAAGCAACAACAATGTCCCACAAAAATCCGACAAGAGGTTTGTCCACCCCGCCAAAAACCCCGCTCACACAAGCTACAAATCTTGTAAGTAAATTTGAGAGCATAGAGAAGAAAATTGATGAGCAGAGGGAAGTAATAATCCGTGAGCTAACCGTAGCATTTAATGCATCTGTAACTGCAGCAATCGAAAAATCAGAAGAGCGAATAATGCAGATATTTAGTGAGTTGGCTGCTGAAACTGCGAACTTGAAACACACGATTGCAACAATTGACAAAAGAGTGATTGCCGTAGAAAGTGCTTGCTCAGACTTTCTCACTTTACGCAGTGAGTTAACCGCAGCGCAGGCACAGGTGCGTGCTCTTGGAAGCAGTGCAGTCTCCACCGATCTCATCATTACGGGCATACCACAAATAGGTAATGAGAGTTTGACGGATCTCTTTACAGATATATGTAAAGCTGTTGGTTTACTAGAAACGAGTTCTTAAAGCATTCCTTTCGATTTAGTGAGCATTTAATTACCTACCACTTTTTTACATTTTCATTTATCCTTTTACGATCTACTTACTATCAACTGTGACCATAGTTGGAACTCGATCGTACCATTCGTTCATACCAACCGTTGCCAAAACTTTGTAATGTAGAGAATCTACTGTGTATACTGTGCATAATCCTTTTTATAAAAACGATAAATATTTGAATAAAAAAATTAATCAGAAAACCCAACAAAATTCTGACTTTGACAAGAAGGGTTTGTTCAATCACTGCAAGTTGCATGTCGTTAGAAGCGTATTTTAGTTATGTTTCTAACAAGGTACTGCTTGAGGTTATCGCACTTGCAACCTTAGCGAAAAATAGGTTTGAATGTAGTGATACCCAAAACTGCACAAATTTACCGTTATCTCGAAAACTAACCATACAAAATATAAAGAAAACAATTTTTGAGATCAGGAAGGCCGGACCAACTCCCCTATACCTGAATCTCTTGGAATTATTTCAAATTAATAATTTTAGAGTAGTGTAATGTTACTAGGCTGAAGAGGGGAATCGTTCAATCGCATTTTGCATTTAAACGGTAAGAGTCCCCATCTTTTTTTCTTCGGAATTCAGCTTACGATGCATCATTACATCTACAATATTTTTTCCGAATTTTTCCTAGGCGGAGAACATTGATAACAACAATTATCCTTAAAAAGGATACAGAAAATTTTTTTTTTAATTTTTTTCAAAAACTATTTTAAAATATACATAATTACCTAACATTTGGCGTACCTCGCGTTAAATTTAATTGTACCGTCGATTAACAATAATTTTTTTTAAAGAAGTTGATGTAAAACTTTCTTGGCGAATAACTATTGCAAAAATGTTCATTTTGCAAAAATATTTCGGGAACTAATTCTTGACACGGAGAGCTATCGATTAAGACGCGAATCATAAAAATCAAAGAAAAAAAAAATTTTTGTGCTGATTTGAAAAATTCTGACCCATATTGAAATTTATTATAAACAGAAATCTTTTTTGAAAATAATCCAAAAAAAAACAAAAAAGGTAAATTCTGTTCCAGCCAGAAAGAGTGGGTATCAATTACAGTGGTTCACTCAAATATTTCGCATTTAACGCCCTTATTTTACAAAACGCAACGAGTCACCCAGAGTCACTTATTGTCGTGTTCGTATTTTGGATCTTGTTGCGGTCACATTGTGGTTCACACATTAGCGATAACAAAATACAACCCTGAGAGGAATATAGAATTCTCGCCGAACACATCTACAAATGTCAAAAGTGGCAAAATAAAAATCGCAGCCAACTGTATGCAATGGCGACTTCCGTCAGCCTTTTCATAAATGGCTGCCGAGGAGTGTGGACGAAAAATTTTGTTATCCAGGTAAATCTGCGTCAATATTTAATTATTTTTTACATTCGGGCTATGAAAACCTTAAACATAGTAAGGCCAAAAGTGGCCACAAAGTTTTTAAGATTATTTTTATATTGCGACCACACCCTCGGCTACATAAGAGGATTTATTCCAAATCAGCAGAATTTCGCCATAAGGAATCACACGAGGTAAGTAGTGTAGTAAAGGTGTGATGGTAGAAAGGTTAGTAATACTTGTGAATTTTGTTCTCATATTAGGTACAAAAATCAAAAAATTAGTACCTACGTCGTTATTGGCAAATTGGACTACAAAAGGCGTATCCCAAATCGTCCCAGAGCCTTTGTACAAGTGGCCAGCGTCAAGAAACGGGGTACGAGCTGGTCAAAATCAATTTGCCAGTAAGTGCCCAATTGAAGCCGCTATAGCCACTACCAACATCTTGTGTGCTGGCGGCATTTGGCACCAACACACCGCCTCACAACCACTACTGTCTGAGAAAAATATCAACATCTTTTGCACCACGAGCGTTTGTATTCCGATCACTGTTTTGCCTCGCTCACGCCAGAAAACAGGCCACAATTTGAATCGCCAGAAGCACGGAAAATATAACCACCTCACCATGATATGACCACCATTAGGTAATGACCACATAAAATCACATATTCATTGAAACGAAACGGATTTCGACGTCATCGGATTCGTCAAACAACCTCGATCTCTGACGTACATCTACCCTACATCACCCCTTACCAATGGGCATGTAGGCAACGACTTCAACAAAACCGTCACCAGCAGCAGCAGCAGTTCCAGGACCCAGGTTTTTTGTAGTATAATTTATGTATGGTTGCATAAGGATATATATATGCACGTATGTATTTAGGGGAGTGGGAAGCACTCTAGGTATGCGTATGTACGCAACGAAATAAAAACAAGCGAATTTTAACCCGTTTGTAAATATTATATAACATATCCTATTGATGGAGTGGTGTGCTAAAGTGTAGCCCCCTTAAGTGACTGCATAACTAGTGTGGTGAATTCGCTTGTTTCGATTGTACCTAAAATGTCACTACGACGTGGAGTTTTGTGCACCATCATACATACGTAGGTATGAATATACATCCATGTACTACAGACTCCAGAGTGGCACGTATCAGTAGCCGGGAAATTCGGTGGCAATAATTACCCGATCAGGTTTTAAATTTTGTTGTTGTTGCAATCCGTGATTAATGGTTGCATCCCACTAACTAAACAAGACGTCTTGGGGAGTATGGTGAGGTTATAATAAACGGCCGGCTAGGCTTCAGTTTAGCGACACCAAATGATGGCACATTTTTTTTTGAAATTTGAATCGGCAAATACGTGCTATTAGGGTGGGTCGAAATCCGACCACAGTTATTTGACATTCTTCTCGATTTTAATACCAAACAAACATAAAATTTTTTTCTTTTGATAAAATATATGTATGCATATATGCATAATATATACTTATGTACATGAATATCCCTAGAGGTGCATATGCACGTACATATATAAGTATGCATATATAAGCGATACTACGATTTTAACATAAACATATGTACTCATGAATTACCGAATTATGGCTATGGGGCATGCAACTTTGCCATCCATGTGAACATGTATATATGTACATACATGTATGAATATGAATATTGACGCATATAAGCATAAGGTAATATAGTCTAGTTATAAGTCTATACACATACTCAGATGATATATATATATATAAACTAGAAACTCTGTGTTCGCCACTAACTGAACTTTGATATCGGTGAACATCGATTCTATATATATATAGAATATTGATACCCGCTTGCGGGAATTATCGTATGCATGTTGTGGTAATTGTATTTTTCTTGGACTTGCCGCAGCGCTCGCAGATTTTAAGCTTGATATAGATTATAACGTAGTTAATTTTGAATATACCCGCTTGCGGGAAACTTACTATTGGAATTTTTTTTTGTTTTTTGAAATGCAATGAGGTGCATACAGTTTGGATATCTGAGCTAATTAGTAAAATGATACTCATGAACTAAAAGACATTTATATATAGGGATAAGTATTTGATATACCCGAGTGTAGGTTGTGTTATCAGTACTGGTATAATTTTTTTTTGAATTTATATAAACGTATATCCGTATATGAGATCGGGGATATGGATTAACGCGTAGGAATACATAGTGACATAGATATTTATATAAGACATAGATATATGGATTTTTCTTTTGATTTATAAGTGCAGGTATGCGGATACACTGCTTTTTGAATTTGTCGATAATAGATAACATTGAGATTACGGTTAATGGATTTGAAGATTGATAGAGATAGGTGTTTGGATTAATGACATACATGGTTATATATACACAGTTGTGGGTTTGGTAACCATGTTTGGATATCATTGAAGGATAGTTTGTTAGGTTTTTTTTGTTGATATCAATTCATATACCCGGTTGTGGGTCTTGGCCTACAGATGCCTAAATCTGATCGTAGATTATCACTCGTATTTTTCTGTATTTTTTTTTGGAGCTGTGCCAGCGAGTGCGCCAACGTTATACATGCGCATATAAACAATAATAATATAATAGTATGTTACTATTTTATATATTAGTTCCTATAATTAGTTCATACCTATATATTTGGATCTTCGTTGCTAGTGTAAGTGAGTCACCTCCATCCATTTGCACCTTATGGTTTATTATTAAATAAGCGCCTTATACCCTCATGTGGGTTTACAATATAAGCTTAGGCTTAAGAACTACTTTTGATGAACTGAAATAAATTGTTATGTTTTGTTAATTTTTCTAAAATTTAGTGACTCTTCCTTTCAGATGCGGTGGAGACGGACGGACTTGGGGATAATTGGGCGGGATTCCAGGATGGGTTAAGGGGTATGAAAGGGGGTTCATTTTGGGGTCGGAAACCAAATTTAGCCACTGCCGACGATGGAAGGGAGGGTGAAGAGTGGCCGGCCAGATACCACCATTGGCCGGGGCGGGAATCGGGGGACGGACTAGGTAAGGGGGCGTGGGGTTAGGACAAAATGTTGGGAGTGGGAATACACTAGGGAAAGGGAATGACAGCGAGATATTTCCGAGGCTTTGTATGTATTTTCAGGTACGAAATCGTTTGTATGGTGCAACGGCGGCCCCGAGACCGCAAGAACCACCCCACAGTCCGGCGAGCTAGATCGTGCATAAAGCAAGCGTACCTGTGCGGCACTCGGGGTATGCCACATGATGGTATAGTGTGGTAATAGAGCTGTAGAGCTATAGGACTTGACAGGTTGCACGTAAAAAATGGCGCCCAACGTGGAGCCCACTAAGGATATTTGGCGACTTAATAACAACAAGCCATCGAGTGGAGCCTAAGTAAAATTTTTTTTTCTTTTGTAATTGTCTCTTTGGAACCGGACACGCCTCGGGGTATTTCGCTGCAATTTTTGGGTACATTGGGGGAGGATATTGGAAATTTTCCAAGGTTCTATAGGAATTTTTTTGGGTTTCTTAATTTTTCAAATTTCGTTTCACAGTGGGTTGGCATCAGGCAACTTGACTTGGCTGCTAAGCCGATCAATAGTGTCGATGCAGGGGGGAGAGTGGGTGGAGGGTTAATTGTCTGCCAGCTTGTTTTGGCGTGTGTATGTCAGCTGGACGATAGTGGTGGATGAAAACCACCACCCATGATGGTTTTCGCCACGGGTAGCTCGTTTTGCCATTCCTCGAGCGGACGATAATGTTCGTGGGGAATTCCGATGGGGAGATTTTGGCGGTTTAGGTAGCTTAGGTGGATAAGCAGAGGCCAGCTAATAGTACCTACTGCTGGAGGAGTTGGATGGGGGGATTACACTTTAGTGGGGCGGACAGAAGTATACGGACGACGTTAGGGCGACAGCACCGCATCTGGATACGGGGGTCACGATTTTAGTTCATTATTATTTTTGATTCTCTTTATTTAATTTTTGGTCTGATTCTGATTTATCCTTATAATATGGTCTATTATTTTACCACGTTAATTTCATATATTATTTGTTTATTTCAACCACGTTTATAATCTTGTAAACACGTATATTTCAAATTTCCCATACAATATGCGGATCCTTCTACGGAGGAGGAAAGAAGGGGTTTCTCGTTTTTTTTGTTTCTTAACGAATTGCATAATCGCGCATAGGAAACAGTGAGTGCTTCGGATTCCGTCCTCATCGGAACGAGACTTACCAAAGATCTTCAAAGTCTTACCTTTTCTTTCCATTGTCCAACTTGACATACGTATATATCTGAAAACCAAGCCATCACTTGGCACTGCCCCAAATAGCCATCCGAAGCGGAGTTTATTCCCCGGATGGATGAAAACGTTGACTTTTTTTTATAATCTATAACAGCACTTTTTGAAACTTATATACATTTTTTTTTTGATGTTGCCAGTGCGTCTGGCAACGACATTGACGTGCGTACTAGTTGAAACGACGCGCGCGACGTCACAATACCATTGAGTCACGCCTATCGGTGAACCCAGCTTGTTTGGCCTTGACATCGCGCCGATTGTAAAAGGTTCCAGAGACTTGACCATCGCGCCTCCGACATGGTTAGACCAGGTCTTAGAAATGCTGAGGACCTCGCGGCCGGCGGCAGCGCGGACGATGAGATTGAGCAGGAACGGGAACCGGAAGGTGATAACGCGGAGGAGCGCGCCGTTCGGGTGGCAGCGCAAGCTAGCGCGTCAAATTCGGATACAGTATCGGAGCAGCAGCCGCCGCAGAGCGCGGCGGGGGTAAAGAGCGCGCCTATCGAAGGTCTCGGTGAGGAGCTGGTAAAGAAATTCGAAGTTATGTTTGTGAAATACCAGTTGGAGATGAGCCGCATGACCACGGACGCGGTCAGAGAAGTTGCGCAGTCGCTGAAGAAAGACATAAGTGGATTGGCGGGCAGGATGTCTGATCTGGAGTACGTAAGCGATCGGGGCCATCGCAACCCAGCGCGTGGCGAGTGGCCAACGGACACGGGAGCTAGAGCGGCAGGCGCAAGCGTGAGCGCTGATGAGCGCGACGGTGGAGGGAGCGCAAATTGGCAACGCGCGTCACCGGCGCAGGAGCGTAGGGGAGAGTCTAGCGCGTGGCACGAGAGGAGCGCCACGAAGGCAATAAGAGATTGGCATTTAAAGTTTGACGTCGGTCCTAAAGTAATTCCCATAGAGCGCTTCCTTTTTCGAGTGGAAACGCTACGAAAGAAGCATAGCATCTCGTCGCAGGACCTATATGCGAATTTCCACCTATTGCTGGAAGGATTGGCGCAAGAATGGTACTGGCTGTATACGGAGGAGCATCCAGATGACAGCGTCGGGAAACAGAGAGAATGGCGGGAAGACCGGGGAGCCTTGCCAGCGACGTTCAGCCCCGGAGAAGTAGCCGTATCGACAGAGAGGGAAGAAACACAAAAAGAACCAGCTAAGACTATTTTAACCAACGTTAACAAAGACCTTGATTTACAACCAAACAACATGATTTACACGAATGAGCGTCGAGCAGAGCCAGCACGCAGAGCTTCGCCATTACTTTCGCTGCAGGAGCGACAAGACCGATATGACGCTGCCCGGCGAAGAATATTTGGAGTGCCTGAACAGCAACACCCATCGAGGACCAACGTGTCGAGCCTGGCGGATTTCACGTTGCGAAGGAAGTGGCGAAAGATATTGAAGCTGCGCCGACGCTCACAGGAATTGCGGCGCGAAGCGAAAACATTGGAGGAAGCTGTTATACGCGACGCTGTGGACAAGAGGCCTTATGCGCAAGTCGATGTGGAAGGTACAAGAATGCAAGGCTTGTTAGATAGTGGTGCCTCAATAAGCTGTTTCGTTTCGGTAGCGCGTGTCCTGAGAGGAAAGGTTGGCGACGAAGCTGCACAAGCTGAAAGACAATCTGAGAACGGCGGATGGGAAGGCGCAAGCGGTAATCGGCAGAGTGAACGCTGACGTCACTTGGCGTGGAATGACAAAGCCGATGACATTATATCTCGTGCCGAGTTTGAAGCAAGAGCTGTACCTGGGAATCGATTTCTGGGACACCTTCGGAGTGGCACCGATGGTGGTCTCGGAATTTGATACCCAGGGACAGCTGGAGCTGACGCTCGGCCAAAGCCGCGAATTGGAGCGCGTCAAGAAGTTGTTCCCATCCTTCTCAGAACTTTGCCTCGGCAGAACTCATATAACAGAACACACCATCGAAGTAACCGACGAAACCATTCCCATAAAGCAACGTCATTACCCGATGTCGCCGGTGAAACAAAAATACGCGTACGACGAATTAGACCGTATGTTGCAACTTGATGTCATCGAAGAGAGCAACAGCGCGTGGAGCTCGCCATAGTGTTGATGGAAAAGCCGGGTAAGAAGCGCCTGTGTGTTGATATGCGCAAACTTAACGAACGAACCAAAAAGGACGCGTATCCCACCCCACATATCGAAGGAATCTTGTCACGGCTCCGGGAAACTCACTATATATCGGGAATTGACCTTAAAGACGCTTTTTGGCAAATTCCCTTGGAGGAAGCTTCGAGAGAGAAAACGGCGTTTACCGTGCCCGGGCGGCCGCTGTATCACTTTAAAGTGATGCCTTTTGGTCTATGCAATGCACCACAGCGGCTGTGTCGCTTAATGGACAAGGTGATTCCGGCACGACTGAGAGAGAACGTGTTCCTTTATATTGATGATCTCTTAGTTTGTTCGCCGGATTTTGAGACCCACCTTGTCCATCTAGCGGAGGTAGCCGAATGCCTAGCCAATGCTGGCTTAACGATAAATCTAGGAAAATCAAAGTTTTGTCAAAAAGAACTCAAGTATCTGGGATTCATTGTTGGCCAAGGAGAGCTTAAGACGGACCCAGAGAAGGTGCGTTCAATAGTTGAGTTCCCGGTGCCGACAACAATTAAGCAGTTGCGGAGATTCTTGGGTATGTGTGGGTGGTATCGGCGCTTTATATCCAATTTTGCCACCATAGCCGCGCCGATGACCGAGTGCCTGCGTAAGGCAAAGACTTTCGCGATGACCAAGGAGGCGATAGCCGCGTTCAACAAACTCAAGGAGGCTCTTACTTCGACCGACGTTTTGGTAAACCCGGACTTCTCTAGGCATTTTTTCATACAATGCGACGCGTCAACGCAGGGGATCGGTAGTGTCCTTTTCCAGAAGGACGATGAAGGAAACGAGCGACCTATTGCGTTCATGTCGCAAAAACTGAATTCGGCCCAGCGCAATTATACCATCACCGAACTGGAATGCCTAGCTGCTGTCGTTAGCGTCAAAAAGTTCCGTGCCTACGTAGAAGGACTTCCATTCACAATAATTACGGACCACATGAGCCTGAAGTGGCTCATGGGCCAAAAGGATTTGTCGGGTCGGTTGGCCAGATGGAGCCTGAAGCTGCAAGGGTTCGATTTCAAAATCGAACATCGTAAGGGTTCCCAAAATGTCGTTCCAGATACGCTGAGTCGCTTATACATGGAAGAGGTAAGCGAGCTGGAGAATATGGGCGACTTGGACTTCACATCACCGGAATTCAGCAGTGACACCTATGCCTCTCTCAAACGGTACGTGGAACAAAATGCAGAACAGCTTCCCGACCTACAAGTGGTAGACGGCGTTGTTTTCAAAAGGGTAAAGCCGAGACGTGCGGAGGAGTCCGAAGAGTCAACTTGGAGGATCTGGGTCCCGGAGGGTCTGCAACAGAGTCTATTGGAAAAGGGTCACGGGGATCCGTCAGCGGGTCATGGAGGCACCGCTAAAACTCTCTATAGATTGCGGACAAAGTATTTCTGGCCCGGAATGACGGGAATGGTTAGAGCCTTTGCTACATAGGCTGTGAAGCATGTAAATGCGCGAAAGCACCGAACTCTACCTCCACACCCCCAATGATGGATCGGTTTCAGTCAGAGAGACCATTTCAACGCCTCTACGTAGACTTCTGCGGACCCTACCCGAGATCGCGATCAGAAAACACCGTTGTATTCGTGGTGCTAGACCACTTCGCCAAGTTCATATTCTTTAAGCCTATGCGACAAGCGACGACAGGGGACGTAATTCATTACCTAGAGAAGGAGATTTTCCACGTATTCGGCGTGCCAGAGACTATCCATTCCGATAATGGACGTCAGTTCGTGGCTGATTCGTTCGCAGGGTTTCTTCGAGGATACGGCGTAAACCATATCAAGACCGCGGCGTACGCACCTCAAGCAAACGCAGCCGAGAGGGTCAATCGGTCACTACTGGCCATGCTTAGGACATATATCGCCGGAGCTGATCAGTCCTGCTGGGAATAGCACGTATCATTAGCAGCATTCGCATTACGAAGTGCGATCCACGAGGCCATAGGGCTCGAGCTTTATCGTGCAGTGTTTGGGTTAACAATGGTTCAACATGGTAGTGCCTATGAAACCCTGCGACGACTGGGATTGCTGAAAGGTGATGACGTGGAGGTTCTGTCGAGACCAGACCGCCTAAGGCTGATGCGAGAAACATTAATCCGTAACCTTGAGGAAGCATACAAAAAGGGTCAAGACACATACAACACCCGGGCTCGTCCAGTGAGGTACAGAGAGGGCGAAATTGTTTACCGAAAGAACTTCAAACTGAGCAAGGCAGCCGATGGATATAATGCGAAACTCGCACCCAAGTACTTGAGGTCCATGATTCTGGCGGTTAAGGGGAATGCGTTGTACGAGCTTGGAGACTCGGTTGGACGCTCCGTGGGGATCTATCACGCGAAAGACATACGACGTTAGCCGAGGTGGGGTCATTGGGCGACCAGCTTTTCGAACGCCTAGTCCAACGAAGACGAGAACTGCGGCGTTCGCCCTGTTGCGGTCACATTGTGGTTCACACATTAGCGATAACAAAATACAACCCTGATAGGAATATAGAATTCTCGCCGAACACATCTACAAATGTCAAAAGTGACAAAATAAAAATCGCAGCCAACTGTATGCAATGGCGACTTCCGTCAGCCTTTTCATAAATGGCTGCCGAGGAGTGTGGACAAAAAATTTTGTTATCCAGGTAAATCTGCCTCAATAATTAATTATTTTTTACATTCGGGCTAGGAAAACCTTAAACATAGTAAGGCCAAAAGTGGCCACAAAGTTTTTAAGATTATTTTTATATTGCGACCACACCCTCGGCTACATAAGAGGATTTATTCCAAATCAGCAGAATTTCGCCATAAGGAATCACACGAGGTAAGTAGTGTAGTAAAGGTGTGATGGTAGAAAGGTTAGTAATACTTGTGAATTTTGTTCTCATATTAGGTACAAAAATCAAAAAATTAGTACCTACGTCGTTATTGGCAAATTGGACTACAAAAGGCGTATCCCAAATCGTCCCAGAGCCTTTGTACAAGTGGCCAGCGTCAAGAAACGGGGTACGAGCTGGTCAAAATCAATTTGCCACTAAGTGCCCAATTGAAGCCGCTATAGCCACTACCAACATCTTGTGTGCTGGCGGCATTTGGCACCAACACACCGCCTCACAACCACTACTGTCTGAGAAAAATATCAACATCTTTTGCACCACGAGCGTTTGTATTCCGATCACTGTTTTGCCTCGCTCACGCCAGAAAACAGGCCACAATTTGAATCGCCAGAAGCACGGAAAATATAACCACCTCACCATGATATGACCACCATTAGGTAATGACCACATAAAATCACATATTCATTGAAACGAAACGGATTTCGACGTCATCGGATTCGTCAAACAACCTCGATCTCTGACGTACATCTACCCTACATCACCCCTTACCAATGGGCATGTAGGCAACGACTTCAACAAAACCGTCACCAGCAGCAGCAGCAGTTCCAGGACCCAGGTTTTTTGTAGTATAATTTATGTATGGTTGCATAAGGATATATATATGCACGTATGTATTTAGGGGAGTGGGAAGCACTCTAGGTATGCGTATGTACGCAACGAAATAAAAACAAGCGAATTTTAACCCGTTTGTAAATATTATATAACATATCCTATTGATGGAGTGGTGTGCTAAAGTGTAGCCCCCTTAAGTGACTGCATAACTAGTGTGGTGAATTCGCTTGTTTCGATTGTACCTAAAATGTCACTACGACGTGGAGTTTTGTGCACCATCATACATACGTAGGTATGAATATACATCCATGTACTACAGACTCCAGAGTGGCACGTATCAGTAGCCGGGAAATTCGGTGGCAATAATTACCCGATCAGGTTTTAAATTTTGTTGTTGTTGCAATCCGTGATTAATGGTTGCATCCCACTAACTAAACAAGACGTCTTGGGGAGTATGGTGAGGTTATAATAAACGGCCGGCTAGGCTTCAGTTTAGCGACACCAAATGATGGCACATTTTTTTTTGAAATTTGAATCGGCAAATACGTGCTATTAGGGTGGGTCGAAATCCGACCACAGTTATTTGACATTCTTCTCGATTTTAATACCAAACAAACATAAAATTTTTTTCTTTTGATAAAATATATGTATGCATATATGCATAATATATACTTATGTACATGAATATCCCTAGAGGTGCATATGCACGTACATATATAAGTATGCATATATAAGCGATACTACGATTTTAACATAAACATATGTACTCATGAATTACCGAATTATGGCTATGGGGCATGCAACTTTGCCATCCATGTGAACATGTATATATGTACATACATGTATGAATATGAATATTGACGCATATAAGCATAAGGTAATATAGTCTAGTTATAAGTCTATACACATACTCAGATGATATATATATATATAAACTAGAAACTCTGTGTTCGCCACTAACTGAACTTTGATATCGGTGAACATCGATTCTATATATATATAGAATATTGATACCCGCTTGCGGGAATTATCGTATGCATGTTGTGGTAATTGTATTTTTCTTGGACTTGCCGCAGCGCTCGCAGATTTTAAGCTTGATATAGATTATAACGTAGTTAATTTTGAATATACCCGCTTGCGGGAAACTTACTATTGGAATTTTTTTTTGTTTTTTGAAATGCAATGAGGTGCATACAGTTTGGATATCTGAGCTAATTAGTAAAATGATACTCATGAACTAAAAGACATTTATATATAGGGATAAGTATTTGATATACCCGAGTGTAGGTTGTGTTATCAGTACTGGTATAATTTTTTTTTGAATTTATATAAACGTATATCCGTATATGAGATCGGGGATATGGATTAACGCGTAGGAATACATAGTGACATAGATATTTATATAAGACATAGATATATGGATTTTTCTTTTGATTTATAAGTGCAGGTATGCGGATACACTGCTTTTTGAATTTGTCGATAATAGATAACATTGAGATTACGGTTAATGGATTTGAAGATTGATAGAGATAGGTGTTTGGATTAATGACATACATGGTTATATATACACAGTTGTGGGTTTGGTAACCATGTTTGGATATCATTGAAGGATAGTTTGTTAGGTTTTTTTTGTTGATATCAATTCATATACCCGGTTGTGGGTCTTGGCCTACAGATGCCTAAATCTGATCGTAGATTATCACTCGTATTTTTCTGTATTTTTTTTTGGAGCTGTGCCAGCGAGTGCGCCAACGTTATACATGCGCATATAAACAATAATAATATAATAGTATGTTACTATTTTATATATTAGTTCCTATAATTAGTTCATACCTATATATTTGGATCTTCGTTGCTAGTGTAAGTGAGTCACCTCCATCCATTTGCACCTTATGGTTTATTATTAAATAAGCGCCTTATACCCTCATGTGGGTTTACAATATAAGCTTAGGCTTAAGAACTACTTTTGATGAACTGAAATAAATTGTTATGTTTTGTTAATTTTTCTAAAATTTAGTGACTCTTCCTTTCAGATGCGGTGGAGACGGACGGACTTGGGGATAATTGGGCGGGATTCCAGGATGGGTTAAGGGGTATGAAAGGGGGTTCATTTTGGGGTCGGAAACCAAATTTAGCCACTGCCGACGATGGAAGGGAGGGTGAAGAGTGGCCGGCCAGATACCACCATTGGCCGGGGCGGGAATCGGGGGACGGACTAGGTAAGGGGGCGTGGGGTTAGGACAAAATGTTGGGAGTGGGAATACACTAGGGAAAGGGAATGACAGCGAGATATTTCCGAGGCTTTGTATGTATTTTCAGGTACGAAATCGTTTGTATGGTGCAACGGCGGCCCCGAGACCGCAAGAACCACCCCACAGTCCGGCGAGCTAGATCGTGCATAAAGCAAGCGTACCTGTGCGGCACTCGGGGTATGCCACATGATGGTATAGTGTGGTAATAGAGCTGTAGAGCTATAGGACTTGACAGGTTGCACGTAAAAAATGGCGCCCAACGTGGAGCCCACTAAGGATATTTGGCGACTTAATAACAACAAGCCATCGAGTGGAGCCTAAGTAAAATTTTTTTTTCTTTTGTAATTGTCTCTTTGGAACCGGACACGCCTCGGGGTATTTCGCTGCAATTTTTGGGTACATTGGGGGAGGATATTGGAAATTTTCCAAGGTTCTATAGGAATTTTTTTGGGTTTCTTAATTTTTCAAATTTCGTTTCACAGTGGGTTGGCATCAGGCAACTTGACTTGGCTGCTAAGCCGATCAATAGTGTCGATGCAGGGGGGAGAGTGGGTGGAGGGTTAATTGTCTGCCAGCTTGTTTTGGCGTGTGTATGTCAGCTGGACGATAGTGGTGGATGAAAACCACCACCCATGATGGTTTTCGCCACGGGTAGCTCGTTTTTCCATTCCTCGAGCGGACGATAATGTTCGTGGGGAATTCCGATGGGGAGATTTTGGCGGTTTAGGTAGCTTAGGTGGATAAGCAGAGGCCAGCTAATAGTACCTACTGCTGGAGGAGTTGGATGGGGGGATTACACTTTAGTGGGGCGGACAGAAGTATACGGACGACGTTAGGGCGACAGCACCGCATCTGGATACGGGGGTCACGATTTTAGTTCATTATTATTTTTGATTCTCTTTATTTAATTTTTGGTCTGATTCTGATTTATCCTTATAATATGGTCTATTATTTTACCACGTTAATTTCATATATTATTTGTTTATTTCAACCACGTTTATAATCTTGTAAACACGTATATTTCAAATTTCCCATACAATATGCGGATCCTTCTACGGAGGAGGAAAGAAGGGGTTTCTCGTTTTTTTTGTTTCTTAACGAATTGCATAATCGCGCATAGGAAACAGTGAGTGCTTCGGATTCCGTCCTCATCGGAACGAGACTTACCAAAGATCTTCAAAGTCTTACCTTTTCTTTCCATTGTCCAACTTGACATACGTATATATCTGAAAACCAAGCCATCACTTGGCACTGCCCCAAATAGCCATCCGAAGCGGAGTTTATTCCCCGGATGGATGAAAACGTTGACTTTTTTTTATAATCTATAACAGCACTTTTTGAAACTTATATACATTTTTTTTTTGATGTTGCCAGTGCGTCTGGCAACGACATTGACGTGCGTACTAGTTGAAACGACGCGCGCGACGTCACAATACCATTGAGTCACGCCTATCGGTGAACCCAGCTTGTTTGGCCTTGACATCGCGCCGATTGTAAAAGGTTCCAGAGACTTGACCATCGCGCCTCCGACATGGTTAGACCAGGTCTTAGAAATGCTAAGGACCTCGCGGCCGGCGGCAGCGCGGACGATGAGATTGAGCAGGAACGGGAACCGGAAGGTGATAACGCGGAGGAGCGCGCCGTTCGGGTGGCAGCGCAAGCTAGCGCGTCAAATTCGGATACAGTATCGGAGCAGCAGCCGCCGCAGAGCGCGGCGGGGGTAAAGAGCGCGCCTATCGAAGGTCTCGGTGAGGAGCTGGTAAAGAAATTCGAAGTTATGTTTGTGAAATACCAGTTGGAGATGAGCCGCATGACCACGGACGCGGTCAGAGAAGTTGCGCAGTCGCTGAAGAAAGACATAAGTGGATTGGCGGGCAGGATGTCTGATCTGGAGTACGTAAGCGATCGGGGCCATCGCAACCCAGCGCGTGGCGAGTGGCCAACGGACACGGGAGCTAGAGCGGCAGGCGCAAGCGTGAGCGCTGATGAGCGCGACGGTGGAGGGAGCGCAAATTGGCAACGCGCGTCACCGGCGCAGGAGCGTAGGGGAGAGTCTAGCGCGTGGCACGAGAGGAGCGCCACGAAGGCAATAAGAGATTGGCATTTAAAGTTTGACGTCGGTCCTAAAGCAATTCCCATAGAGCGCTTCCTTTTTCGAGTGGAAACGCTACGAAAGAAGCATAGCATCTCGTCGCAGGACCTATATGCGAATTTCCACCTATTGCTGGAAGGATTGGCGCAAGAATGGTACTGGCTGTATACGGAGGAGCATCCAGATGACAGCGTCGGGAAACAGAGAGAATGGCGGGAAGACCGGGGAGCCTTGCCAGCGACGTTCAGCCCCGGAGAAGTAGCCGTATCGACAGAGAGGGAAGAAACACAAAAAGAACCAGCTAAGACTATTTTAACCAACGTTAACAAAGACCTTGATTTACAACCAAACAACATGATTTACACGAATGAGCGTCGAGCAGAGCCAGCACGCAGAGCTTCGCCATTACTTTCGCTGCAGGAGCGACAAGACCGATATGACGCTGCCCGGCGAAGAATATTTGGAGTGCCTGAACAGCAACACCCATCGAGGACCAACGTGTCGAGCCTGGCGGATTTCACGTTGCGAAGGAAGTGGCGAAAGATATTGAAGCTGCGCCGACGCTCACAGGAATTGCGGCGCGAAGCGAAAACATTGGAGGAAGCTGTTATACGCGACGCTGTGGACAAGAGGCCTTATGCGCAAGTCGATGTGGAAGGTACAAGAATGCAAGGCTTGTTAGATAGTGGTGCCTCAATAAGCTGTTTCGTTTCGGTAGCGCGTGTCCTGAGAGGAAAGGTTGGCGACGAAGCTGCACAAGCTGAAAGACAATCTGAGAACGGCGGATGGGAAGGCGCAAGCGGTAATCGGCAGAGTGAACGCTGACGTCACTTGGCGTGGAATGACAAAGCCGATGACATTATATCTCGTGCCGAGTTTGAAGCAAGAGCTGTACCTGGGAATCGATTTCTGGGACACCTTCGGAGTGGCACCGATGGTGGTCTCGGAATTTGATACCCAGGGACAGCTGGAGCTGACGCTCGGCCAAAGCCGCGAATTGGAGCGCGTCAAGAAGTTGTTCCCATCCTTCTCAGAACTTTGCCTCGGCAGAACTCATATAACAGAACACACCATCGAAGTAACCGACGAAACCATTCCCATAAAGCAACGTCATTACCCGATGTCGCCGGTGAAACAAAAATACGCGTACGACGAATTAGACCGTATGTTGCAACTTGATGTCATCGAAGAGAGCAACAGCGCGTGGAGCTCGCCATAGTGTTGGTGGAAAAGCCGGGTAAGAAGCGCCTGTGTGTTGATATGCGCAAACTTAACGAACGAACCAAAAAGGACGCGTATCCCACCCCACATATCGAAGGAATCTTGTCACGGCTCCGGGAAACTCACTATATATCGGGAATTGACCTTAAAGACGCTTTTTGGCAAATTCCCTTGGAGGAAGCTTCGAGAGAGAAAACGGCGTTTACCGTGCCCGGGCGGCCGCTGTATCACTTTAAAGTGATGCCTTTTGGTCTATGCAATGCACCACAGCGGCTGTGTCGCTTAATGGACAAGGTGATTCCGGCACGACTGAGAGAGAACGTGTTCCTTTATATTGATGATCTCTTAGTTTGTTCGCCGGATTTTGAGACCCACCTTGTCCATCTAGCGGAGGTAGCCGAATGCCTAGCCAATGCTGGCTTAACGATAAATCTAGGAAAATCAAAGTTTTGTCAAAAAGAACTCAAGTATCTGGGATTCATTGTTGGCCAAGGAGAGCTTAAGACGGACCCAGAGAAGGTGCGTTCAATAGTTGAGTTCCCGGTGCCGACAACAATTAAGCAGTTGCGGAGATTCTTGGGTATGTGTGGGTGGTATCGGCGCTTTATATCCAATTTTGCCACCATAGCCGCGCCGATGACCGAGTGCCTGCGTAAGGCAAAGACTTTCGCGATGACCAAGGAGGCGATAGCCGCGTTCAACAAACTCAAGGAGGCTCTTACTTCGACCGACGTTTTGGTAAACCCGGACTTCTCTAGGCATTTTTTCATACAATGCGACGCGTCAACGCAGGGGATCGGTAGTGTCCTTTTCCAGAAGGACGATGAAGGAAACGAGCGACCTATTGCGTTCATGTCGCAAAAACTGAATTCGGCCCAGCGCAATTATACCATCACCGAACTGGAATGCCTAGCTGCTGTCGTTAGCGTCAAAAAGTTCCGTGCCTACGTAGAAGGACTTCCATTCACAATAATTACGGACCACATGAGCCTGAAGTGGCTCATGGGCCAAAAGGATTTGTCGGGTCGGTTGGCCAGATGGAGCCTGAAGCTGCAAGGGTTCGATTTCAAAATCGAACATCGTAAGGGTTCCCAAAATGTCGTTCCAGATACGCTGAGTCGCTTATACATGGAAGAGGTAAGCGAGCTGGAGAATATGGGCGACTTGGACTTCACATCACCGGAATTCAGCAGTGACACCTATGCCTCTCTCAAACGGTACGTGGAACAAAATGCAGAACAGCTTCCCGACCTACAAGTGGTAGACGGCGTTGTTTTCAAAAGGGTAAAGCCGAGACGTGCGGAGGAGTCCGAAGAGTCAACTTGGAGGATCTGGGTCCCGGAGGGTCTGCAACAGAGTCTATTGGAAAAGGGTCACGGGGATCCGTCAGCGGGTCATGGAGGCACCGCTAAAACTCTCTATAGATTGCGGACAAAGTATTTCTGGCCCGGAATGACGGGAATGGTTAGAGCCTTTGCTACATAGGCTGTGAAGCATGTAAATGCGCGAAAGCACCGAACTCTACCTCCACACCCCCAATGATGGATCGGTTTCAGTCAGAGAGACCATTTCAACGCCTCTACGTAGACTTCTGCGGACCCTACCCGAGATCGCGATCAGAAAACACCGTTGTATTCGTGGTGCTAGACCACTTCGCCAAGTTCATATTCTTTAAGCCTATGCGACAAGCGACGACAGGGGACGTAATTCATTACCTAGAGAAGGAGATTTTCCACGTATTCGGCGTGCCAGAGACTATCCATTCCGATAATGGACGTCAGTTCGTGGCTGATTCGTTCGCAGGGTTTCTTCGAGGATACGGCGTAAACCATATCAAGACCGCGGCGTACGCACCTCAAGCAAACGCAGCCGAGAGGGTCAATCGGTCACTACTGGCCATGCTTAGGACATATATCGCCGGAGCTGATCAGTCCTGCTGGGAATAGCACGTATCATTAGCAGCATTCGCATTACGAAGTGCGATCCACGAGGCCATAGGGCTCGAGCTTTATCGTGCAGTGTTTGGGTTAACAATGGTTCAACATGGTAGTGCCTATGAAACCCTGCGACGACTGGGATTGCTGAAAGGTGATGACGTGGAGGTTCTGTCGAGACCAGACCGCCTAAGGCTGATGCGAGAAACATTAATCCGTAACCTTGAGGAAGCATACAAAAAGGGTCAAGACACATACAACACCCGGGCTCGTCCAGTGAGGTACAGAGAGGGCGAAATTGTTTACCGAAAGAACTTCAAACTGAGCAAGGCAGCCGATGGATATAATGCGAAACTCGCACCCAAGTACTTGAGGTCCATGATTCTGGCGGTTAAGGGGAATGCGTTGTACGAGCTTGGAGACTCGGTTGGACGCTCCGTGGGGATCTATCACGCGAAAGACATACGACGTTAGCCGAGGTGGGGTCATTGGGCGACCAGCTTTTCGAACGCCTAGTCCAACGAAGACGAGAACTGCGGCGTTCGCCCTGTTGCGGTCACATTGTGGTTCACACATTAGCGATAACAAAATACAACCCTGATAGGAATATAGAATTCTCGCCGAACACATCTACAAATGTCAAAAGTGACAAAATAAAAATCGCAGCCAACTGTATGCAATGGCGACTTCCGTCAGCCTTTTCATAAATGGCTGCCGAGGAGTGTGGACAAAAAATTTTGTTATCCAGGTAAATCTGCCTCAATAATTAATTATTTTTTACATTCGGGCTAGGAAAACCTTAAACATAGTAAGGCCAAAAGTGGCCACAAAGTTTTTAAGATTATTTTTATATTGCGACCACACCCTCGGCTACATAAGAGGATTTATTCCAAATCAGCAGAATTTCGCCATAAGGAATCACACGAGGTAAGTAGTGTAGTAAAGGTGTGATGGTAGAAAGGTTAGTAATACTTGTGAATTTTGTTCTCATATTAGGTACAAAAATCAAAAAATTAGTACCTACGTCGTTATTGGCAAATTGGACTACAAAAGGCGTATCCCAAATCGTCCCAGAGCCTTTGTACAAGTGGCCAGCGTCAAGAAACGGGGTACGAGCTGGTCAAAATCAATTTGCCACTAAGTGCCCAATTGAAGCCGCTATAGCCACTACCAACATCTTGTGTGCTGGCGGCATTTGGCACCAACACACCGCCTCACAACCACTACTGTCTGAGAAAAATATCAACATCTTTTGCACCACGAGCGTTTGTATTCCGATCACTGTTTTGCCTCGCTCACGCCAGAAAACAGGCCACAATTTGAATCGCCAGAAGCACGGAAAATATAACCACCTCACCATGATATGACCACCATTAGGTAATGACCACATAAAATCACATATTCATTGAAACGAAACGGATTTCGACGTCATCGGATTCGTCAAACAACCTCGATCTCTGACGTACATCTACCCTACATCACCCCTTACCAATGGGCATGTAGGCAACGACTTCAACAAAACCGTCACCAGCAGCAGCAGCAGTTCCAGGACCCAGGTTTTTTGTAGTATAATTTATGTATGGTTGCATAAGGATATATATATGCACGTATGTATTTACGGGAGTGGGAAGCACTCTAGGTATGCGTATGTACGCAACGAAATAAAAACAAGCGAATTTTAACCCGTTTGTAAATATTATATAACATATCCTATTGATGGAGTGGTGTGCTAAAGTGTAGCCCCCTTAAGTGACTGCATAACTAGTGTGGTGAATTCGCTTGTTTCGATTGTACCTAAAATGTCACTACGACGTGGAGTTTTGTGCACCATCATACATACGTAGGTATGAATATACATCCATGTACTAAAGACTCCAGAGTGGCACGTATCAGTAGCCGGGAAATTCGGTGGCAATAATTACCCGATCAGGTTTTAAATTTTGTTGTTGTTGCAATCCGTGATTAATGGTTGCATCCCACTAACTAAACAAGACGTCTTGGGGAGTATGGTGAGGTTATAATAAACGGCCGGCTAGGCTTCAGTTTAGCGACACCAAATGATGGCACATTTTTTTTTGAAATTTGAATCGGCAAATACGTGCTATTAGGGTGGGTCGAAATCCGACCACAGTTATTTGACATTCTTCTCGATTTTAATACCAAACAAACATAAAATTTTTTTCTTTTGATAAAATATATGTATGCATATATGCATAATATATACTTATGTACATGAATATCCCTAGAGGTGCATATGCACGTACATATATAAGTATGCATATATAAGCGATACTACGATTTTAACATAAACATATGTACTCATGAATTACCGAATTATGGCTATGGGGCATGCAACTTTGCCATCCATGTGAACATGTATATATGTACATACATGTATGAATATGAATATTGACGCATATAAGCATAAGGTAATATAGTCTAGTTATAAGTCTATACACATACTCAGATGATATATATATATATAAACTAGAAACTCTGTGTTCGCCACTAACTGAACTTTGATATCGGTGAACATCGATTCTATATATATATAGAATATTGATACCCGCTTGCGGGAATTATCGTATGTATGTTGTGGTAATTGTATTTTTCTTGGACTTGCCGCAGCGCTCGCAGATTTTAAGCTTGATATAGATTATAACGTAGTTAATTTTGAATATACCCGCTTGCGGGAAACTTACTATTGGAATTTTTTTTTGTTTTTTGAAATGCAATGAGGTGCATACAGTTTGGATATCTGAGCTAATTAGTAAAATGATACTCATGAACTAAAAGACATTTATATATAGGGATAAGTATTTGATATACCCGAGTGTAGGTTGTGTTATCAGTTACTGTTATAATTTTTTTTTGAATTTATATAAACGTATATCCGTATATGAGATCGGGGATATGGATTAACGCGTAGGAATACATAGTGACATAGATATTTATATAAGATAAAGATATATGGATTTTTCTTTTGATTTATAAGTGCAGGTATGCGGATACACTGCTTTTTGAATTTGTCGATAATAGATAACGTTGAGATTACGGTTAATGGATTTGAAGATTGATAGAGATAGGTGTTTGGATTAATGACATACATGGTTATATATACACAGTTGTGGGTTTGGTAACCATGTTTGGATATCATTGAAGGATAGTTTGTTAGGTTTTTTTTGTTGATATCAATTCATATACCCGGTTGTGGGTCTTGGCCTACAGATGCCTAAATCTGATCGTAGATTATCACTCGTATTTTTCTGTATTTTTTTTGGAGCTGTGCCAGCGAGTGCGCCAACGTTATACATGCGCATATAAACAATAATAATATATTATATATTAGTTCCTATAATTAGTTCATACATATATATTTGGATCCTCGTTGCTAGTGTAAGTGAGTCACCTCCATCCATTTGCACCTTATGGTTTATTATTAAATAAGCGCCTTATACCCTCATGTGGGTTTACAATATAAGCTTAGGCTTAAGAACTACTTTTGATGAACTGAAATAAATTGTTATGTTTTGTTAATTTTTCTAAAATTTAGTGACTCTTCCTTTCAGATGCGGTGGAGACGGACGGACTTGGGGATAATTGGGCGGGATTCCAGGATGGGTTAAGGGGTATGAAAGGGGGTTCATTTTGGGGTCGGCAACCAAATTTAGCCACTGCCGACCATGGAAGGGAGGGTGAAGGGTGGCCGGCCAGATACCACCATTGGCCGGGGCGGGAATCGGGGGACGGACTAGGTAAGGGGGCGTGGGGTTAGGACAAAATGTTGGGAGTGGGCGTACCTGTGCGGCACTCGGGGTATGCCACATGATGGTATAGTGTAGTAACAGAGCTGTAGAGCTATTGGACTTGACAGGTTGCACGTAACAAAATGGCGCCCAACGTGGGGCCCACTAAGGATATTTGGCGACTTAATAACAACAAGCCATCGAGTGGAGCCTGAGTAAAAATTTTTTTTCTTTTGTAATTGTCTCTTTGGAACCGGACACGCCTCGGGGTATTTCGCTGCAATTTTTGGGTACATTGGGGGAGGATATTGGAAATTTTCCAACGTTCTATAGGAATTTTTTTTGGGTTTCCTAATTTTTCAAATTTCGTTTCACAGTGGGTTGGCATCAGGCAACTTGACTTGGCTGCTAAGCCGATCAATAGTGTCGATGCAGGGGGGAGATTGGGTGGAGGGTTAATTGTCTGCCAGCTTGTTTTGGCGTGTGTATGTCAGCTGGACGATAGTGGTGGATGAAAACCACCACCCATGATGGTTTTCGCCACGGGTAGCTCGTTTTGCCATTCCTCGAGCGGACGATAATGTTCGTGGGGAATTCCGATGGGGAGATTTTGGCGGTTTAGGTAGCTTAGGTGGATAAGCAGAGGCCAGCTAATAGTACCTACTGCTGGAGGAGTTGGATGGGGGGATTACACTTTAGTGGGGCGGACAGAAGTATACGGACGACGTTAGGGCGACAGCACCGCATCTGGATACGGGGGTCACGATTTTAGTTCATTATTATTTTTGATTCTCTTTATTTAATTTTTGGTCTGATTCTGATTTATCCTTATAATATGGTCTATTATTTTACCACGTTAATTTCATATATTATTTGTTTATTTCAACCACGTTTATAATCTTGTAAACACGTATATTTCAAATTTCCCATACAATATGCGGATCCTTCTACGGAGGAGGAAAGAAGGGGTTTCTCGTTTTTTTTGTTTCTTAACGAATTGCATAATCGCGCATAGGAAACAGTGAGTGCTTCGGATTCCGTCCTCATCGGAACGAGACTTACCAAAGATCTTCAAAGTCTTACCTTTTCTTTCCATTGTCCAACTTGACATACGTATATATCTGAAAACCAAGCCATCACTTGGCACTGCCCCAAATAGCCATCCGAAGCGGAGTTTATTCCCCGGATGGATGAAAACGTTGACTTTTTTTTATAATCTATAACAGCACTTTTTGAAACTTATATACATTTTTTTTTTGATATTGCCAGTGCGTCTGGCAACGACATTGACGTGCGTACTAGTTGAAACGACGCGCGCGACGTCACAATACCATTGAGACACGCCTATCGGTGAACCCAGCTTGTTTGGCCTTGACATCGCGCCGATTGTAAAAGGTTCCAGAGACTTGACCATCGCGCCTCCGACATGGTTAGACCAGGTCTTAGAAATGCTAAGGACCTCGCGGCCGGCGGCAGCGCGGACGATGAGATTGAGCAGGAACGGGAACCGGAAGGTGATAACGCGGAGGAGCGCGCCGTTCGGGTGGCAGCGCAAGCTAGCGCGTCCAATTCGGATACAGTATCGGAGCAGCAGCCGCCGCAGAGCGCGGCGGGGGTAAAGAGCGCGCCTATCGAAGGTCTCGGTGAGGAGCTGGTAAAGAAATTCGAAGTTATGTTTGTGAAATACCAGTTGGAGATGAGCCGCATGACCACGGACGCGGTCAGAGAAGTTGCGCAGTCGCTGAAGAAAGACATAAGTGGATTGGCGGGCAGGATGTCTGATCTGGAGTACGTAAGCGATCGGGGCCATCGCAACCCAGCGCGTGGCGAGTGGCCAACGGACACGGGAGCTAGAGCGGCAGGCGCAAGCGTGAGCGCTGATGAGCGCGACGGTGGAGGGAGCGCAAATTGGCAACGCGCGTCACCGGCGCAGGAGCGTAGGGGAGAGTCTAGCGCGTGGCACGAGAGGAGCGCCAAGAAGGCAATAAGAGATTGGCATTTAAAGTTTGACGGCGGTCCTAAAGCAATTCCCATAGAGCGCTTCCTTTTTCGAGTGGAAACGCTACGAAAGAAGCATAGCATCTCGTCGCAGGACCTATATGCGAATTTCCACCTATTGCTGGAAGGATTGGCGCAAGAATGGTACTGGCTGTATACGGAGGAGCATCCAGATGACAGCGTGGTAGACTTCCAAGCCTTCAGGACAGCAATGGTGGAACATTTTCGCAAAGCGGACTGCGACGAGGAAATTCGTCAGGCTATGAACGAGCGCAAACAAGGATATGGGGAGAAATTCGAGGAGTTTTACGCCGAAGTCAGGGGCATGGAGCTCACCATGCGTACCCGATTGCCGGAGCGCAGTCTAGTCAACTTGATGCGAAGAAATCTGAAGCTCCGAATGAAGAATTTGATTTTTGGCTGCACTATAGAATCGTTGGAGGATCTTCGTCGGGAATGTCGCAGGGCGGAGAAGCATCTGGCCGAATACGAATCCAAGCCGTATCGCAAAAGGCTTTGGAGGAGCTGGAGTCCGAGCATGAGGAGGGGATACCAGACGCGCTGGAGGCTTTCCATCACCGACCTGCTAGGGAAAGACCGACGCGCCGAGATACGCCAAACGAGACGGCTGAAAAGCAAGCGGTTTCTGGTTGCGATGGCAAGCTCCATAGCATGATTTGCTACAAGTGCAACAAGCCAAGTCGGCAATTGTGCGAAGGGTGCCAGTCGGGAAACAGAGAGAATGGCGGGAAGACCGGGGAGCCTTGCCAGCGACGTTCAGCCCCGGAGAAGTAGCCGTATCGACAGAGAGGGAAGAAACACAAAAAGAACCAGCTAAGACTATTTTAACCAACGTTAACAAAGACCTTGATTTACAACCAAACAACATGATTTACACGAATGAGCGTCGAGCAGAGCCAGCACGCAGAGCTTCGCCATTACTTTCGCTGCAGGAGCGACAAGACCGATATAACGCTGCCCGGCGAAGAATATTTGGAGTGCCTGAACAGCAACACCCATCGAGGACCAACGTGTCGACCCTGGCGGATTTCACGTTGCGAAGGAAGTGGCGAAAGATATTGAAGCTGCGCCGACGCTCACAGGAATTGCAGCGCGAAGCGAAAACATTGGAGGAAGCTGTTATACGCGACGCTGTGGACAAGAGGCCTTATGCGCAAGTCGATGTGGAAGGTACAAGAATGCAAGGCTTGTTAGATAGTGGTGCCTCAATAAGCTGTTTCGTTTCGGTAGCGCGTGTCCTGAGAGGAAAGGTTGGCGACGAAGCTGCACAAGCTGAAAGACAATCTGAGAACGGCGGATGGGAAGGCACAAGCGGTAATCGGCAGAGTGAACGCTGACGTCACTTGGCGTGGAATGACAAAGCCGATGACATTATATCTCGTGCCGAGTTTGAAGCAAGAGCTGTACCTGGGAATCGATTTCTGGGACACCTTCGGAGTGGCACCGATGGTGGTCTCGGAATTTGATACCCAGGGACAGCTGGAGCTGACGCTCGGCCAAAGCCGCGAATTGGAGCGCGTCAAGAAGTTGTTCCCATCCTTCTCAGAACTTTGCCTCGGCAGAACTCATATAACAGAACACACCATCGAAGTAACCGACGAAACCATTCCCATAAAGCAACGTCATTACCCGATGTCGCCGGTGAAACAAAAATACGCGTACGACGAATTAGACCGTATGTTGCAACTTGATGTCATCGAAGAGAGCAACAGCGCGTGGAGCTCGCCATAGTGTTGGTGGAAAAGCCGGGTAAGAAGCGTCTGTGTGTTGATATGCGCAAACTTAACGAACGAACCAAAAAGGACGCGTATCCCACCCCACATATCGAAGGAATCTTGTCACGGCTCCGGGAAACTCACTATATATCGGGAATTGACCTTAAAGACGCTTTTTGGCAAATTCCCTTGGAGGAAGCTTCGAGAGAGAAAACGGCGTTTACCGTGCCCGGGCGGCCGCTGTATCACTTTAAAGTGATGCCTTTTGGTCTATGCAATGCACCACAGCGGCTGTGTCGCTTAATGGACAAGGTGATTCCGGCACGACTGAGAGAGAACGTGTTCCTTTATATTGATGATCTCTTAGTTTGTTCGCCGGATTTTGAGACCCACCTTGTCCATCTAGCGGAGGTAGCCGAATGCCTAGCCAATGCTGGCTTAACGATAAATCTAGGAAAATCAAAGTTTTGTCAAAAAGAACTCAAGTATCTGGGATTCATTGTTGGCCAAGGAGAGCTTAAGACGGACCCAGAGAAGGTGCGTTCAATAGTTGAGTTCCCGGTGCCGACAACAATTAAGCAGTTGCGGAGATTCTTGGGTATGTGTGGGTGGTATCGGCGCTTTATATCCAATTTTGCCACCATAGCCGCGCCGATGACCGAGTGCCTGCGTAAGGCAAAGACTTTCGCGATGACCAAGGAGGCGATAGCCGCGTTCAACAAACTCAAGGAGGCTCTTACTTCGACCGACGTTTTGGTAAACCCGGACTTCTCTAGGCATTTTTTCATACAATGCGACGCGTCAACGCAGGGGATCGGTAGTGTCCTTTTCCAGAAGGACGATGAAGGAAACGAGCGACCTATTGCGTTCATGTCGCAAAAACTGAATTCGGCCCAGCGCAATTATACCATCACCGAACTGGAATGCCTAGCTGCTGTCGTTAGCGTCAAAAAGTTCCGTGCCTACGTAGAAGGACTTCCATTCACAATAATTACGGACCACATGAGCCTGAAGTGGCTCATGGGCCAAAAGGATTTGTCGGGTCGGTTGGCCAGATGGAGCCTGAAGCTGCAAGGGTTCGATTTCAAAATCGAACATCGTAAGGGTTCCCAAAATGTCGTTCCAGATACGCTGAGTCGCATATACATGGAAGAGGTAAGCGAGCTGGAGAATATGGGCGACTTGGACTTCACATCACCGGAATTCAGCAGTGACACCTATGCCTCTCTCAAACGGTACGTGGAACAAAATGCAGAACAGCTTCCCGACCTAAAAGTGGTAGACGGCGTTGTTTTCAAAAGGGTAAAGCCGAGACGTGCGGAGGAGTCCGAAGAGTCAACTTGGAGGATCTGGGTCCCGGAGGGTCTGCAACAGAGTCTATTGGAAAAGGGTCACGGGGATCCGTCAGCGGGTCATGGAGGCACCGCTAAAACTCTCTATAGATTGCGGACAAAGTATTTCTGGCCCGGAATGACGGGAATGGTTAGAGCCTTTGCTACATAGGCTGTGAAGCATGTAAATGCGCGAAAGCACCGAACTCTACCTCCAGACCCCCAATGATGGATCGGTTTCAGTCAGAGAGACCATTTCAACGCCTCTACGTAGACTTCTGCGGACCCTACCCGAGATCGCGATCAGAAAACACCGTTGTATTCGTGGTGCTAGACCACTTCACCAAGTTCATATTCTTTAAGCCTATGCGACAAGCGACGACAGGGGACGTAATTCATTACCTAGAGAAGGAGATTTTCCACGTATTCGGCGTGCCAGAGACTATCCATTCCGATAATGGACGTCAGTTCGTGGCTGATTCGTTCGCAGGGTTTCTTCGAGGATACGGCGTAAACCATATCAAGACCGCGGCGTACGCACCTCAAGCAAACGCAGCCGAGAGGGTCAATCGGTCACTACTGGCCATGCTTAGGACATATATCGCCGGAGCTGATCAGTCCTGCTGGGAATAGCACGTATCATTAGCAGCATTCGCATTACGAAGTGCGATCCACGAGGCCATAGGGCTCGAGCTTTATCGTGCAGTGTTTGGGTTAACAATGGTTCAACATGGTAGTGCCTATGAAACCCTGCGACGACTGGGATTGCTGAAAGGTGATGACGTGGAGGTTCTGTCGAGACCAGACCGCCTAAGGCTGATGCGAGAAACATTAATCCGTAACCTTGAGGAAGCATACAAAAAGGGTCAAGACACATACAACACCCGGGCTCGTCCAGTGAGGTACAGAGAGGGCGAAATTGTTTACCGAAAGAACTTCAAACTGAGCAAGGCAGCCGATGGATATAATGCGAAACTCCACCTTGTGCCGAGGTGGGGTCATTGGGCGACCAGCTTTTCGAACGCCTAGTCCAACGAAGACGAGAACTGCGGCGTTCGCCCTGTTGCGGTCACATTGTGGTTCACACATTAGCGATAACAAAATACAACCCTGATAGGAATATAGAATTCTCGCCGAACACATCTACAAATGTCAAAAGTGACAAAATAAAAATCGCAGCCAACTGTATGCAATGGCGACTTCCGTCAGCCTTTTCATAAATGGCTGCCGAGGAGTGTGGACAAAAAATTTTGTTATCCAGGTAAATCTGCCTCAATAATTAATTATTTTTTACATTCGGGCTAGGAAAACCTTAAACATAGTAAGGCCAAAAGTGGCCACAAAGTTTTTAAGATTATTTTTATATTGCGACCACACCCTCGGCTACATAAGAGGATTTATTCCAAATCAGCAGAATTTCGCCATAAGGAATCACACGAGGTAAGTAGTGTAGTAAAGGTGTGATGGTAGAAAGGTTAGTAATACTTGTGAATTTTGTTCTCATATTAGGTACAAAAATCAAAAAATTAGTACCTACGTCGTTATTGGCAAATTGGACTACAAAAGGCGTATCCCAAATCGTCCCAGAGCCTTTGTACAAGTGGCCAGCGTCAAGAAACGGGGTACGAGCTGGTCAAAATCAATTTGCCACTAAGTGCCCAATTGAAGCCGCTATAGCCACTACCAACATCTTGTGTGCTGGCGGCATTTGGCACCAACACACCGCCTCACAACCACTACTGTCTGAGAAAAATATCAACATCTTTTGCACCACGAGCGTTTGTATTCCGATCACTGTTTTGCCTCGCTCACGCCAGAAAACAGGCCACAATTTGAATCGCCAGAAGCACGGAAAATATAACCACCTCACCATGATATGACCACCATTAGGTAATGACCACATAAAATCACATATTCATTGAAACGAAACGGATTTCGACGTCATCGGATTCGTCAAACAACCTCGATCTCTGACGTACATCTACCCTACATCACCCCTTACCAATGGGCATGTAGGCAACGACTTCAACAAAACCGTCACCAGCAGCAGCAGCAGTTCCAGGACCCAGGTTTTTTGTAGTATAATTTATGTATGGTTGCATAAGGATATATATATGCACGTATGTATTTAGGGGAGTGGGAAGCACTCTAGGTATGCGTATGTACGCAACGAAATAAAAACAAGCGAATTTTAACCCGTTTGTAAATATTATATAACATATCCTATTGATGGAGTGGTGTGCTAAAGTGTAGCCCCCTTAAGTGACTGCATAACTAGTGTGGTGAATTCGCTTGTTTCGATTGTACCTAAAATGTCACTACGACGTGGAGTTTTGTGCACCATCATACATACGTAGGTATGAATATACATCCATGTACTAAAGACTCCAGAGTGGCACGTATCAGTAGCCGGGAAATTCGGTGGCAATAATTACCCGATCAGGTTTTAAATTTTGTTGTTGTTGCAATCCGTGATTAATGGTTGCATCCCACTAACTAAACAAGACGTCTTGGGGAGTATGGTGAGGTTATAATAAACGGCCGGCTAGGCTTCAGTTTAGCGACACCAAATGATGGCACATTTTTTTTTTGAAATTTGAATCGGCAAATACGTGCTATTAGGGTGGGTCGAAATCCGACCACAGTTATTTGACATTCTTCTCGATTTTAATACCAAACAAACATAAAATTTTTTTCTTTTGATAAAATATATGTATGCATATATGCATAATATATACTTATGTACATGAATATCCCTAGAGGTGCATATGCACGTACATATATAAGTATGCATATATAAGCGATACTACGATTTTAACATAAACATATGTACTCATGAATTACCGAATTATGGCTATGGGGCATGCAACTTTGCCATCCATGTGAACATGTATATATGTACATACATGTATGAATATGAATATTGACGCATATAAGCATAAGGTAATATAGTCTAGTTATAAGTCTATACACATACTCAGATGATATATATATATATAAACTAGAAACTCTGTGTTCGCCACTAACTGAACTTTGATATCGGTGAACATCGATTCTATATATATATAGAATATTGATACCCGCTTGCGGGAATTATCGTATGCATGTTGTGGTAATTGTATTTTTCTTGGACTTGCCGCAGCGCTCGCAGATTTTAAGCTTGATATAGATTATAACGTAGTTAATTTTGAATATACCCGCTTGCGGGAAACTTACTATTGGAATTTTTTTTGGTTTTTTGAAATGCAATGAGGTGCATACAGTTTGGATATCTGAGCTAATTAGTAAAATGATACTCATGAACTAAAAGACATTTATATATAGGGATAAGTATTTGATATACCCGAGTGTAGGTTGTGTTATCAGTACTGGTATAATTTTTTTTTGAATTTATATAAACGTATATCCGTATATGAGATCGGGGATATGGATTAACGCGTAGGAATACATAGTGACATAGATATTTATATAAGACATAGATATATGGATTTTTCTTTTGATTTATAAGTGCAGGTATGCGGATACACTGCTTTTTGAATTTGTCGATAATAGATAACGTTGAGATTACGGTTAATGGATTTGAAGATTGATAGAGATAGGTGTTTGGATTAATGACATACATGGTTATATATACACAGTTGTGGGTTTGGTAACCATGTTTGGATATCATTGAAGGATAGTTTGTTAGGTTTTTTTTGTTGATATCAATTCATATACCCGGTTGTGGGTCTTGGCCTACAGATGCCTAAATCTGATCGTAGATTATCACTCGTATTTTTCTGTATTTTTTTTTGGAGCTGTGCCAGCGAGTGCGCCAACGTTATACATGCGCATATAAACAATAATAATATAATAGTATGTTACTATTTTATATATTAGTTCCTATAATTAGTTCATACCTATATATTTGGATCTTCGTTGCTAGTGTAAGTGAGTCACCTCCATCCATTTGCACCTTATGGTTTATTATTAAATAAGCGCCTTATACCCTCATGTGGGTTTACAATATAAGCTTAGGCTTAAGAACTACTTTTGATGAACTGAAATAAATTGTTATGTTTTGTTAATTTTTCTAAAATTTAGTGACTCTTCCTTTCAGATGCGGTGGAGACGGACGGACTTGGGGATAATTGGGCGGGATTCCAGGATGGGTTAAGGGGTATGAAAGGGGGTTCATTTTGGGGTCGGCAACCAAATTTAGCCACTGCCGACGATGGAAGGGAGGGTGAAGAGTGGCCGGCCAGATACCACCATTGGCCGGGGCGGGAATCGGGGGACGGACTAGGTAAGGGGGCGTGGGGTTAGGACAAAATGTTGGGAGTGGGAATACACTAGGGAAAGGGAATGACAGCGAGATATTTCCGAGGCTTTGTATGTATTTTCAGGTACGAAATCGTTTGTATGGTGCAACGGCGGCCCCGAGACCGCAAGAACCACCCCACAGTCCGGCGAGCTAGATCGTGCATAAAGCAAGCGTACCTGTGCGGCACTCGGGGTATGCCACATGATGGTATAGTGTGGTAATAGAGCTGTAGAGCTATAGGACTTGACAGGTTGCACGTAAAAAATGGGGCCCAACGTGGAGCCCACTAAGGATATTTGGCGACTTAATAACAACAAGCCATCGAGTGGAGCCTAAGTAAAATTTTTTTTTCTTTTGTAATTGTCTCTTTGGAACCGGACACGCCTCGGGGTATTTCGCTGCAATTTTTGGGTACATTGGGGGAGGATATTGGAAATTTTCCAAGGTTCTATAGGAATTTTTTTGGGTTTCTTAATTTTTCAAATTTCGTTTCACAGTGGGTTGGCATCAGGCAACTTGACTTGGCTGCTAAGCCGATCAATAGTGTCGATGCAGGGGGGAGAGTGGGTGGAGGGTTAATTGTCTGCCAGCTTGTTTTGGCGTGTGTATGTCAGCTGGACGATAGTGGTGGATGAAAACCACCACCCATGATGGTTTTCGCCACGGGTAGCTCGTTTTGCCATTCCTCGAGCGGACGATAATGTTCGTGGGGAATTCCGATGGGGAGATTTTGGCGGTTTAGGTAGCTTAGGTGGATAAGCAGAGGCCAGCTAATAGTACCTACTGCTGGACGAGTTGGATGGGGGGATTACACTTTAGTGGGGCGGACAGAAGTATACGGACGACGTTAGGGCGACAGCACCGCATCTGGATACGGGGGTCACGATTTTAGTTCATTATTATTTTTGATTTTCTTTATTTAATTTTTGGTCTGATTCTGATTTATCCTTATAATATGGTCTATTATTTTACCACGTTAATTTCATATATTATTTGTTTATTTCAACCACGTTTATAATCTTGTAAACACGTATATTTCAATACATACATGCGCATATAAACAATAATAATATAATAGTATGTTACTATTTTATATATTAGTTCCTATAATTAGTTCATACATATATATTTGGATCCTCGTTGCTAGTGTAAGTGAGTCACCTCCATCCATTTGCACCTTATGGTTTATTATTAAATAAGCGCCTTATACCCTCATGTGGATTTACAATATAAGCTTAGGCTTAAGAACTACTTTTGATGAACTGAAATAAATTGTTATGTTTTGTTAATTTTTCTAAAATTTAGTGACTCTTCCTTTCAGATGCGGTGGAGACGGACGGACTTGGGGATAATTGGGCGGGATTCCAGGATGGGTTAAGGGGTATGAAAGGGGGTTCATTTTGGGGTCGGCAACCAAATTTAGCCACTGCCGACCATGGAAAGGAGGGTGAAGGGTGGCCGGCCAGATACCACCATTGGCCGGGGCGGGAATCGGGGGACGGACTAGGTAAGGGGGCGTGGGGTTAGGACAAAATTTTGGGAGTGGGAATACACTAGGGAAAGGGAATGACAGCGAGATATTTCCGAGGCTTTGTATGTATTTTCAGGTACGAAATCGTTTGTATGGTGCAACGGCGGCCCCGAGACCGCAAGAACCACCCCACAGTCCGGCGAGCTAGATCGTGCATAAAGCAAGCGTACCTGTGCGGCACTCCGGGTATGCCACATGATGGTATAGTGTGGTAACAGAGCTGTAGAGCTATTGGACTTGACAGGTTGCACGTAACAATCTCTTTAGGTGACTGTAGGTGACTCGAAGTGAATGTGTTACGTTTTTTGGTGGGTATGTTGCGTTTTTGGTATTTTATAAGACGCAAAGTGACGAAAACGGCCACTTTAACTGTCAAAAGACTCACTTCCTTTTGTTCGAGTGAGCATTCGATATAGTTTAATTTGCAACGGCTAAAATTAGCCAATTTTTAAAAAAACGGGGTATCAATCGACGCGTTTCAATCTCGCGAACCCGAATATGATGCTGAACTAATTTTTTTCTTTGATTTAAATGAAAAGTTATTAATAAAAACGTTTTAACTTTTGTCTTGCTTCTTGCGCACACACGAACACACAAATGCATCTTATTTTTTAACAGTGGATAACACGTACATACATATATGTATGTATATTAACTGCATTACACACAAATTTTTTGTGTATTTGGATAGGTATAAATAATATATTTTATTCAAAAAACAAATTAAACAAAACACGTATTTATGTATTTACACACAATGGGTCATATTAATAAAAGCCAAGCATTTGCTTTTGCTTAAGATTTCAGATCTTTTACTCAAATTTTGAAATTTGGTTCATAAAAATTAATGTGGAATTTCTGAAATTTTGAGTAAAAGCATTTGCTTCTTCTTCTTGATTGGCGCTTAACCGTCTAGACGATTCTGGCCGAGTCCAACAGAGCGCGCCAATTGCTTCTGTTTCGTGCAGCATGGCGCCACTTGGGAACACCTAAGGAGGCAGCATCGCTGTCCACCTGATTTTCCCAACGCAGTGGAGGTCTCCCTTTTCTTTTGCGTTCAGCGGGTTTCGATAGAAATGCTTTCTTGGCCGGAGCGCCTTCGTCCGTTCTCACGACATGACCTGCCCAACGCAGCCGCTGGATCTTTATTCGCTGAACAATGTCGATGTCTGTGTAAAGCTCGTACAGCTCATCGTTAAATCTCCGTCGATACTCGCCCACGCCAACGCGCAAAAGTCCATAAATCTTACGAAGAACTTTTCTCTCGAATACTCCAAGTGCCATCTCATCTGATTTTGAAATTGTCCATGCTTCTGCGCCGTACATGAGGACTGGAACGATGAGCGTGCTGTAGAGTGTGATTTTTGTTTGTCGAGAGAGGACTTTACTTTTCAGTTGCCTACTTAGTCCGAAGTAGGAGGATGGATCCGTGTGTAGAAGTCCACGTAAGTGGGGAAAGCTTCTGACTGCCATCCATCTGGGGGTGGCCAGAGCGATTCTTTTGCATGCGGAGCAAGTAGCTCACGACTTCCGCGCAGTGTCCTCTGGATAGCCACCGAACACCCGTTTGGTGGTGAACTAAAGTGAGAAGGCGACAACTCGACAAGGCCACTGCGACATATTCGGTTTAAGGGCTTGTTGAGGGGAATAATTGCAGCGTCTGTTCACCAGAAGGTGCGGCTGCGAGCGGGCGTCTGTCTTGGAGCAAGCGGCTCGCTATATATACGTGTAACAATATACAACTCCCGCAGGGCGGGTTGTGCGTCGGGCTTGGGACCCACCACGTAAAAATCCTATCCAATGAAAGCAACAAAAGCATTTGCTTAGATTTTATTAATATGACCCAATGTCAACAAGTACTTTTGACTTCCCATTAAACACTGAAAAAGAAATTCTCAAACGTTTGAGAAAGTATTGTTTCTAAATTTGAGAATAAGCATATATCATCGCTATAGAAGAAAAAAGACGCAAACTGTTTTATTGAGGAAGAAAGACGTAAACTTTTTTTTTTTTTTTTAAAAAAAAACGCATTAAAAATATTTCTCGAAAGAAAGACTCTTTATTTTTTTTGATAACGAAGAAAGACGCTTTATTTTTTTTACTATAAAGAAAGACGCATTCAAATATTTTTTAGGAAAGAAAGACGTATTGAATTTTTGTTTTTTCTTCGTCAATATTAATGCTAATGCGTCTTTCTTCGCAGTTAATAATGCTAATGCGTCTTTCTTCGTCGAAATATTTTATAATGCGTCTCTGTTCGTCGAAATATTTTTTAATGCGTCTATCTTCGTCGACATGTTTTGTAAAGCGTCTTTTTTCCCCGACATATTTTTAATGCGTCTTTTTTCGTCGACAAATTACTGGCATGCGTCTTTCTTCTTCCGGAGCGACGATATGTATATAATTTGAAAATAAACATACATATTTTCAAGTGTTCATCAAAACTTGTATATCAATTTTAAATTAACTTACAACACATTTGAAAAAAACTTGTTTCGCATTTTGTACCATTTCAAAAATTTCATCATCTCAAGGTTTCAAGGAACGAAGAGATTTTGTATGTTTGCAAATTTGAATCAGCGTTCGTTGTTTTATTTGAGCAGTCTCTTAACGGTTGAAATGATGATGGTTGAAAATTATTGTGTGTAATAATGATTCTGTATTTCTTACTCTTATTTTATTTGTGTATGCATATTAAAAAATATATTAATATGCTCATGTGACTGTACAAAAGGCACCGGCAAAATTCACCCGCACGGGTAAATGAAAAACATCACATCAGAGTACAAATATGTAACACATATGTATGTACATACATCTATTTATATCATTCCATTTCTGCGCCCATAACACAAACTCTCTCACTATCCCTCAATTTTTTGTACTCTAGAGTCTAGAGTACAAATATGTAATAAATACATACATCTATTGATTGCATTCCATTTCGTACCACCTTTGAAATTGATTTAAGAAAATGAGATTTATCAAATTGAGAATCAGCCCAAAATCCTATACTAATAAATAATAGCTTAAAAAACTAAAAAACACGCTTTAATCTTAAAAATCGTACTAAAAACTGAGAAATAATTTAATTAGAAACAAAATGATGAACGACAAGTAAGGAAACCTAAGTTCGAGTGGAATCGAACATTAGATACTCAGCTGTATGCTTTCATTGTTTGTTTGCGTTTGATGGAAACACGGCGTATTTTATATAAAGCGAGTGCCGCATAAAGTGGGCGTAGCTACGCCCATTTTCAATATTTTTATCAGTCATCCAACTAAGCATATGAATATTATTCTTTGTGCAAAATTTCATTCCTTTATGACTTCTAGTTACAAAGATGTCACGTTACAAGTTCCCAACGGGTGTTCCAGAAATATCTTTCTTAAAAAGTAGGCGTGGTCATAAACCGATTTCAATAAATTTTTGCGTGGCTATCAACACAAGTTGTAAAAGTGTATAAACCAAGTTTCGTCATAATATCTCAATTATTTGTCGAGTTATAGGCTAAGAAATCTCGTATATTCCCTTGTCTAAAAAGAGGCGGTGCCACGCCCATTTTACAAAATTTTTATATTTTTTGTTTCCGGTCTATTGTGAAACTCATGCCACAAAATTTCTATGAATTATCTTTATATTTGACAAAGATATCGCTTAAAATGTTTTTATTAGGTCACCTTATAAGACCCATATATAAAAGTGGGCGTGGTCGTCAACCGATTTCGCTAAAATTTTCAACATGTATTACCACAAGTAATAAAAGTATACACACCAAGTTTAGTCATTATATATAAATCATTTGTCTAGTTATGGGCTCAGAAATCTCGTATATTCCTGTTTATAAAAGGAGGCGGTGCCACGCCCATTTGCCAACGTTTTTGTGTTTTTCGTTTTATGTCCGCAGTTGAACTCCTGCTATAAAATTTCAATGATATATCTCTATATTTGACAGAGATATCGCTTAAAATATTTTTATTAGGTCACCTTATAAGACCCATATATAAAAGTGGGCGTGGCCCTCAACCGATTTCAGAAATTTTTCGTCCAAATATTTTACTAAGTAAGTATATCACGCGTACCAAATTTCATCGATATATCTTCAACGGTTTCTGATTTATGACTCATAAAACTTTCAATGTTTGCCCCTTAATAAGTGGGCGTGGCACCGCCCATTTTCCAAAATTTTTGTGTTTTTTGTTTTATGTCCATAGTTGGACTCACGCGACAAAATTTGAATGATAGATCTTTATATTTGACAGAGATATGGCTTAAAATGTTTTTATTAGGTCACTTTATAATACAAATATATAAAAGTGGGCGTGGCCGTCAACCGATTTTAACTATTTTCCGTCCAAACGTTTGCCTAAGTAAGTAAATCACGCGTACCAAATTTTGTCGATATATCTTCAATGGTTTCTGAGTTATGACATATAAAACTTTCAAGGTTTGACCCATAATAAGTGGGCGTGGCACCGCCCATTTTTCAAAATTTCATCAAATTTCTTCATAGGGGCCTGAGCTCAACACGTGGGTAAAATTTCATCGCTCCAGCTATATTAGTGACTAAGATACCAAATTTACGATTTTTTCTATATAGGAAAAGTGGGCGTGGTCATGGTCCGATTTCGCCCATTTTCAATACCAACCGCCCCAGTCTCGATACCAACTTGCATTTCAAATTTCATCAAAATATCTAAATTTTTGCGCGAGTTAGAGTGTTTACAGACGGACGGACAGACGGACGGACATGGCTCAATCGATTTCTCTTTTCACCCTGATCATTTTGATATATATAATGATGGATCCATCGAAAAAGTTCAAAACATCTATGAATCGATATTATATCGATATCGCTTCCAGCACTAATTCATAGGGAAGTGAGCGTAGATAAATACTAAGTATGTTTATTTGTTGTTTATATATGTATGTTAATATGCAATTATGTTTAAGTTATTTTTGCCTACATTCTATATACTCTCTATCTTCCCGCTTCTATTTAACTCTTCTAATTCGAAAGCTGTTTACTTTATTATTCACATACTGTAATCTATTCTCAACTCTCTCTTTGGTATTCAGTTTCAATCAGATATGTTTGGATTGCTGTTTTTTTGCTTGTGTCGTTGTGGTATGTATTTATTTATTGCTATTTGTAGTCGTTCCTTCAGCAGTGTATGGATTTTTATCCCAGTCGTACATGTTGATCGTATTGAAAACCGAGGAGGGGGTGTTGCTATTTATTGCGAATCCAAGCTAAAAATAAAAGTTCTAGCGGAATCAAAAAACAGTAAAACCCTGCTCAAACAGAAGCGATACGATACAGCCCACAAACCAAAATCGTATCGCGTTGGTATCGCGTCATGCACAATTGATCGCGTGGGCTGTATCGTATCGCTTTTGTTTGAGCAGGGTTTAATACAGAGTTTATAATTGCCGAAATTTCTGATAACATATCAAAAGTATTAGTATCTTGTGTATATAACCCGAATAAGTGTTTTTTGTTAGATTCGTTTTTTTCTAAGTTATCTACATATGTGGTTGATTGATTATGAGCGATATGTTATATGTGGTGACTTCAATGTAAATATCCTAACAAGTGACTTGTACACTGATAAACTATTTCATCATGTATCTGCTGCAGGCCTCACAATTGTAAATACGCACGTACCAACAAGATACGCACATAATTCGAACCCAAGTTTATTAGACTTGGTAATTACGTCAAGTCTTAATCATGTCGTGAAGTTCGATCAAATTAACTTTATCTCTGACCATGATTTACTATTTTGTACTTTAGATGTTGTGTTCAATTATTCCGTAGAAACGTTAATTACTGTATATCGTGATTTTAAATCCGTACACCGTGATGAGCTGTTTGTTAACCTGTCAAATACGGACTGGACTCTAGGTTGGTTTTTTCCTTGTGTGGATGATAAACTTGACTTTTTAAACAAAAAGTTAAACTATTTCTTTGATTTATATGTTCCACACTCCCAATGACTTTTTAAAGTAAAGGTAGCAATAATCCGCCATACTATGAATTTGTCGGTCACAGACCTAACAAAATGTTTCAATTTAATGCTGTTAGCGAGGAGGAGGTTATGAAATCTATTATGAAAATCAAGTCCCAAACAACTGGAGAAGATGGTATAGCACTAAACTTTGTAAAGTTGATTTTGCCACTATTTTACATCCTCTTGCTTTCCACTGGTGTGGAAAAAGGCTAAAATTATTCCCGTTGCAAAGAAAAATAATGCTATTGAACCCAGTGATTATCGACCAGTAAGCATTCTACCGATCTTTGCGAAAGCATGTGAGTCCTTGATGGCAGCACAAATTTCATTGCATGTCAAAGAAAATGATCTTTTATCTCCAATGCAATCAGGATTCCGACCGAAGCACAGCTGTTCTACAGCTATGATAAAAATTCTTGACGACATAAGACACAACTTTGACAATGGCGATCTGACTCTTCTCTGCTTGCTTGATTTCTCAGTGAATCACAATATTCTTTGTAAAAAACTTTCTTTCTATTTTGGATTCTCTACAGACTCTGTTAAGCTATAAGTAATTACCTTGCTAAACGTACTCAGAAAGTTGTGTGTAATGGTTATGAGTCTACTTCTGTTTCTATAGAATCTGGTGTACCGCAGGGCTCTGTCCTTGGTCCTCTCTTGTTTAGCCTTTATGTGAGTGACTTATTTTCTGTATGTCAGTATGTTAATGTTCATGCATATGCTGATGACATTCAGCTGTATTTATCTAATCGTATTGGTCTTGTGGAAGATTTATGTTTCAAGGTTAATAGTGACATGTCTGCGATTTCTCAATGGGCGTGTAATAATGGTTTGCGTTTGAATGCTAAAAAGTCATATGTGCTACCTTTTAGTAACAGTACTGTACATGTAACAGATATCCCGTCATTGTTTGTTGATAATATTGTGCTTCCGTTTACCGCAAAAGTAAGAAACTTAGGGTTCGTGGTTAACTCGAAGCTTAGCTGTGTAGAACATGTTAATAGTGTAGTAAGCAGTGTCTATTATGTGTTACGTAGGTTACGTATGTCGGCGTACTTCACGCCCCTAGAGACAAGAAAGAAACTTGCTATACGCCTTATCTTACCACACATTCCATATTCTGAGCATGTTGTTGCGGTCACCCTGTGTCGAAATACATTAAATTACGTTCATGTGTGAACACAGTTCAATACTAGCAATTTTGCGAACGCAGTACTGGATGACAGATGTCAGAGACAACCACAGCTAAGTGACAGGTATGGAATTTCCGTATCCGATTTGATGATGATTTTTACATCGGACTCCGGCGTGGTAAGCAGCTAAACTTGGAATTCAATTTTTATCCTTGGCATCTCGAAACGGGCAACGGTGGCGAACATTGTGGTGATAAGGCGAGTAGGATTTTTTCTTTAAATCGCAAGGTGAGTAATTGTATCTAAAATATGTACGTGATTTCTTGGGGAAGGAAGTGTGGCGACTTTTCACTAACCACTTGGGTTTTTTTTTTTTTGTTAAGGTACGGGCAAACAGCGGCCAGTGAAAGATAGGGAAATTTGGCGTGGTGGTGGCTGGTGCAGATGCCGTCACCTGGAAATTATTACTTGCCACCAACAAGTCCATTTTGGCAGCAGCAATTACCAACATCAAGGTAAAATATCCCCATATCATACAATTTTTGAGCCAGACTCAAAAGACGAAGGTACGCGGAATAGTATTGCGGACTTGTCTCCTGGTTGGGCCACACACGTAAATAAAGGTCAGTACCGCAAAAAGTGACCACATGTGCCATCCACATGGCGCCTGCATTTTAAAGCCACTTGCCTGTTTCTACAGTTCCCGTAACATAAGCACGTCATTCTCTTCACCGGTCATTACGTGGATGCGCCACGAGTGAACGTAGGATGAATCCATAATCGCAAATTGCCCATATCCAACAACACCACCGCATACTTACCACCAATGGTCTAATAAATAATATTGCTCATACTTACCACACCAAGTTGCCAATAAACGTACTCAGCCTCGTGGGCTTCCTACTTTTCACCATCCGGGAATGCGTACCTGTAACAATTCCATCATCACACAACCTGGAAATAATCTAGACATGACGACTTAACCACCATCGTTGGATTCACCTGAAATGTGCAAATCGCTACTCATCCTCAACCTCACCATACTTACCACTGGGAATCAGCCGGACGGCAACATAAAGCTAACACTCAAACCAGAAATGACAGTCTGTCGGCGGTAATCAACTCCCCACATCGCCAACCACTTTCTACCGTATTGAGAAAAGGATGGTAAGTCCGTTCCAATTATTTTTGACTGTAATCGAAATCGTTCCTGAAAAGCGCCCATAGTGTAATATTTGCTTACCAAAGTAGCCTACAGTGGATGACCATACCGGCACCTGTATACGTATGATAAGTTAACACCTAAGGTAGAATTAGTCTTGCTCTATTTGAGGTGAATAACCAGTGAGGTGAAAACTTTCTTCAATTAGATAGACAGTTTGTAAGTGTAATATTAACGTTGAAGAAAATAGGCTACCATTCTAATGAATCATAGTCAATAATTTGTGGCAGTTAGTGAGAATTGTTTATCCTCTGAACCAACCAACAAGACGTCTTGTAGGGACGGGTGGGGATCGCAGCTAGCCAATATGCGATGTTGAACATGAGTCAGCCATAATAGTTCAGGCATTTAAAGAATGGTGACTTATTCCGATGGTTATAGCAAAATTGGTTTTGGCATTTTAATTCACCTAATGAATGTACACCTCGATACGTGTGTCCACATACTGTAAAGTAGCCAGTGTAATAAATTGTGTCTGATTTAATTATATGCAAGTATCAGTAATACTTGATTACCGATGGAAATGATTGTGGTAGATTCCTATGCGCCATGCCGGTAATTTAAGGTACATACGAAGTGAAATATAAATGGTGGTGAATAATAGTTGGTGTTAAGATAAACCCACCTCAGTCAGTGGGTACGGTGAAATATTCCCCCCTGAAAGTATGCTAAATAAATTCCCTGTCATAAACCGGGAACAGATAAATATATTCACCATCATAAATCTTTTTGTGTATTATGCATAGCGGAAATCTACCATAAAAAAACACCAAAGTTGAAACCTGAACAAAGAGAAACCAAATGTACCTTACTGGTATATAGATTTACCGAATTTTGACCGATGGTATACGAATACTCACCTATCAATAAATAATGTGTATCGATGCCCAATAAATAACCCGGATCCGACCTAATATATATGTATATCTATATAGAAGTTAATTTATACTTACCTAAATACCTAATGTGAATACTTACCGAAATTAGTCGATACCTAACTAAATGGAAATACGATACCTATGAAAAGAGATACCTTTTGAAATCTTACCTGTACGATAATGGTATACGAAACCAACCCTAATTAAAATTATTTAGCAGTCATACCTAGAAATATAAAAGTAAAGATAACATACTTATACGGAATTACAACCTAAGAGCCAATACTTACCTTTATTTTAAGATACTTACCTATACTCACCTCAAGGGGTACCAGTTACTTTAACTATAAGTTGATTTGAATTTGAAATATTTTCGATTTTCGTGAGGATGAATATGTGATCTCATCATGCATAGAGACAATTACTTTAATATATACTATTACTCATGTACCAATATATATGTACAACCTATCATTTGAATTAATGAAATAAACATGATGTATTCTTAAGTTACTATTGAAAGTAGTGACTTTTGTTTCAGATGCGAAGGCAACGGACAGACATGGTCCAGTAAGTGAAACAATCGTAGGTCGAGTGTGAAAAATGAATTGAAATTCTTTATTTACTTTCACTTTCTTTTATACAAAAATTCTTACGCTAACTTACACTAATACATATATATTAAAGAATGAGTGTTCAACATATGCTGTGTCAGCATATGTGAATCATAAATATTTCATCGGTGCACATTGACAAACTGACGCTGTCGCTCAGTTGGTCATGGTGACTGCTCGGGCAATGCACTTGACAAAATGCAACAAATGTAACTGGAGACGCCATGTGTGGCGGTGTATATATTTGATGTTAAACTCCCGCTGGGGTTTAACGGAATTTATTTGGGTCAGTTTGTTTTGGCAACATGTGCGGTTTACATGTACACATAAATTATGTGTACATGACAACAACTGTAAGGGCGGTGTATTTATGTAATGCTACACCTTCCCCCTTAAAAAAATAGATATATATATTTGTATTCAACTATATATATCTATTTGAATGACTTAGTGACCCACTTATCGTTTGTCTGAGTTGACAAAAAAATTATTAATTGCTTTTCGGCTCATATTGCCAGTGATGCATAAAATTTTATTATTTATTTTTTTTTGTTACATTTGTTTTTCGTTTGCCTGCATTGCATTTTTATTTGGACATGAAAGTTATTATTGTTTTTTTTTTCTTTTTACACTTGGTTCGTATTGTATATTTATATATATATTCGGTACATTACATTTGTTTTTTTTTTTTTTTTTGGCGTGTGCCTTGTTTATTAAATTGAGTAAACTAGAATGCTTATATATTTCTTGTTATTACTAAATTATTATGGATAAAGTGCAATGCTTATTTTTAAAGGTTTTAAATTTGTTTAAGCCTATTCTTATGAATTATGATTTCCTTTTTGTTTTTATTGCTATCTCCTATACTATGTGGAATTAAAGTGAAGTTATTGTTCTTATCAATATTTTTAACCTTAAAATATCTATTTTCTAGCTTATGGGAGGCCTCTTCTCTAACTAAAACTAAATCTCCTATATTAATTTCCTTACTATAACTATTTTTGTCGTAATTGGTTTTTTGTTTTTCTTTATATTCCTACCTTTCTCTCTTGGCAGTGTTTTCACATCAGCCGTATTCATATTTTTCTTTATTGGCAGTGTTTTCATATCATCCGTATTTCTATTTTCTTTATTGGCAGTGTTTTCACATCAGCCGTATTCCTATTTCCTTTATTGGCAGTGTTTTCACATCAGCCGTATTACTATTTTCCTCTATTGGCAGTGTTTTCACATCAGCCGTATTCCTATTTTCTCTATTGGCAGTATTTTCACATCAGCCGTACTCCTATTTTTTCTTTATTGGCAGTGTTTTCACATCAGCCGTATTTCTATTTTCTTTATTGGCAGTGTTTTCACATCAGCCTTATTCCTATTTTTCTCTATTGGCAGTGTTTGCACATCAGCCTTATTCCTATTTTTCTCTATTTGCAGTGTTTACACATCAGCCTTATTCCTATTTTTCTCTCTAGGCAGCGTTTGCACGTCAGCCGTATTCAATTCGATTTATTTACGTATGGTCAACTTGTGAGGGCCCTAAGCTTCAAGCGTGGGGGTCTTCATATCCCCCTCTTATTTCTCTCTAGAATTGTGATAGTAACCACTCCGGCTCTTGTGACTCGCACCTTGAACCATGTTGCTGCTGTCATGTGGCGGAAGGTCTGTCTTGTCTGGCCCCTCTGATTTAGTCGTACCTTTATGGCTCGTACCAGCTCGTTCGGCAATGGATCCACTCCGCTGAAATTACGCCACTCGATCGGTGTCTCTACTGGAGTTTCATTGTTGGACCTAGAATTGTCGTTGTAACTTGGCTGTGGTCTGTATCTTCCATTTTGGTAATCTCCACAGAAATTACTTTGGTACTGACTCTGCTGTCGTACGTTCAAAATTGTGTTTGAGCTGCCCGTTATTTCGGTACAGCTGTTGGTAAATTTAGAAATTGCATCATTCATTGTTGTGAACGTTCCTGCTTGCATGATCATTTTGACCTTGTCATTAGAGCAGTTTTTACACATGGCTTTAACTGCTCCCTGTGTTGCATATCTCGTTGCTAAATCCGGGTTTAGCCCATCCGAGATGTACGCTCCTACTAATGACCTGGTGATTTTTTCTATTTCTGCTGTGTATTGGTTAACAGTTTTGCTACTTTGTTGGATTTTCAGGAGTTTTGCGGTTAAAACTTCTACTGATTCACTTTTTATTGCGCTTTTTAATTTATTTTTAATCTGTTCGATTGTGGTCTCGTTACTGATAAAATTTCTTGCTGTACCCTTAAGCTTTGTATTTATCATGGTAATAGCCAATGCCTCGTGTGTATCCTTGATTTGCTCAAGTATATCGAGTGCATCTAGGAAGCTGTGTAAATTTTCCGGCTTACCATCAAACTCTGGTAGTACTGACGAAGCAGTTTTGATAAATTCAACTATCGTTTGTGGCATTGTGACGTTTACTTCAGGGATATTGAGTGGTTTAATTTCTTCCACTGATGTGGCTTGACTTAACGAGGGTTAGGGTGTTCGGCTAGGGACGCGTATCGATAGAAGTAATGAAAAATCTATATGAATTTCCTCCTCTACTGTTGTTGGTATTGTAGTTTCTATATTATGTCTGGCTAAAGAAGATACTAATTTATCTCGTACTGTAGCAAAAATTAAATAAGCTTCTTTTCGATGTTCTTCAGTAAATAATTTATTTTTCTCGTTTATAATTTGTCTTATGTTTTTTTAGAGCTTCCAAAATTATGTTGAAATGTTTTATTAATGTTTCGTTTGTAATTGGTATGCTTTTATTTATGCATTTGACTTATGAGCTTTTTCTTTTTCTACTGATAATAAGTCATATATCTCTTGCCATTTAGTCATTTCAGATTATATGCGCTGTTGTACATTGTTCAATTGTCTCAATTTATTATACTCAGCTGTACTAGTACACAGAGTATTATAATTTTGATTTCATAACGGTGGATGGTAACATAATGAAATAATCGAGATAGATATGGACTTATATATATCAAAATGATCAGGGTGAAAAGAGAAATCGATTGAGCCATGTCTGTCCGTCCGTCCATCCGTACGCACGATAACTCGCGTAGAAATTGAGATATTTTGATGAAATTTGAAATACAAGTTGGTATCGAGACTGGGACGGTTGGTATTGAAAATGGACGAAATCGGACCATGACCACGCCCACTTTTCCTATATAGAAAAAATCGGAAATTTGGTATCTCAGCCACTAATATAGCTAGAGTGATAAAATTTTACCCACGTATTGAGCTCAGGCCCTTATGTAGAAATTTGATGAAGCTGTTAACCATACAGGAAGCATCTTATATCACAAGAGTGTGCAACTGCTGGCGTACGCCGATGACATCGACATCATTGGCACTAACACGCGCGCCGTATGTTCTGCCTTCTCCAAGCTGGATAAAGAGGCTAAGAAAATGGGTTTGGCGGTCAACGAGGACAAGACGAAGTACCTCCTGTCATCACACAAAGAAACAGCACGCCTTGGCAGCCACGTCAATGTTGATAGCTACAAATTCGAAACTGTTAAGGACTTCGTCTATCTGGGAACCAGCATTAACACCAAGAATGATGTCAGCACGGAGATCCAACGAAGAATCACGCTTGCCAATAAATGCTACTTCGGACTAAGTAGGCAACTGAAAAGTAAAGTCCTCTCTCGACAAACAAAAATCACACTCTACAGGACGCTCATCGTTCCAGTCCTCATGTACGGCGCAGAAGCATGGACAATTTCAAAATCAGATGAGATGGCACTTGGAGTATTCGAGAGAAAAGTTCTTCGTAAGATTTATGGACCTTTGCGCGTTGGCGTGGGCGAGTATCGACGGAGATTTAACGATGAGCTGTACGAGCTTTACACAGACATCGACATTGTTCAGCGAATAAAGATCCAGCGGCTGCGTTGGGCAGGTCATGTCGTGAGAATGGACGAAGGCGCTCCGGCTAAGAAAGCATTTCTATCGAAACCCGCTGAACGCAAAAGAAAAGGGAGACCTCCACTGCGTTGGGAAAATCAGGTGGACAGCGATGCTGCCTCCCTAGGTGTTCCCAAGTGGCGCCATGCTGCACGAAACAGAAGCAATTGGCGCGCTCTGTTGGACTCGGCCAGAATCGTCTAGACGGTTAAGCGCCAATCAAGAAGAAGAAGAAGATGAAGTTTTGGAAAATGGGCGGTGCCACGCCCACTTATTAAGGGTCAAACATTGAAAGTTTTATATGTCATAACTCAGAAACCGTTGAAGATATATCGATGAAATTTGGTATGCGTAATTTGCTTACTTAGACAAATGTTTCGACGGAAAATTATCAAAATCGGTTGACGGCCACGCCCACTTTTATATATGGGTATTATAAAGTGACCTAATAAAACCATTTTAAGCAATATCTCTGTCAAATATAAAGATCTATCACTGAAATTTTGTGGCAGGAGTCCAACTACGGACATAAAACAAAAAGTACAAAAATTTTGGCAAATGGGCGGTGCCACGCCCACTTATTAAGGGGCAAACATTGAAAGTTTTATATGTCATAACTCAGAAACCGTTGAAGATATATCGATGAAATTTGGTATGCGTAATTTGCTTACTTAGACAAATGTTTTGGCGAAAAATTATCAAAATCGGTTGACGGCCACGCCCACTTTTATATATGGGAACTATAAAGGGGCCTAATAAAAACATTTTAAGCGATATCTATGTCGAATATAAAGATCTGTCACTGAAATTTTGTGGCAGTAGTCCAACTATGGACATAAAACAAAAAGTATAAAAATTTTGGCAAATGGGCGGTGCCACGCCCACTTATTAAGGGGCAAATATTGAAAGTTTTATAGGCCATAACTCAGAAACCGTTAAAGATATATCGATGAAATTTGGTACGCGTGCTATATTTACTTAGCCAAATGTGTGAACGAAAAATTACCAAAATCTGTTGACGACCACGCCCACTTTTATATATGGGTATTATAAAGTGACCTAATAAAATCATTTTTAGCGATATCTCTGTGAAATATAAAGATAATTCATTGAAATTTTGTGACATGAGTTCTACAATAGACCGGAAACAAAAAATAAAAAAAGTTTATAAAATGGGCGTGGCACCGCCTCTTTTTAGACAAAGGAATATACGAGCCTATTACTCGACAAATAATTGAGATATTATGACGAAACTTGGTTTATGCACTTTTATAACATGTGTTAATAGACACGCAAAAATGTATTGAAATCGGTTTATGACCACGCCTACTTTTTAACAAAGATATTTCTGGAAAACCCTTTTGGAATTTGTAACGTGAAGTCTTTATAACTAAAAGTCATAGAGGGATGCAATTTTGCACTAACAATAATATTCATATGCTTAGTTAATAATAATAATACAATGGCGCTATTATAACTCTGACGAGTTTTATGGCCGAGCTTCTCTCCCAATTCGAGGTGTGCTCCTTTTTGTTTTTCCTACTAATTGGGTGGACCTACAGTTTTAAGCCGGCTCCGAACGGCGAATGCATTTTTTGTGAGAAGCTTTTTCATGGCAGAAAAACACTCGGAGGGTATGCCGCCCACTGCCGAGAGGTGACCGCTGCTCTTAAAAAACCCAATAATTGGATTTTTACTAATTAGAAAAATTGTTTTGGTGTTTTGCTCGGACCGTGGTTTGAACCCGAGACCTCTGGCATAGCAGGCGAGCACCCTACCCACTGCACCACAGCGGCCACATATGCTTAGTTGGATGACTGATAAAAGTTTAGAAAATGGGAGTGGCTACGCCCACTTTATGCAGCACTCGCTTTATATTAAGTGCACCGTGTTTCCATCAAACGCAAACAAACAATGAAAGCATACAGCTGAGTATCTAATGTTCGATTCCACTCGAACTTAGGCTTCCTTACTTGTTATACTCAGCTGTACTAGTACACAGAGTATAATAATTTTGATTTCATAACGGTGGATTGTAACATAATGAAATAATCGAGATAGATATGGACTTATATATATCAAAATGATCAGGGTGAAAAGAGAAATCGATTGAGCCATGTCCGTCCGTCCGTCCGTCCGTCCGTACGCACGATAACTCGCGTAAAAATTGAGATATTTTGATGAAATTTTAAATGCAAGTTGGTATCGAGACTGGGACGGTTGGTATTGAAAATGGGCGAAATCGGACCATGGCCACGCCCACTTTTCCTATATAGAAAAAATCGGAAATTTGGTATCTCAGTCACTAATATAGCTGGAGCGATGAAATTTTACCCACGTGTTGAGCTCAGGCCCCTAGGAAGAAATTTGATGAAATTTTGGAAAATGGGCGGTGCCACGCCCACTTATTAAGGGTCAAACATTGAAAGTTGTATATGTAATAACTCAGAAACCATTGAAGATATATCGATCAAATTTGGTATGCGAGATTTACTTACTTAGGCAAACATTTGGACGGAAAATAGTTAAAATCGGTTGACGGCCACGCCCACTTTTATATATGTGTATTATAAAGTGACCTAATAAAAACATTTTAAGCGATATCTCTGTCAAATATAAAGATATATCACTGAAATTTCGTCGCAAGAGTCCGACTACGGACATAAAACAGAAAACATAAAATTTTGGAAAATGGGCGGTGCCACGCCCACTTATTAAGGGGCAAACATTGAAAGTTTTATGAGTCATAACTCAGAAACCGTTGAAGGCATATCGATGAAATTTGGTATGCGTGATATACTTACTTAGGCAAATGTTTGGACTAAAAATTGCCAAAATCGGCTGACGAGCACGCCCACTTTTATATATGGGAACTATTAAGGGGCCTAATAAGAACATTTTAAGCGATATCTTTGTCAAATATAAAGATAATTCATTGAAATTTTGTGGCAGGAGTCCAACTGCGGACATAAAACTAAAAACACAAAAATTTTGGAAAATGGGCGTGGCAACGCCTCTTTTAGAAGGAGGATTATACGAGATTTCTGAGCCCATAACTCGACAAATAATTGATATATAATGATGAAACTTGGTGTATACACTTTCATTACTTGTGGTAATACATGTTCAAAACTTTACCGAAATCGGTTGACGGCCACGCCCACTTTTATATATGGGAACTATTAAGGGGCCTAATAAGAACATTTTAAGCGATATCTTTGTCAAATATAAAGATAATTCATTGAAATTTTGTGGCATGAGTTCCACAATAGACCGGAAACAAAAAATAGAAAAATTTTGGAAAATGGGCGTGGCACCGCCTCTTTTTAGACAAAGGAATATACGAGATTTCTTAGCCTATATCTCGAGAAATAATTGAGATATTATGACGAAACTTGGTTCATATAATTTTATAACTTGTGTTAATAGACACGTAAAAATTTATTCAAATCGGTTTATGACCACGCCTACTTTTTAACAGAGATATTTCTGGAACACCCTTTAGGAATTTGTAACGTGACATCTTTGTAACTAGAAGTCATAAAGGAATGAAATGTTGCACAAAGAATAATATTCATATGCTTAGTTGGATGACTGATAAAAGTGTTGAAAATGGGCGTGGCTACGCCCGCTTATGCAGCACTCGCTTTATATAAAATACGCCGTGTTTCCATCAAACTCAAACAAACAATGAAAGCATACAGCTGAGTATCTAATGTTCGATTCCACTCAAACTTAGGCTTCCTTACTTGTTTTTAATGTAATTTTTTATTAAAATTGCAATTGTGACAATTAACAATGTCATGACGCATTCAAAAATTGTTATCCATTTGCTTGAAATTTCTTCTTCTTTTTCTATAATTGGATTTGTTCCAAATTTGACTATTCTATCTTCATTGTTTTTTCCTTCTGAGCTTTCCTTACCTACTTCGTATCCTGCTGTAGCTATTAAAACGCTGTTTAGAGCAACTTTCCACCATGCCATATTTAGAAAAAAGGCTTTGAAATTTTGATTTTTAATTTTATTTATTCAATTTATTTATTTTTTTTTTTTTTTCTTAATTCTCTAATTTTCTTTCTTAATTTTATTCTATCTCCTGTATTAGTACTTAAATTTAGTAACCTGTAAGTTTCGGCTATTTCTTGATTTTTCCTTACTCTTCAACCTGCCCTTTTTATACTCAGCTGTACTAGTACACAGAGTATTATAATTTTGATTTCATAACGGTGGATTGTAACATAATGAAATAATCGAGATAGATATGGACTTATATATATCAAAATGATCAGGGTGAAAAGAGAAATCGATTGAGCCATGTCCGTCCGTCCGTACGCACTCTAACTCGCATAGAGGGATGCAATTTTGCACTAACAATAATATTCATATGCTTAGTTGGATGACTGATAAAAATTTAGAAAATGGGAGTGGCTACGCCCACTTTATGCAGCACTCGCTTTATATTAAGTGCACCGTGTTTCTATCAAACGCAAACAAACAATGAAAGCATACAGCTGAGTATCTAATGTTCGATTCCACTCGAACTTAGGCTTCCTTACTTGTTTTAATGTAATTTTTTATTAAAATTGCAATTGTGACAATTAACAATGTCATGACGCATTCAAAAATTGTTATCCATTTGCTTGAAATTTCTTCTTCTTTTTCTATAATTGGATTTGTTCCAAATTTGAATATTCTATCTTCATTGTTTTTTCCTTCAGAGCTTTCCTTACCTACTTCGTATCCTGCTATAGCTATTAAAACGCTGTTTAGAGCAACTTTCCACCATGCATATTTAGAAAAAAGACTTTGAAATTTTAATTTTTAATTTTATTTATTCAGTTTATTTATTTTTTTTTTTCTTAATTCTCTAATTTTCTTTCTTAATTTTATTCTATCTCCTGTATTAGTACTTAAATTTAGTAACCTGTAAGTTTCGGCTATTTCTTGATTTTTCCTTACTCTTCTACCTGCCCTTTTTATACTCAGCTGTACTAGTACACAGATTATTATAATTTTGATTTCATAACGGTGGATTGTATCATAATGAAATAATCGAGATAGATATGGACTTATATATATCAAAATGATCAGGGTGAAAAGAGAAATCGATTGAGCCATGTCCGTCCGTCAGTCCGTCCGTCCGTCCGTACGCACTCTAACTCGCGCAAAAATTGAGATATTTTGATGAAATTTGGAATGCAGGTTGGTATCGAGACTGGCACGGTTGGTATTGAAAATGGGTGAAATCGGACCATGACCACGCCCACCTCCCCTATATAGTAAAAATCGGAAATTTTGTATCTCAGTCACTAATAGAGCTAGAGTGATAAAATTTCACACACGTATTGAGCTCAGGCCCTTATGAAGAAATATGGTGAAATTTTGGAAAATGGGCGGTGCCACGCCCACTTATTAAGGGGCAAACATTGAAAGTCTTTTGAGTCATAACTCAGAAACCGTTGAAAATATATCGATGAAATTTGGTAGGCGTGTTATACTTACTTAGGCAAATGTTTGGACGAAAAATTACCAAAATCGGTTGACGACCACGCCCACTTTTATATATGGGTATTATAAAGTGACCTAATAAAACCATTTTAAGCGATATCTCTGTGAAATATAAAGAAAATTCATTGAAATTTTGTGACATGGGTTTTACAATAGACCGGAAACAAAAAATAAAAAAAGTTTGGAAAATGGGCGTGGCACCGCCTCTTTTTATACAAAGGAATCTACGTGCCTATTACTCGACAAATAACTGAGATATTATGACGAAACTTGGTTTATACACTTTTATAACATGTGTTAATAGACACGCAAAAATGTATTGAAATCGATTTATGACTACGCCTACTTTTTAACAAAGATATTTCTGGAACACCCTTTTGGAATTTGTAACGTGAAGTCTTTGTAACTAAAAGTCATAGAGGGATGAAATTTTGCACTAACAATAATATTTATATGCTTATTTGGATGATTGATATAAATTTTGAAAATGGGCGTGGCTGCGCCCTGTTTATGCAGCACTCGTTTCATATAAAATACACCCTATATTGAACAAACGCAAACAAACAATGAGAGCATACAGCTGAGTATCTAATGTTCGATTCCACTCGAACTTAGGCTTCCTTACTTGTTTTCTTTTTGATTATTACTGGGGAAGGTATTTTGGGGATATCCTCCCTTTTGGCCTTATTTCTTCTCCTATATTCTTGTATCGTGATTGGTTTTGGGCCTACTTTTTTATTTTTAAGGTGTTCTTTAGCAAATTTTATGAATTCTTTAATAGTGTTAACGCATTTCTGGAAAATCCTATCAAATTCTTCCTGACTTTTAATGTCTTGTGGCATTTTTATAAAAAAAATTTTCGAATTTTTATTTTTATTTATTCATAAAAAATTTTATTTAGATTTTACCTAACGTCTATTTGGGAATGTTAAATCAATCATTCTCATTGTTTCCTCTTCTAATGTGGTAGGGTATATGGTGCCTTTCATAGTGGGTTCTCTACCCATTCCTATGTTAGACCAAAATTGTCCTAACCAATTTAGGTATCTTCTATTGCTTCCGTTTGCGCGAGATCTTGACCTACGTATTTCAAATGCGTTTTCACGCTCTAAATTATCAATAATGTAATTTATATTCCCGTAGTCAAGATCATCAGGCAATGCACTTTCCATAAGGGATGTATGTATATTTTAGGGCAATTAATGAGAAGAAAAATAAAAATAGGTAAAAAAACTTTTTAAGTTAAACGGTTTTATGTTATACATACATTGCAATGTTTAAGATAAATGTACTAAAAACCAAAAAATAATAAAACAAGTAAGGAAGCCTAAGTTCGAGTGGAATCGAACATTAGATACTCAGCTGTATGTTTTCATAATTTGTTTGCGTTTGATGGAAACACGGTGTAGTTTATATAAAGCGAGTGCTGCATAAAGTGGGCGTTGCCACGCCCATTTTCAACATTTTTACCAGTCATCCAACTAAGCATTTGAATATTATTCTTTGTGCAAAATTTCATTCCTTTATGACTTCTAGTTACAAAGATGTCACGTTACAAATTCCCAAAGGGTGTTCCAGAAATATCTTTGTTAAAAACTAGGCGTGGTCATAAACCGATTTCAATAAATTTTTGCGTGTCTATTAACACAAGTTATAGAAGTGTATAAACCAAGTTTCGTCATAATATCTCAATTATTTGTCGAGTTATAGGCTAAGAAATCTCGTATATTCCTGCTTCTAAAAGGAGGCGGTGCCACGCCCATTTTCAAAAATTTTTGTGTTTTTTGTTTTATGTCCATAGTTGGACTCCTGCCATAAAATTTCAATGATATATCTTTATATTTGACCGAGATATCGCTTAAAATGTTTTTACTGGGTCACTTTATAATACCCATATATAAAAGTGGGCGTGGTCGTCAACCGATGTTGGTAATTTTTAGTCCACGTATTTGGCTAAGTAAATATATCACGGGTACCAAATTTCATCGATATATCTTTAACGGTTTCTGAGTTATGGCCTATAAAACTTTCAATATTTGCCCCTTAATAAGTGGGCGTGGCACCGCACATTTTCCAAAATTTTTGTATTTTTTGTTTTATGTCCGTAGTTGGACTCCTGCCACAAAATTTCAATGAATTATCTTTATATTTGACAGAGATATCGCTTAAAATGTTTTTATTAGGCCCCTTTATAGTTCCCATATATAAAAGTGGGCGTGGCCGTCAGCCGATTTTGACAATTTTCCGTCAAAACATTTGTCTAAGTAAGCAAATCACGCATACCAAATTTCATCGATATATCTTCAACGGTTTCTGAGTTATGACATATAAAACTTTCAATGTTTGACCCTTAATAAGTGGGCGTGGCACCGCCCATTTTCCAAAATCTCATCAAATTTCTTCATAAGGACCTGAGTTCAATACGTGGGTGAAATTTCATTGCTCCAGCTATATTAGTGGCTGAGATACCAAATTTCCGATATTTTCTATATAGGAAAAGTGGGCGTGGTCATGGTCCGATTTCACCCATTTTCAATACCAACCGTGCCAGTCTCGATACCAACCTGCATTCCAAATTTCATCAAAATATCTCAATTTTTGCGCGAGTTAGAGTGCGTACGGACGGACGGACGGACGGACGGACGGACGGGCGGACAGGGCTCAATCGATTTCTCTTTTCACCCTGATCATTTTGATATATATAAGTCTATATCTATCTCGATCATTTCGTTCTGTTACAATCCACCGTTATGAAATCAAAACTATAATACTCTGTGTACTAGTACAGCTGAGTATAAAAATTGATACAGTCCTGGGAATTATAAACATTTGCATAGACTAGACTAAAATAAAACCGGGGTGCACGTCAATTGTCTACAAATTATCGACTTAATGTGCGATAGAAGAATCGTTTAATTCGTCATTAGGCAGTTGGCCCGCAGACGGTGAGGAAATTACTTACTATTTTCTTGCTCATGGAAATTCCAATAGTTATACACCCCATGTTAATAAAAGAGATGTTTCAACTAGTTTATCGTTGGACATTCACAGGAGGAATCCTTTCACTGCTCGTAGTTTGTCTTTAATCGACAAAACATATGATAAAAGTACTACTCGCTCACCACTATGAAACCCTAAAACTCGCTTATAATCGAGCTTGCTAGCTTTTTTGCACATTCTAGCCCCACTTATCACACGTCCATCGTTGTCGGTTGAACAACTGCCTAATTATAGTGTAACATTACAAAACAAACATTTTAATCAACGATTGTAGACAATTGACGTGCCCCACGGTTTTATTTTAGTCTAGTCTATGCAAATGTTTATAATTCCCACGACTGTATCTATTTTATTATTTTTTGGTTTTTAGTACATTTATCTTAAACTTTGCAATGTATGTATAACATAAAACCGTTTAACTTAAAAAGTTTTTTTACCTATTTTTATTTTCTAGTTTTTAGTTTTTATTTCGCATTCTGTTTAATTCATTTAGTGCTTCATTATTGCAAGGTTTCTTGCCCGTTAGTTTATTGCAGTCCAACGCCTCTATACGTAGTCCCTGCAAAGTTCTTACTCTACTAAGAGCCAAATCGGACCATAAATGCGATTTTTGTAAATATAGCGACCCACGCGCCACCCATCGGAAGTTTTTTTTTAGGAAAATATTTCTTTTCAAGGTAGTAATACATGTTCCGAATTTCAGCCAAATCGGACCATAAATGCGATTTTTGTAAATATAGCGACCCACGCGCCACCTAGCGGAATTTTTTTTTTAAGAAAATATTTCTTTTCAAGGTAGTAATACATGTTCCGAATTTCAGCCAAATCGGACCATAAATGCGATTTTTGTAAATATAGCGACCCACGCGCCACCTAGCGGAATTTTTTTGAAAGAAAATATTTCTTTTCAAGGTAGTAATACATGTTCCGAATTTCAGCCAAATCGGACCATAAATGCGATTTTTGTAAATATAGCGACCCACGCGCCACCTAGCGGAATTTTTTTGAAAGAAAATATTTCTTTTCAAGGTAGTAATACATGTTCCGAATTTCAGCCAAATCGGACCATAAATGCGATTTTTGTAAATATAGCGACCCAGGCGCCACCTATCGGAATTTTTTTTTCATAATATTGCATGGTCATCGGGGTTATACATGCGTACCAAATTTCAGATTAATCGGTTGACAGGAAGAGGGTGAAATTTGAATTACTAAATTTGACCCAAGAATAAAACAAACGGGGTGAGCTAAATAAAACCGTTTAAAAACGATTTCGGCGGTATTTCGCGGGATCAAAAAAAATTTTTGAAGTTAACTTCTTAGGCGGCGATATGCAGATTTTATGGAGAGTGAAATTTTAAATTTGAATTGGGGATGCAACGGAAGTTGGGACCGGAAATAGCAGCCATTTTAGCTGATTTTAAATTCTGATGCTCAGGCGCTCATAAAAACAAGCAAGCAATAATCGCAATCGAATGAGCTAAATAAAACCGTTTAATAAAACCGTTTAAAAAGGATTCGAGTTTACTCAATTGTTTAACTGTTACATTAACTTTAAAAGTTTTTTTTTTTTTTTTTTTTTTTGAAAGCAAGCAAATTATATACGTATCTTAAATATACCTAAGCAAAGTTAATTGCTATTGGGTTTAGCGGCCGTTAGGCTGCTCAATTCTTTCTGAACATTATATTAAAATTATACTTATTTAATTTTTGTTGCTGCTCACGCTGCTCATGTCACCGTACGCTTGTCCTTGCTATTGCTGTCAAAATATCATCGGGGTGCTAATATTTCCTTAGTTGCAACGACTGTAGTTAGGTGTTAGTGGTATTATCTAATTCTTTGATCGTGCTTTGGAATGGCTGGTGTGGCGTAAGCTGATTTAGCACTGTTGCTAATATTTCCTTAGTGGTATTATATAATTCTTTGATGGTGCTTTGGAATGGCTGGTGTGGCGTAAGCTGATGAAGCACTGTTGTACGAGGGTGCTGGGCCAGGAACTGCTGCCGTGATCGTGATAAATACAACATAAATCTTTATTATGTTTGGAACCAGTTAGTCCTTGTGGACGATTTCGCTATAAGCAAATTTTTCGTTCACAAGGATTAATTTTGAACTGGCGGATCGCCATCTAGTAAGTGAAACAATCGTAGGTCGAGTGTGAAAAATGAATTGAAATTCTTTATTTGCTTTCACTTTCTTTTATACAAAAATTCTTACGCTAACTTACACTAATACATATATATTAAAGAATGAGTGTTCAACATATGCTGTGTCAGCATATGTGAATCATAAATATTTCATCGGTGCACATTGACAAACTGACGCTGGCGCTCAGTTGGTCATTGTGACTGCTCGGGCAATGCACTTGACAAAATGCAACAAATGTAACTGGAGACGCCATGTGTGGTCGGTGTGTATATTTGATGTTAAACTCCCGCTGGGGTTTAACGGAATTTATTTGGGTCAGTTTGTTTTGGCAACATGTGCGGCTTACATGTACACATAAATTATGTGTACGTGACAACAACTGTAAGGGCGGTGTATTTATGTAATGCTATAATGGGGATACGAGGACGGGATAAGACAATCCATTAAGGAGTGATCGGGATTTCGTTTTGGGGTCGGCAGAAATAAATTAGCCACCGCCGACCATGGTAGGGAGGGTTACGAGTGGCCGGCCATCTTCCATCTGAGGCCGAGAGCGGGATTATGGGGACGGACAGAAGGGGGTGGGGAACGGCCAGGCCCGACGAGAGGGGGGGGCTGAGGGGGTCAATTGCCCCGGGCCCGGGTTTTAGAGGGCCCGGGAATCTCAAAATGATATCCAAGTTTTTGCTTACAGAAAATAAACGAACAAAACCTTAATCACCTTTCGTAGATAGCAATCATTTTAAATTTCAACAAATTTTATAAATCTCTTAAAGTGTCTGCACCCCACTTAAGGAATTGTTGGTTTTTGGCGTCCACTTTGCAGCATAAATTTGAATTCGTTTTCTGTTGCAACAGAAAAATTCGGTATGATGCAAATTCTTATACAGCGATATGGGTATATCCTGGGCGTTTCGGACGGTATGTTCGCACGATTTTTTGAACTTTTGAGGCAGAAATATCGCGAAATATTGTATCGTTTTATGATAAAAGGAAAGATTTAGGCCACAGCTAATGATTAAAGTATGTTAGCGACAGAAATTTAGTTTAATGCCTCTGTTTTAGCCACTTAAACTGCGTTCCGGACGCTACAAAAACACGTCCATTTTTTTTTTTTTTTGAGTGGCTAAAACAGAAGCCTGGCATAGCAGGCGAGCACTCTACCCACTGCACCACAGCGGCCATGTATAGATAAATTAAAGTTCGTAACTATATATTCATTGAATTTAGATTTTGAGAATTTGTTCATTTAGTATGGGGGCCCTTAGTTATTTTGTCCCCGGGCCCGGATTTTCTCAAGGGTGCAAGGGCGACCTCGAAACCGCAACAATCCACCCAACAGTCCGGCGAGCTAGTTCGAGCTGAAACGCAAGCGTACCTCGGCGGTTATTCGGGGTCTGCCGCATAAAGGTAGAAGTGGGCAGGATTGAGCCTGAAAGTTGCACGTAACAATGTTTATAGTCGACTTGACTCCGAGTCCCATCATAAGATTGAGGTTGCTTTCAACAATATTACACGATATGTCTATGATATAAAAAAATATGACCACATCTCCTCATGGAAAAATAAAATTCTGGGATGTAATAATAATAATCATATTGCTGCCAGAAATTGCATTTATATATTCAAACTTATTGATTCAAAGTCACCAAAGTACCTGTACGAGAAACTAACGTTTACTAAATACAGTAGGAAATGCAACTTGATCATTCCGAAATATGTTTATTTGTCATCATCGAGGCTGTTTTTCGTTAATGCTGCGAGGTTGTGGAATTCTATTCCTGACTCTATCAAAGCTGATTTGAATGGAACGAACTACAAAAAGATAATTCACAACTACTTTATGAGTATTTGATTGAAACTTAGCATTATTTCTGTCATTTTTAGAATTCTATCTATATAATTCGCCCCTTCCTTTCTCACCTTGTTTTACTTAAGTTATAATCTGGTCTCTATGTCGTAATTTCGTTTGATTCAATTTATTATACTCAGCTGTACTAGTACACAGAGTATTATAATTTTGATTTCATAACGGTGGATTGTAACATAATGAAATAATCGAGATAGATATGGACTTATATATATCAAAATGATCAGGGTGAAAAGAGAAATCGATTGAGCCATGTCCGTCCGTCCGTACGCACTCTAACTCGCATAGAGGGATGCAATTTTGCACTAACAATAATATTCATATGCTTAGTTGGATGACTGATAAAAATTTAGAAAATGGGAGTGGCTACGCCCACTTTATGCAGCACTCGCTTTATATTAAGTGCACCGTGTTTCTATCAAACGCAAACAAACAATGAAAGCATACAGCTGAGTATCTAATGTTCGATTCCACTCGAACTTAGGCTTCCTTACTTGTTTTAATGTAATTTTTTATTAAAATTGCAATTGTGACAATTAACAATGTCATGACGCATTCAAAAATTGTTATCCATTTGCTTGAAATTTCTTCTTCTTTTTCTATAATTGGATTTGTTCCAAATTTGAATATTCTATCTTCATTGTTTTTTCCTTCAGAGCTTTCCTTACCTACTTCGTATCCTGCTATAGCTATTAAAACGCTGTTTAGAGCAACTTTCCACCATGCCATATTTAGAAAAAAGACTTTGAAATTTTGATTTTTAATTTTATTTATTCAATTTATTTATTTATTTTTTTTTTTCTTAATTCTCTAATTTTCTTTCTTAATTTTATTCTATCTCCTGTATTAGTACTTAAATTTAGTAACCTGTAAGTTTCGGCTATTTCTTGATTTTTCCTTACTCTTCTACCTGCCCTTTTTATACTCAGCTGTACTAGTACACAGAGTATTATAATTTTGATTTCATAACGGTGGATTGTAACATAATGAAATAATCGAGATAGATATGGACTTATATATATCAAAATGATCAGGGTGAAAAGAGAAATCGATTGAGCCATGTCCGTCCGTCAGTCCGTCCGTCCGTCCGTCCGTCCGTACGCACTCTAACTCGCGCAAAAATTGAGATATTTTGATGAAATTTGGAATGCAGGTTGGTATCGAGACTGGCACGGTTGGTATTGAAAATGGGTGAAATCGGACCATGACCACGCCCACCTCCCCTATATAGTAAAAATCGGAAATTTTGTATCTCAGTCACTAATAGAGCTAGAGTGATAAAATTTCACACACGTATTGAGCTCAGGCCCTTATGAAGAAATATGGTGAAATTTTGGAAAATGGGCGGTGCCACGCCCACTTATTAAGGGGCAAACATTGAAAGTCTTATGAGTCATAACTCAGAAACCGTTGAAAATATATCGATGAAATTTGGTAGGCGTGTTATACTTACTTAGGCAAATGTTTGGACGAAAAATTACCAAAATCGGTTGACGACCACGCCCACTTTTATATATGGGTATTATAAAGTGACCTAATAAAACCATTTTAAGCGATATCTCTGTGAAATATAAAGATAATTCATTGAAATTTTGTGACATGAGTTTTACAATAGACCGGAAACAAAAAATAAAAAAAGTTTGGAAAATGGGCGTGGCACCGCCTCTTTTTATATAAAGGAATCTACGAGATTTCGGAGCCCATAACTCGACAAATAACTGAGATATTATGACGAAACTTGGTTTATACACTTTAACAACTTGTGTTGATAGCCACGCAAAAATTTATTGAAATCGGTTTATGACCACGCCTACTTTTTAACAAAGATATTACTGGAACACCCGTTGGGAACTTGTAACGTGACATCTTTGTAACTAGAAGTCATAAAGGAATGAAATTTTGCACAAAGAATAATATTCATATGCTTAGTTGGATGACTGATAAAAATATTGAAAATGGGCGTAGCTACGCCCACTTTATGCGGCACTCGCTTTATATAAAATACGCCGTGTTTCCATCAAACGCAAACAAACAATGAAAGCATACAGCTGAGTATCTAATGTTCGATTCCACTCGAACTTAGGCTTCCTTACTTGTCGTTCATCATTTTGTTTCTAATTAAATTATTTCTCAGTTTTTAGTACGATTTTTAAGATTAAAGCGTGTTTTTTAGTTTTTTAAGCTATTATTTATTAGTATAGGATTTTGGGCTGATTCTCAATTTGATAAATCTCATTTTCTTAAATCAATTTCAAAGGTGGTACGAAATGGAATGCAATCAATAGATGTATGTATTTATTACATATTTGTACTCTAGACTCTAGAGTACAGAAAAATTTTAAAGATTGTTATAAAAAATAGCCTTGGCTAGCAACTTTGAAAAATTCCTCACATATCTTTTACACTCGCATAATGCATTCTCAAAACTTTAAATATTTGGAGAAAATACTTAATTTTTTTTAAAAGATGTCACTACAAGATGAAATCTAATCGAATAAACTCTTCTAATATATATAACAATTTATAATTTTTAGACATTTTCATAAAAAATAGCCTTGGCTTACAACTTTGGATGACAGCGATTAATCTACATTTGTACCCGTTCGGGTATACAAATTGAACAATTAGCCTCTTCATAGGACATGCTCGAACAAATGCGATCAATTCGCTCCATACAAAGGGATGTTAAATTGTATTAGTCGCATTCTCCCTTCCGATTGGTCCCGGATACGTCCCGGATTAATCGCATTTTTTCAGGGATGTATTTTCAAATTCGCTTCTCATATGATATGTATATGAAACTTGTTACTTGTTGCTTTCGATCCAATATAAATTGAAAACACAATTATTTGTAATATTGAACAAGATGTAAGAAATTAACTTCTATCACGTGTACTATGCTACACGCGGGTTTTTTTTTGAAGTTAACTTCTTAGGCGGCGATACAGAGTTTTTATGGAGAGTGAAATTTGAAATTTGATGCAACGGAAGTTGCCCCCGGAAATAGCAGCCATTTTAGTTGATTATTAATTTAAAAAAAAATCAACCTTGATATCTCGCGCGGTTCGAACTCACAACCCCTCGCTTCCAGACCAGACGCAAAATCTCTGCGCCACCACACCACTTGCGTTGAGTATGTCAAATACTCCACTTAAATTGAACTAACAAGTACAACTCACTCACCTATTGAAAGCAACGAGTAACAAGTTTGATATTTGCAAATACATATGTACATATTACAATGAAAGCAACCACCCGTTTTGTTAGTTCAGTTTAAGTGCAGCGTTTGACATACTCCACGCAAGTGGTCAGGTGGCGCAGAGGTAGTGTGTCTGGTCTGGAAGCTAGGGGAGGTGGGTTCGAATCCAGCCAGGCGACTGATTTTTTTTTTATTTTTTTATTTTTTTTTTTTATTTTTTTTATTTTAATAATAAATAATAGCTTAAAAAAGAACTAAAAAGCACGCTTTAATCTTAAAATCGCACTAAAAATTGAGAAATAGTTTAATATAAAACAAAACGATGATATAGGTACGTATTTAAGGAAAAGCATTAGGTGCTCAGTATGTCAAAAAAAATTTAAAATCGGTATTTTTTACTAATACATATTTTTATTTTAAATTCTTTTGGAGATTTGTATGTACATGTATGTATGTATGTACATATGTGTACGTGTAAGTACATAAGAAATTCTAACCAGAACAGCGCTGTGGTGAAATAAGCGAGGTGAGAATGTTAATAACACAAGAAGAAATTAGAGTACACCGTTTGACACAACTTACGTAACTAGCGCGGTAGCTTAGCTGTAAGATGCTAGGCTTCCGATTCAAATGAAGCTGGCTCAAGTCCAGGTCGAGTCAGTTTTTTTGTTGCTTTTTTTTATTAAACAATTTTCTTTGTCATTTTTTATTAAATAAAAGTGCCACCCGAATATCGGGGATTACATACTAGTTAATTATTAAAATAAAAACGATCAAACAACCAATATAATAAAAATAGGTAAAAAAAAACTTTTTAAGTTAAACGGTTTTATGTTATACATACATTGCAATGTTTAAGATAAATGTACTAAAAACCAAAAAATAATAAAATAGATAGTCGTGGGAATTATAAACATTTGCATAGACTAGACTAAAATAAAACCGGGGGGCACGTCAATTGTCTACAAATTATCGACTTAATGTGCGATAGAAGAATCGTTTAATTCGTCATTAGGCAGTTGGCCCGCAGACGGTGAGGAAATTACTTACTATTTTCTTGCTCATGGAAATTCCAATAGTTATACACCCCATGTTAATAAAAGAGATGTTTCAACTAGTTTATCGTTGGACATTCACAGGAGGAATCCTTTCACTGCTCGTAGTTTGTCTTTAATCGACAAAACATATGATAAAAGTACTACTCGCTCACCACTATGAAACCCTAAAACTCGCTTATAATCGAGCTTGCTAGCTTTTTTGCACATTCTAGCCCCACTTATCACACGTCCATCGTTGTCGGTTGAACAACTGCCTAATTATAGTGTAACATTACAAAACAAACATTTTAATCAACGATTGTAGACAATTGACGTGCCCCACAGTTTTATTTTAGTCTAGTCTATGCAAATGTTTATAATTCCCACGACTGTATCTATTTTATTATTTTTTGGTTTTTAGTACATTTATCTTAAACATTGCAATGTATGTATAACATAAAACCGTTTAACTTAAAAAGTTTTTTACCTATTTTTATTTTCTAGTTTTTAGTTTTTATTTCGCATTCTGTTTAATTCATTTAGTGCTTCATTATTGCAAGGTTTCTTGCCCGTTAGTTTATTGCAGTCCAACGCCTCTATACGTAGTCCCTGCAAAGTTCTTACTCTACTAAGAGCCACGTAGGCTTGACCTTCTTCAAACAGTTTCGCACCTAAGATTTTCAGTTTTAATTACCCCGATCTCAGCTCCGCCTAGCGGAATTTTTTTTTAAGAAAATATTTCTTTTCAAGGTAGTAATACATGTTCCGAATTTCAGCCAAATCGGACCATAAATGCGATTTTTGTAAATATAGCGGAAAATATTTCCTTTCAAGGTAGTAATACATGTTCCGAATTTCAGCCAAATCGGACCATAAATGCGATTTTTGTAAATATAGCGACCCACGCGCCGCCTAGCGGATTTTTTTTTAAGAAAATATTTCTTTTCAAGGTAGTAATACATGTTCCGAATTTCAGTCAAATCGGACCATAAATGCGATTTTTGTAAATATAGCGACCCACGCGCCACCTATCGGAAGTTTTTTTAGGAAAATATTTCCTTTCAAGGTGGTAATACATGTTCCGAATTTCAGCCAAATCGGACCATAAATGCGATTTTTGTAAATATAGCGACCCACGCGCCACCTAGCGGAATTTTTTTTTAAAGAAAATATTTCTTTTCAAGGTAGTAATACATGTTCCGAATTTCAGCCAAATCGGACCATAAATGCGATTTTTGTAAATATAGCGACCCACGCGCCACCTATCGGAATTTTTTTTTTCATAATATTGCATTGTCATCGGGGTTATACATGCATACAAAATTTCAGATTAATCGGTTGACAAGAAGAGGGTGAAATTTGAATTACTAAATTTGACCCAAGAATAAATAATAATAAATAAAACAAACGGGGTGAGCTAAATAAAACCGTTTAAAAAACCAATCGGATGAGCTTGCCGATAAGCAAAATCTAATAACAAGAACAAGCATCGCCTTTTCTATAAATAGAATTTGTACAAACAAAAACACACAACCACATGTATGTACATGCGATAGTTTTCATTGTAATATCCCTGCAAAAAAATGTGCGATTAATAGCGATATACATAGATTTGTCACTGATTAATCACATTTTTTGCAGGGATGTATTTGCAAATTCGTTTCTCATATGATATATGAAACTTTTTACTTGTTGCTTTCGAGCGAATATAAATTGATGTAAGAAGTTAACTTCTATCACGTGTACTGTGCTACACGCGGGTTTTTTTTGTTTTATGTCTATAGTTGGACTCATGCGACAAAATTTCAGTGATAGATCTTTATATTTGACAGAGATATCGCTTAAAAAGTTTTTTTATTAGGTCACTTTATAACACACATATATAAAAGTGGGCGTGGCCGTCAACCGATTTTAACTATTTTCCGTCCAAACGTTTGCCTAAGTAAGTAAATCACGCGTACCAAATTTCATCCATATATCTTCAATGGTTTCTGAGTTATGACATATAAAACTTACAGTGTTTGACCCTTAATAAGTAGGCGTGGCACCGCCCATTTTCTAAAATTTCGTCAGATTTCTTCATAGGGGCCTGAGCTCAACACGTGGGTAAAATTTCATCGCTAAAGCTATATTAGTCACCGAGATACCAAATATCCGATTTTTTCTATATAGGAAAAGTGGGCGCGGTCATGGTCCGATTTCGCCCATTTTCAATACCAACCGTCCCAGTCTCGATACCAACTTGCATTTCAAATTTCATCAAAATATCTCTATTTTTGCGCGAGTTATAATGTTTACAGACGGACGGACAGACGGACGGACGGACATGGCCCAATCGATTTCTCTTTTCACCCTGATAATATTGATATATATAAGTCTACATCTATCTCGATTATTTCGTTCTGTTACAATCCACCGTTATGTGATTAAAACTATAATACTCTGTGTACTAGTACAGCTGGGTATAAAAAAAGTTTTGCCAATCGCTAATAGTCGCGTTAAATGTGTTCGCGGCGACTTCTTAAGTATATTTTTATTGTATGTATGTTGCATTTGCGATTTTTTAATAAAAAAAAATGTAATTTAGTGGGAGTATTTTATAAATAATAAGTATTTTCATTTCAGCTGAAAATCTTTTCATCATAAAAAGCTATATTGAAGAGAAAATTTAATTAATTTCATTAAATTCAACCCAGTGTTTAAATTCTAAATATGTACATATACATTTTCTGACAAAAACTGATATTTTTTGTCAAATATGGGCTATGAATTTGTCTTTTTATGCTTATTAATTCTATTATACTGTTTTCAGACAGAAAATTAATGTAGTACATTACATTTATAATTTAACAATAAATTTTTGTGTTTCACACACACTCAATTAACAAGGAGATGTCAATTTTCATAAAGTAATTTGTTGTTATTGACAACAATTTTTAAATAAATAATCCCAGTAAACATTCGGGTCATAAAAGAGTCCGAAAGGAATCCTAAACTGGAGCATTCACATTCATTATGAGCTCACTTTGAAGACCGAAATGTATGTATTTCTGTTCTTAAGGTGGTCCTCTGATAAGAGCCTAATTTCATACATTTTATGAGCCTGAATATGTAGTAAAACCAGAAAAAAAATTCTTTTGTTTTTGCATTTTCCTTCCCCTGCCCCAATTCTCTTCATCCTCTCTCTCCCTTCATCATAGATTATTCTCCTCTTCTCTCATTGGTTGCGTTCAGAAGTCGCAACTGTTAAGCAAAACACCGAGCGGAAAGTGATATAATTTGCGCCTTCTGAACGAGCTGATACATACAAAAAACAAATTATTATTATAATTACCTATCCCCAACATAATCGGCAATAGCTTCGCTGTTTTGAAACATTTTTATTACATTCAAAAATTCGTAAATATATGTAGGTATTTATATTTTTGTACATATGTCAAAATCGTAAGCACAACATGTTGTCCGAAGTGAGCATAAACAATTTATGATGGAAAAAAGTGTCCAAACTCACATCATGTTGTGTTGATCAAAAATACTCAACTTTGCGTTCAGAAGATAAAAACACAACTGTTGCGCAACCGTTGGGATTCTGAACGCAACCATTGTGGAACCTTCATTGCTTGCTTTATAGTGTAGTCTATTGATATTTTCCTCCGGATATGAACCTGAAATTCAATACAACGCCATAATATAGTCGAACATTCAACATTATATTGAACTTTAGTGATACTTTTATACCTACTTCCCATTTTTTCAAGAAAAAAAATTATAAAAATTTTTCCTTATAGCTTAAACAGCGGCGTTCTGTCAAACGATTAAAATACACGGCAGTATATGAGAATGAACAGAACGAAAACGCTGGCGAAAATTCGTCAGAATAGACTTATTTCTAATTTGGACGCTATCGCCTGTCAAATAAATTATTTGGAACTTGATAAAAACATGTAATAAAACAAAAATATATGTTTTTTGATGTGGAAAAAATTGAAAATGTGTACAGAAGAGAATAGTCAATTGAAGAAGTAAGGACACATCGTAATTATAAAAATATGCATATGGCAATTTCGCATTGATTCTGTTTTACTGGGCGATATTCGCAAACAAATGTCATCGCCGCACCATGCGAAAACACGTCCGGCGATCGGTTCTGTTTAAAGTTTAAGCTCACACATGTTTGTGATTCATACCCGACTCCAAATGATGAGTGCTCTGAGAATGTTTACTGGGATAATAAATTCATGCCAAAACTAATTGACGGTTGACCCTGAAAATTTCAAAACTAAAAAAACGAACTTACCTCCCAGAGTTGTATTGGATTTTTATTCAATACTTTTTGGTAGCTTGTTGCTGGTTCCACAATACATCGGATTTTTATTCGATTAAAAATTCAATTAATTAGTAATGGATCCTTTAAGAATTGAACTTCTGTGTGGAAAATCGAGCTTAATTATTGACTTAATGAAGAAAATGTGGATAATTACTCCATTAACCGCCTGCGTGAAATCAGTATTAGATTATTCTATTGATGACTGAAGTATATAAATTATGTTGAAGTAAATAGCACCAAAAGCACAAGTATAAATGAAAAATAATTGTGACAATTCGAACAAACTGGGTTATATATTGCACCAGAAATTTATCTGGTTTTATTGTCCGAAAATCGTAGTTATTGCATTCGCATGTAAAATTTTTTATCTGGTACAGGATCGGCGTTAAATGAAACACGGCTAAAATAAATTACTCAAAAGCGTGTGTGAACGCACATTATTTCGGAAGGTAATTTCGGCTAATCAACGTAATTTAAAATGTAGTCTGAATGTGCTTTTATGCCACGGACCAAGAGATAGAAAGAAGTTATCGATAATCACACAAGACTTAAACTTACGCTGTGTTTACACTCGACAAGATTAGATACCTAATGGTCATACGGCTTTGAATAAAACGGAATAAAATGTATACAAAATATCAGTGCACACAAAAAAACTTTTCAAAATGCCTGACAAAACTCGTTAGGCGCCTGACTGCCTGACAAAGTATGTAATGCCTGACAATCAGGCCCAATGCCTGACGTATGGCAAGCCTACATCAACTTGATTTTAATGTCGATGAAAAGACGACATTTCGCAGTACACGAACAGTTAATGTAGCTTGATAAATGCCAGAGAAACTGTAAAAAATATATCCCAAATTCAATTTTTTTTTCAAGTCTTTCATTTTCAGTTACGGCTATCTGATGAATTTGTTAACCAGTGTACATGTAAAACTATTTTAGAATTTAGTACTTACCCGGGTTGAGGTAGAAAACAAATTTAGCAATTTTAGTATGGAAAATTTCACAGTAGAAATTGATTAAAGTAGAATATCCTAGGAACGCCTACGCGGATATGCTAACGTTATATATCGATGAAAACAGAATTAATAGGAAACTGTTTTAAAATAGTTTTACATGTACACTGGTTAAGAAATTCATCGAGGAATCCGCGATTAAAAATTAAAAAATTGAATTTGTGATATATTTTTTACAGTTTCTCTGGCATATATCAAGGTCAGTGATGCGCAGCGTCGACTACGCAACCTATACACACGCAATAAATTTGGCTTAATGTGCGTGTACTGGCATAGAATTCATTGCTAGCTAGCAGCACACACATGATTTGTATGTGTAGCCGTCCAGCTCCCCGGAGCTCGTGTGCCCAGTGCTCAGCAAGGTACATTAACAGTTCGTACACGTTTAAAAGCGGCAAAACGTCGTCTTTTCAACGACATCAAAACCATGTTGCTGGGATAAACGGTGTTATGGTACAATATATGACTTAACCTATGAAAAAGTGGTTTTTGGCCCCTAACTCCAGATTTTGGTAAGATATACATTTTTTGTTTGAAAATTCTAGGTCCCGGTCTGGCATTTTTAGTATATCCGTCGGCTGTATTACAATTACCTGGATCCCCGATATGGTCTTGCTTATTCTTTTTTATGCTATTGCTCATTGGGCTTGACTCGCAATTTTGCACAATGGAAGGTTTTATTACTGCTATAATTGATGAATGGCCACAACTCTTGAGGAAGCGAAAAGAATTGTTCATAGCTGTCGTGTGTACTCTTAGTTACTTGGTTGGACTCACATGCATATCTCAAGTAAGTATGTAGAAAAACATATGTAAATATAAAGCGGGTTTTCGCTAAATTTCCACTTTTCGCCACTCTCTAAAACAGAGATTTGCTTTTGTTATGCACGCGTGCAAAAGCTTTATGTAGCTATCACACCGACAGCCTCACACGGACACTACAGACCTCTTCGTGCACGTAAAGAAATTTTGTTTGCAAATTTTTGTTCAACGATTTCTAGTCAGCGTTAGGCTGTTGAGCTAGAATGTTGTACTGCTCGCGCAGTCTCTGAACGCTTGTAAATGATTGTGCGTTGGGGGTGGTTTTTAACACGCTTTTATTAGCTTCACCTGTATGTATGTATGTATGTATGTATGTATGTAACTTCATCCCATCCTAAAAGTTGCAACATTTAACTAAATTATTATATCTTTCAAACATTCACTTTTTTGTGTTCTCTCTATTATTTCTATTCTCCTCCTGATTCGAAACATGACATCAACAGCCCAACGGCATCATATAGTAGGACATTCAACATTATATTTTATACTTCATTGCGGCTTTTATGTTACCTTTCTTAAAAATAGCCTCTATGAATTTCAATTCACTCCCGTATACAAGCCAATAAGTAACAAGCTTTCAGGGTACGGAAAAACTCACTCACGAACGCTCAAAAATACATTCTTCTCAAATCACAAACAAATGTTCAAAGAAAAACGTATAACCACTCAAATAGCTAGCGAACTAACGCACAACAGCCAGCGACCGCTCATAGTGTTGGCGATAAACTCAATGCATAAATTCACTCAAAAATGAAGCTTGAAGCTTTCTGTTTTGTTGTTGTTGTATTTGCAATGAAATCAACCGCATGTACATACATACGTATGCAAAGCAAGAACTGGTTTTGTTTGTAATTCATTTAATAGTAAGTGCTGAATCAACGAAAAGGAACCCTAATTACATTTTTATACAATGTTTTGTAAACGTGAGGTGAAAAAAATTTCTCTAAAAAAAAAATAAAAAAAAAAAATAAAAAAAAAAAAAAATGCGCCACTCGGGACTCGAACCTGATCTCCTTGGTCCGTAGGCAGCATACCTCACCATTACGCTACAAACGTATTCGGAGCTTTATTGTCTAAATTCGAATTATTCAATCAGGTTTCTTTTTTTTTTTTGTTCTTTTCACATGCTTCACCTCAACTTCTCTTCACTTTCTGATTGTAAAATATAACAAAACGTTTTGGAAATTTTGTATTTCCAAACTAGTTTGGAAAACCTTGAATAAAAGGGTTTGGAAAATATTGCATAATAAGCTAGTTTACTTCACTGCATATTGGGATTTTTGGTAGAAGTTATAAATACATATGTATGTAGATCTATTTCGGAGAACACCACATCTCATCAGACTTCTTTTTACTTTTATTCTTGCGTCCGCATAAAACATCCTTTAATGAATAATTTCACTAAAAAGTCAAAAATAAATAATAGCTTAAAAAAACTAAAAAACACGCTTTAATCTTAAAAATCGTACTAAAAATTGAGAAATAATTTAATTAGAAACAAAATGATGAACGAAAATATAGGTATTTAAGGAAAAGCGTGGGGGTGCTCAATAATATTTGAACATGAAAATATTCGATTCGTACAACTAGTACAAAAATATACCTAGTTGCGAAATTAAAGAGTACGATATATGAAATCTCAAAAAAGTCAAAATAAAATTATTAGTAAAAAAACACCGATTTTAACCGATTTTTTGACATACTGAGCACCCCACGCTTTTCCTTAAATACTTATATTTTCTTTCATCATTTTGTTTCTAATTAAATTATTTCTCAATTTTTAGTACGATTTTTAAGATTAAAGCGTGTTTTTTAGTTTTTTTAAGCTATTATTTATTTATACTCAGCTGTACTAGTACACAGAGTATTATAATTTTGATTTCATAACGGTGGATTGTAACATAATGAAATAATCGAGATCGATATGGACTTATAAATATCAAAATGATCAGGGTGAAAAGAGAAATCGATTGAGCCATGTCCGTCCGTCCGTCCGTACGCACGATAACTCGCGTAAAAATTGAGATATTTTGATGAAATTTGAAATGCAAGTTGGTATCGAGACTGGGACGGTTGGTATTGAAAATGGGCGAAATCGGACCATGACCACGCCCACTTTTCCTATATAGAAAAATCGGAAATTTGGTATCTCAGCCACTAATATAGCTAGAGTGATAAAATTTTACCCACGTATTGAGCTCAGGCCCTTATGAAGAAATTTGATGAAGTTTTGGAAAATGGGCGGTGCCACGCCCACTTATTAAGGGTCAAACATTGAAAGTTTTATATGTCATAACTCAGAAACCGTTGAAGATATATCGATGAAATTTGGTATGCGTAATTTGCTTACTTAGACAAATGTTTCGACGGAAAATTATCAAAATCGGTTGACGGCCACGCCCACTTTTATATATGGGTATTATAAAGTGACCTAATAAAACCATTTTAAGCGATATCTCTGTCAAATATAAAGATCTATCACTGAAATTTTGTGGCAGGAGTCCAACTACGGACATAAAACAAAAAGTACAAAAATTTTGGCAAATGGGTGGTGCCACGCCCACTTATTAAGGGGCAAACATTGAAAGTTTTATATGTCATAACTCAGAAACCGTTGAAGATATATCGATGAAATTTGGTATGCGTAATTTGCTTACTTAGACAAATGTTTTGGCGAAAAATTATCAAAATCGGTTGACGGCCACGCCCACTTTTATATATGGGAACTATAAAGGGGCCTAATAAAAACATTTTAAGCGATATCTCTGTCAAATATAAAGATCTGTCACTGAAATTTTGTGGCAGGCGTCCAACTACGGACATAAAACAAAAAGTATAAACATTTTGGCAAATGGGCGGTGCCACGCCCACTTATTAAGGGGCAAATATTGAAAGTTTTATAGGCCATAACTCAGAAACCGTTAAAGATATATCGATGAAATTTTGTACGCGTGCTATATTTACTTAGCCAAATGTGTGAACGAAAAATTACCAAAATCGGTCGACGACCACGCCCACTTTTATATATGGGTATTATAAAGTGACCTAATAAAATCATTTTTAGCCATATCTCTGTGAAATATAAAGATAATAGTCGTCGCTGGCCGTCCCGCTGGCGAATTTAACTACTCCCTGTTTCCAAGCACAACGATTCGGCTTGGTGTGGTGCACAAATTGACAAACCAAAACGTTTAAATATCGCACAAGTGTTAGAATTGGAAAGAACAGTAGGTAGCGTTTATTTCTAAAACAAATCAAATATATATGTATAATAATAAGTTACATTAAATAATTTCTTCCTTACCGCAGTGTGTTCTGTACTTCTTTTGACCAGCGACTGAATTTAATGTATGCTTTACGTTGGAGTCAAAGTCTTCAATTTATGACGGCGATCGCTCTCGCCAATGCAACGACACACACACTGCAGTAAAGAATTATGTACATTTTCAACCCGCTAAAATTCGTCTGCTATGTATGTAAATATAATAGAATATTCTGCATCTTCAAATACAAATATACATAAAGCCGCTACTCTCTCACTTGCTAACATACGCACATGCATATGTACATATATATATAAGACAAAAAGGTAAAGACAATAAATACTGCATTGCCCGTTATTGAATCTCCAACTAATGACCACATAAAGACAAACGGGAACACAAATATATATAGATACAAATACTTTGTACATAGGCATGTCTGTATGTACGCAAGCGAGTAGGGCTACATCCCAGTGAACATTTGCGCATATTACATGACACGATTAAATACAAAAATTACATAACTCGATTTACAAATTTTATACCAAGATACACAGTCAAGGATCCGCAACATCCCCACCCCCGTGAATCATCCAGATTCACCACCATCAACATCTAGGATCGCTAATTTGGAGACGGCGCGTTGTTTCAGACCACTTAATGTACGTACGTCTACCCGCCTCACTTCACCGTCGGCACCAGGATATACTGCTTCTATTCTGCCTCGTTGCCAATCCCGCCGAGGAACATTAGGATCACATACGAAAACGAGATTTCCCACTTGCGCTGGTTTCGTTCGCTGGCACCACTTGACTCTGCGTGTCAATGTGGGTAAATACTCAGCCACCCACCGTTTCCAAAAATGATTTCTGAGCTGGCGTGCGATCCGCCACTGTTGTCGTTGAAAGCTAGTTTTTTCAATAATCTCATCAGCGATAGGGGTATCGGGCCTATTGGAGCCGCCAATTAAAAAATCATTCGGTGTAAGCGGTTGCTCTTGGTTGGCGTCAAAGGGCAAGTGCGTCAACGGGCGGGAGTCAACAATATTTTCCGCCTCAATTCAGAAGCAATTTAGCGTGTGCTCCCGTGGCGATTTTTCTTTCAAAGTCTGACGCAATACCCGCTTGACGCACTGGACCAACCTTTCCCAAACGCCTACTTCTGCTGGATTGACAGGTGAATTGAATATCCACTCTATACCTCGTTTCGATAACTCGTCTTGTATACGCACACAATCAAATATATCTTTAAATCGTCTTGCTTCCATATCGGCACCAACGAAGTTTTTACCGTTGTCTGACCTGATACGGGATGGTGTACCACGACGGTTGGCGAAGTTTCGTATCGCAACTATACATGAGTCCGTACTCAAATCATGAGCTAGCTCCAAGTGAACTGCCCTTACTGTTAAACAAGTGAATAGCGCCACCCACCTTTTTTCGGTCCTATGCCGCACAGTGACTGTTACCGGACCAAAATAGTCGAGGCCAGTATAGGTAAACGGCCTTACGTACGGAGTTAGCCTGTCGATTGGAAGCTGGCCCATCAGTGGTGGCGTGGCGCTAACTTTATTTATACGACACACGATACAACAGGCGATTACCTTACGCAATAAACTCCTGAGTTGTGGCACCCAATAAATTTGTCGAATCTCGGAGATGGTAGCTTCTATATTTTGATGGCGCATGTTGTTGTGGTAGTGCATCACCATTAACATCGTCACGACATGTTTAGGCGGCAATATGATTGGGCGCCTAGAGCTGATTGGTAGCCAGCTGGCGGCGTCTATGCGTCCACTCACCCTAAGCACTCCATCTTCGTCGATATATGGCGATAGCTGAAGAAGAGGACTAGAACGCGGTAAATTTTGGCCATTTTCGATGTGCTCAATCTCTCCAGCAAACTCAGCACGTTGTATAAGGCGACATATGCTTATTCTGGCTTGATCCACTTCCTTCGCTGTAAGACCATGGCATCGGTTCGGCTGGTGGCGATGGCGGCAATGATCAGCAAATCTCAACACCCATGCGATTGTTCCCACGAGTCTAGTGAAGGAAGAGAATTTTTCAAAATTTATAATGTTATTATTTACCATGACAAGTGCGTATTTGGGACGGATCTCTTCATCTGATTCTGTTTCGTGATTAAATCCATTTTCTGTTGGCCAGGCTCTTTCATTTTGTTGAAGAAACGGTGGACCGCAGGACCAGCGTGATGAGGGCTGAAAGTCAATTTGGCTGCTTGGTCGTGTAGCCTCGTCGGCAACATTGTGTTCGGTGGGTATCCATCTCCAGTTCTCTACCGTAGTGCTGGCTAATATCTCGGCTACACGATACCGCACAAATGGCTTATATCGTCGGTGCTCACTGCGAATCCACTGTATCACCGTCGTGGAATCCCTCCAGATGGTACAATCATCAATGGCCAACGAATGCTCGTCACGGATGCACTTCATCAACCTGGTACCCAACACCGCCGCCTGTAGTTCCAATCGTGGAATCGTCAGCGACTTCAGCGGAGCGCATTTTGTTTTAGCGCACACAAAGGCAACTTCAACCTCACTATTGGCGTTAGTTGATCGCCATTAAGCGACGGCGGCAAAGGCGTCCTCGCTGGCATCAACAAAAACGTGGAGTTGTAGTGTTTTTGGCAATGCATTTCTAAAATAATACCGTGGCATGGCGAACTTGGCAATTGATGGCAACTGTTTACGCCATGATTCCCACGAAGCGTTTATATGATCTGGCAGCGGCTCGTCCCACTTAATGTCGTACCTCCAAAGTTCGCGTATGATCAATTTAGCATTCACCACAAAGTTGCTGAGAAAACCTAACGGGTCAAAAATCGACATGATTACGCCCAATAATTCGCGTTTTGTTGGACGCCGTGTTCCGCTTAATACGCCAGAGTCTACCTTGTTGAACTTCAATTTAAATCCGAAAAAATCTTGCAATGCTTGCCAGAATAAGCCGAGGACTTTTTCCGTCAATATACCTTCTTTTTCTGCTAGCGGACGAGCTGGTACATTGTCATCAAGCGCTTTTGTTACTCTTATCGAGTTCGATGAAAAATTGCGAAGCTCGAAGCCAGCTTCTGCGTGAATCGTACGTACCATTTTCGAAATTTCGATTGCTTCTTCCTCGGAACTAAAGCTGTCGACGAAGTCGCCAACGTAGTGGTGATCTATAATCGATGACACCGCCCTCTCAGCGCTAGGATTTCTTTCAATTGCGTTGTGCTTCTTTACATGGTTGGATAAGCAAGGCGAACATGCAGCACCAAACGTCATCACACGCATCTCATAAACATCAGGTTGCCTTGAAGCATCACCATCACGCCATAGAAATCTCTGCGAGCATCTATCTTTCGGCTGCACCAACACCTGGTGGAACATCTCCCGGATGTCCCCACACACACCGACTGCTCCAACACGGAAGTGGAAAAGTATGACGGGCAAAGGCCGGTATACCTGTGGGCCCTTCAATAGTTGCGAATTGAGTGATACTCCAGCAACCGCCGCGGCCGCGTCAAAGACCATGCGTAATTTCCCTGGTTTGTTGGGGTTACTTACTGCGAAGTGTGGCAAATACCACTTCCTGGCGCAGGGTAGGTTAGCCTCCTCAAGCGTTAATTTCCGGGCGTAGTTCTTTTCTACATAAGAGTTTATGATTCTACCATACTCCTTTGCAAAGATTTCGTCGCGGTGCATTTTAGTCTCAATACTCTTGAGTCTATTAAACGCCATTGTATAACTGGGGGGAAGCTGCACATCATCATGCTTCGAAATCAAGCCTACCTGATGTCGCCCTTCAACTCGGATGGTAGTGGTTTCCAAAATCTCTTTCGCACGAATGTCAGCTTTGCTCTGGACGGGGGGTGCCGCACCAACACCAAAGCTCTCTAACTCAAAATAGTTTGCTACCATACTATGCAAAGATTCATCTGGGCCTTTGTTTATTAACAAGCATGATAAATTTTGTGGAACCGCACTTTCTGTTGGTCCAAATATTACCCATCCGAGTTCGGTATTAGCTGCGTACGGGCCAGACGTTTTCAATTTTATCGTAGTAGATGGCAAACCCAGGTGGCTGTGGTCGAGGCCAATTAATAATTTGGGACTTACTTGCGTATATGGCTGGACCGGAAGTTTGTACATACAGCTACTATTGCAACGCAAGTTATTTTTGGTCAAACTTTGAGACGGTAATTGCAAATTTGGTACACCATAAACATCACGTAACTTATGCTTGGTCCGCAGGCCGGCACCACTGATCATTAAATCCACTACTGTGGCCGGTTCTTGAGTTGCACGTCCGCCAATCCATTGCAGGTTCAATCGTTTAGTTCGTCCGCTTAAACCAAGTTCTTCAATAAGGGCATTATCTATCATTGTTACGGATGAACCTTCATCCAATAGGGCGTATGTTTGAACAACCTTTTGATTTCCGTACAAGACTACTGGCAAAATTCGAAAAAGAATCTTGCTATCGGATACGTCATTACTGCAACTAAGCACCGCTGCATCAGTGTTACCATGTTGGCTATACCCTGCTGGCTGCACAGGCATTCGAGAAATTTTATTTGTTTGCACCGGAGAAACGTTCGTGGCAGTGGGTGACTTAGTGTGATTTTCGCTGGCGTTAGTAGCTTCGTGCAACAGTTTATGGTGCGTTCTTTTACACCCCTTGATTGAGCACGGTTTACGCCGTTGGCAATTGCGTGAACCGTGTCCAACGTTGAGGCATCCAAAACACAGATGATGACGCTTAGCTTCCTCCCATCTCTTCGACACCGTAAGTTGGCTAAATTGCTTACAGTCGGCTATTCTATGATGGCCCTGGCACATAGGGCACATCAGTTGGCGTTGCGTTTCAGTAGCGTGTAAAACTACCTGGCGTTTGGCAGCACGCGCTGCACCGTCGTCGTTAATCGTACATATCACGTTTGCTAATTTGTTCAACCATTCGTAGAAATGCTTGACTGTAGCGAGGCAGCAAACATGGCCCATTCGATGCGTTTATTTATAGGCAACTTACCCACGAGTTCATCGAGCAAAGTTGGATTTTCAAGATGCTGCTCCCCCCCATACGCCGACTGCAAAAACGCGCTTATGTTATTAACTTTCGTGGCGAATGGTATGAGTTTTAACAACGAATTTTCCGATATTGGAGCAATGTCACGAACTTGGGCTAATTGGCTTCGAATTAATTGCTCCGGGCGACCAAATCGGAACTTAAGTTGTTCAATAATAACATTCACATTATTGGGGTGGATCAAAAGCGATTTGATGGCTTCTCGTGCGTCGCCTTTCAAAGATTTTTGTAGTCGAAGATTATTTTCAAAACAGCTATACCCGTAGACAGCTGTTGACTCTGAAAACGCAGTAAAAAATATTGGCCAGTCTTCCGGCTTGCCGCTAAATTCTGGTAGGTCTTGCAACTTCCTTGGCTGGTTTGCAAATTGCATTGGTGCGGAACCTGTGCTGGGAGGTACAGATAACGCAGTTGGAAGGCCTCCAGAATTTGCGTCGTGAAAGGGCAAAGTCGAAGTGGTATACATGTTAGTAGATGTTGTTGGGAAAGCTGGACCATTAGCAGTAAACGTATAGAGTGGTGAGGAATAACCAGTGGCGTTGTAAGGCAAATAATGAGTGGCTGTTATCGACTGCGGCGGCAATGGCACAGTACTTACATTGTTGGTGCCACTAGCGGCAGGCGGCTGTGGCTGAGAAATTTGTTGGCGAAAGGCATTTGAACTCGTCGACGGCAAGGCAAGCTCATTTGCGGTACTATTGCTGGGTGTGCTTGTTGCACTCTGCCTTCCAGTGCTTTGAGTTTCACTCGAGGATTCATGCTCTTTGATTTTTTGTTGTGCAGCTTTCAAACGACTTTCGAGTACTGCTATATGCTTCTGCATTGACTGCACCATGGCTGCTTCACGACCGCGGGTAACTACACCATCGACTGGCGGAGTACTTGGCAAATTCTTGTCGTTGCTACTGGTTCCCGATTGGGGAGGCTCGACAACTGATCCCGATGTGGAGCTTTTTGGCGCTTGCTCGATTACTGGCGGAGCCATTCTCGTAAATACAGCAAATAAAAAAGAGTCAATAAATAAAATGTATGAAATATTACGGCAATAATGACTTAGCGGCTATAGATGTATATTGGCGTTACAGTGAAGGCAATATATAAAGATGTCGTCGCTGGCCGTCCCGCTGGCGAATTTAACTACTCCCTGTTTCCAAGCACAACGATTCGGCTTGGTGTGGTGCACAAATTGACAAACCAAAACGTCTAAATATCGCACAAGTGTTAGAATTGGAAAGAACAGTAGGTAGCGTTTATTTCTAAAACAAATCAAATATATATGTATAATAATAAGTTACATTAAATTATTTCTTCCTTACCGCAGTGTGTTCTGTACTTCTTTTGACCAGCGACTGAATTTAATGTATGCTTTACGTTGAAGTCAAAGTCTTCAATTTATGACGGCGATCGCTCTCGCCAATGCAACGACACACACACTGCAGTAAAGAATTATGTACATTTTCAACCCGCTAAAATTCGTCTGCTATGTATGTAAATATAATAGAATATTCTGCAGCTTCAAATACAAATATACATAAAGCCGCTACTCTCTCACTTGCTAACATACGCACATGCATATGTACATATATATATAAGACAAAAAGGTAAAGACAATAAATACTGCATTGCCCGTTATTGAATCTCCAACTAATGACCACATAAAGACAAACGGGAACATAAATATGTAGATACAAATACTTTGTACATAGGCATGTCTGTATGTACGCAAGCGAGTAGGGCTACATCCCAGTGAACATTTGCGCATATTACATGACACGATTAAATACAAAAATGACATAACTCGATTTACAAATTTTATACCAAGATACACAGTCAAGGATCCGCAACAATAATTCATTGAAATTTTGAGACATGAGTTCTACAATAGACCGGAAACAAAAAATAAAAAAAAGTTTATAAAATGGGCGTGGCACCGCCTCTTTTTAGACAAAGGAATATACGAGCCTATTACTCGACAAATAATTGAGATATTATGACGAAACTTGGTTTATGCACTTTTATGACATGTGTTAATAGACACGCAAATATGTATTGAAATCGGTTTATGACCACGCCTACTTTTTAACAAAGATATTTCTGGAAAACCCTTTTGGAATTTGTAACGTGAAGTCTTTATAACTAAAAGTCATAGAGGGATGCAATTTTGCACTAACAATAATATTCATATGCTTAGTTGGATGACTGATAAAAATTTAGAAAATGGGAGTGGCTACGCCCACTTTATGCAGCACTCGCTTTATATTAAGTGCACCGTGTTTCCATCAAACGCAAACAAACAATGAAAGCATACAGCTGAGTATCTAATGTTCGATTCCACTCGAACTTAGGCTTCCTTAATTGTTTTATCTAATTTTTTTACGTAAAAATTTTATTAGGCTTTGTTTTCTTGCTCTTATTTTGTTTGTGTTTTTTTGTGAAGTTAATAATAATAGTAATATCCATTTCCAATTTCAAAATTTTAGTCTTCGACCATGATTGAGTTTATTTTGGGTGTAGGCAAGAGCTTTTTGTGCTTTTAACACATGCACAATATGTGAGAGTGTTAGTGTGATAATCCCTTCTCTAAAAGTTGGCGAATGGTATACGGACTACAAACAGTAGGTAAACAATAGTATAAATCAGTGATGAACGAAAGAGCAAAACGGAGCTGCTCGGCTACACATACGAGTCGTGTGTGCGCTGCTAGCAAGAAATTGCGACGCCTACAACCAATTAGTCTGCGCTTACATTTCATGCTGTGTGCATCGATCGCGCAAAGAATTTTTTTTGTGAACAATAGGCACGCGACAACAAAATGACCGAATTAGAATTCAAAGTTCAATGGGAATTGGAATATTTTTTTTTTATTTGAACCCTTTTTATGAACCTCGATGCATAATTTGCTTTAAAATTTTTAGTTCAATAAAATCATACAACTTTAAACGCCACTATGACAATCACCACAGCGAAATTCTTGCATTGCTCTGCTTATACGCGCACACTAATACAAAAATATGTTGCGCTTGTGTAAGTAACGCAGTCGGCAGTGTGCATCACTGGCGTACATACATACCCAGTTGGAAAGGTGGACATGCATGACCTTGCAGACCCATGAAAAGATGTACGAAAAATTTGCATTATAGTATGTATTCCAAAAAAAAACTATGATTTCATCTAAACTCTATGTTGTGTGGCTGCCAACTTATAGGAAATCGAATACACTCTAGAATGCAACCCAAAGGAAGCGAATAGGTCAGTCATCGGCTCTCAGTTATACCTTCCAACTTATAGGAAATCGGGTACACTCTAGAATGCAACCCACGGTAAGCGAAGAGATCAGGTATCGGCTCTCAGCTATACCTTCCAACTTATAGGAAATCGGATACATTCCAGAATGCAACCCAAGGTAAGCGAAGAGGTCAGGTATCGCCTCTCAGCTATAACATTGAATCTTAGAAAAAAAAAAACAATTAAGAGAATCATGTTTTCTCTAGTTTTGCTTTTTACAATGACGACAACAATTCACAGAGTCTATTTCGAACAAACGGATGTATAAAAGCGGCACTAAAGATCAATATAATGTTGAATGTCATACTATATGAAGGCGTTGGGTGAAGCAGTGAAGGGGAAGATGGTGCGACAATGAGGGAAGCAGAGGAGAACAAGCTGGAGTGGTTACATATTTCTAGTTGCAAATCAGATGGAGAGGGAATGAAGAGAAAAATGCAAAAAAAAAAGTATTTTTTATTTTTAAGTGAGAAAATAAACCGACACTGAGATCACGGCAAGAGCGACTCTAATCCAAACATTCCTTTTTGTCTTACCTTGGCAGGGAAAAGTGGATGCATGACTTTCCTAGGATATCACAATGAAAAAAATCATGCATTCTGGAATGTATAGATCCTATGGCCTTTATATCCATTTATAGATGACCATACATTACCTTTTCCAACAGGGTATTTGCGCGTACATACATATCAGAGCTGTAAAAAGCTGCAATCAGATTGTATTGCAATCATAAAAAGTGTATATTATTGTAAGCAGCTTTGATTGTAAATCATATTGCTAGTAAATTTTTTGATTGTAAAAATAAAAATTTCAAAAATTTAGAAGTATGTTATTGCAATCGACCTTTACCATCGATCATTTTGATTTCAGAAATTAGAATTGCAATAATTTACAAAAGTTTCATTGCAATCAACTTTGACCGTAACTCATTTTAATTGTAAAAATTAGAATTACAATAATTTAAAAAAATTTCATTGAAATACACGTTTCTCGTAAATCATTTCATTACAATAATTTACAAAATTTTTCATTGCAATGAACTTCAAACGTAAATCATTTTCATTGTAAAAATTACAATAGCAATAATTGTATTGTAATAAATTTTCATCGTAAATCAAATTTGATTGAAAAATGTTTGATTGCAAGGCTTGCAATAGCAATCATTTTCCTCATAACTTTATACGCCTGCATTAAGACTGATGAAAGGCAAGCGATTACCCAGGCGCGTAATACCCGGCACTTATATCACACGCGTAGCCGCGTAATAACCCATGTCCTGGGTGTCCTGGGTACATACATTTGTATGTATGTAGTTATGTACATATTGGATGCTGCCGGGCACACGGTACTGGCAATATTTGCAGTCTTCAATATGTACATATAAAGTCTGGATGATAAGATAATGAGAAAGAGGATGAGGGTGCGGATGGGGATAAGGATATATATTTATTTTTGTATCATTTGCTTTTTCATTTACTCCCAGATATCTGATTACTGTCATACATATGTATGTATGGTTGTTTAACATAAATATATACATATATACTTTTCCCCATCCTCATGTTCAATTTTATCCATATATTTATCCTTATACCCATCCGCACCCTCAACCTCTTTCTCATCATCTTATCACCTAGACTTTATACAAATTGACGACTGCAAATATTACCAGTACCGTGTGCCAATATGTACATTCGGGTACATAGCATATTTTCTCAAGCTCACCCCCTAGGTCGATTCTAATATAGTCTAAGATACCACAAATAAATTTTTGTCCCGATCGAAAACCGTTAAGGGGTGTCACACAGGTGCCAAACTCCAGAAAACTCTATCGAGACTCAAAAATTTTAGTTTAGTTTTTTGCATATCTAATGCGCAAATCGATTATCCTGTACTCAAAAATACTAAATTAAAATTTTGGTCCCGATCGGAGGTGGTTAAGGGTTGTCGCAGAGGGGTCAAAGTTCAGACTACCATATAAAGACCAAAAAATTTAATTAATTTTTTTTATTTAATGGCCAAGTCGATAGTCTTGTACTCAAGGATACCAAATATAAATTTTGGTCCTGATCGGAGAGGGTTAAAGGTGTCGCCCGGGGTCCCATATGGTTATCTAAACTTTTACCCCTTTGCGACACCCCTTAACCGTCTTCGATCGGGACCAAAATTTATTTACGGTATCTTTGATCATGCTGTTAACGATGTAGGGGGTGAGATCGAAGAAAATCGCTAATCTGATTTTAACGACACCCTAATGTACATACATACATATGTACCCGGGAAATGGGTTATTACGCGCAAACCGTGATATATGAATGCCCGGTATTGCTCGAATTACCCAAGCGCTTGCCTTTCATCAGTCCCAATACATTCGTATAAAGTTATAAGGAAAATGATTGCTATTGCAAGCCTTGCAATCAAACATTTTTCAATCAATATGATTTACGATGAAAATTTGATAAATTGATAAATCAAAACAAAAACAATTATAAGGATATTATAAGACTGCCAAAAAAATCGAGTTTCGACTGACATTGTTATAAGAGGAATCCCACCTGTAAAAGAAGAAAATTTGAGTGAAACGTTTTCAAAGCTTTTTCAGGGAATTCGCATCGATTCTCTTCCAGTACGCTCTTCTTTCCGGGTACAAGGTAAAAACAACAACGGCAAAACATCTGCGATTATAATTAAAATGGGAACTGCGAGTGATCGCTCAAGGTTATTTGGCGCGGCTGACCGTTATCGTAAGTCGATGAAAAGGCCAATACCACTGAGGAACATTGATCTTAATATTGACGGAAATATGAGCATATACGAGAGCCTAACTAAGAGTGGTCGAGAAATTATGCAATATGCTATGCGGCTAGGGTTGCCAGTTACCTTTTCCGAAAAAATCAGTATATTGCCTTCCAAAAAAAAAAAAAGCAATATATGCGGAGAAAATCGTCTTTATTACTGGCATTTTGTTTTTGTTTCCGTATCGTTAACTCTCATTCATGTTTCTATGACATTTATAACCTATACACGATTTAGTTGGGATTTCATGTGCATGGGGATGTATGGAAGTATTTACACTACAACCGATTAGTCGGCCGACTGAAACAGTCGGCCAACTGCTTGATCAGCAAGGCGCTCTTCTACGTATTCACACTACATCCAGCCCGACTAAATCGATTTAGTCGCTAGTGAGTATAGGCTCTTAACGTTCGCGTTGCTTCCTCCTTCCTAATTGTTTCATGGTTATGCCGTGGTTATACTTACGAGCAAAACACCGATGAAATTCGGACACATTTTCGTCATCGGTGAGAGGTGGTTACGCTCACTCGTCGGAGTGCAGAATAACAATTACACGTTGCTCGTTGAGTATGGTCGTAAGCATAACCACGGCATTACAAACGTCAAATGAAAAAGTTGGAAAATTGAAAACAGTGCAGGGTGATAAAAATGAATTTTTTAGTGTCGGCTAAAAATCAGTACAAAATCCAAAAAATCAGTATTTCTTAAGGTTTTTAAAATCATCAGTACGGAGCACGAAAAATCAGTATTGTACTGATCACATCAGTACGTCTGGCAACCCTATATGCGGCTTAGAAGGCAGAATAAATTAATATCAGTTTTTTCCATGCGTGGTCAAATTTACGTACGAGTGAATCCCAAATGCGAGGCAGTAAAAGTATACAACATCGGTGACATTGATCGTATAGCAGCAGGCAACATGGGAATAAATAACCAATGCGAATACGTATTAGAGTGAGATTTGCTATTAAAAGACTTTCTAAATGCGTTTGCACATATGTATATATGTACACAGTACATTCTAATAGGATGAATTGTCATTTACATTTTAAGAGAATTTGTAATGTTACTCTTTATTACTTACCCCCTTCTCCTCTCAACTATTTTATCTCACTCTCTACTCTTTCCTATGCACTTGACAGATTTTATTTAGTTGCGTTTATTTTGATATGCCCTTTATGGCATGCGTACAAAGTATCTTTGAAATGCAATGCCGGATTTTTGTGTCTATGCTTATGGGTTCTAATAATAATAATTACTTATGTTCCAAAGAACATAATATGTTACGTATTTTGTGTAGGCAAACACAAGGCCTTAAGGTCTGTCATATTAATGCACAAAGCTTGGCTAAAAACATCGATGAATTTAGATTTTTATTTGATGGCTCGGATATGGATATTGTATGTATTTCGGAAAGTTGGTTTCCTATTGAATGTGATAACCAATTATTCTGTGAACGGCTATAGATTATTTCGGGTTGACAGATTTGGGTGTGGTGGAGGTGTGTCGATCTATGTATAAAATTGTATCTCATGCAGACTTCATTGTGTTTCTACACCCCAGAGCTTGGTCGAATATATTTTTGTTGAGGTGTTTACAAAACTCGACAAAATAATCCTCGGATGTACATATGTACATATATGCCAAACAAACAACTTGACTACGCAATTCATGGAAACCCTTGAAAATAAAACCATTGGTCACAGTAATATCCCATTAAACATTGAAAAAGAAATTATCAAACGTTTGAGAAAATATTGTTTCTAAAGTTGAGAATCAGCATATATATCACTTGAAAATAAACATATTTTCAAATGTTCATCAAACATTGTTTATCAATTTTAGAATAACTTACAACACATTTGAAAAAAAAAATTGTTTCGCATTTTGTACCATTTCACGAATTTCAACATGTCAAGGCTTGAAGGAACGAAGAAATTGTGTGTGTTTGCCAATTTCAGTCAGCGTTCGTTGTTTTACTCGAGCGGTCTTTTAACGGTTGAAATGATGATGGTTGAAAATGATTGTGTGTAATAATGATTCTGTATATCTTACTCTTACTTTATTTGTTTGTGGCTTTTTCTGAAGTTACACCAAATTTAATAGAAACATAGTTTGTTTCTCATATGGGTGCATGCATATTAAGAAAGATATTAACATACTCATGTATCTGTACAAAAGGCACCGGAAAAATTCACCCGCACGGGTAAATGAAAAGCATCACATCAGAGTACAAATATGTAATACATATGTACATATGTACATCTATTTATTCCATTCCATTTCTGCGCTCACAACACAAACTCTCACTATCGCTCAAATTTTCTGCACTCTAGGGTACATATATGTAATACATACAAACATCTATTTGTTGCATTCCATTTCGTACCACCTTTGAAATAGGTTTGAGAAAATGAAATGAATCAAATTGAGAATCAGCCCAAAATCCCATACTAAAAATGAGCCTTTTTGTTTGAGAACGCTATCAGGAGAAATTTGAGGTGCATTTGATAACAAACGTTTGATATTTGACAATAGGGTTACTTCTCAAATGAACCTCAAATTGAAAATGAAGAAAAATGTTTATTCGGATCATCCTGACCAGCATTTCCATTCTAGCTTTTTTCAAGCTAGATTTAGCTTTTTTCTTGTCTTTTAGCTGCAAAAATTCCGATTTAGCTTTGGCTTTTTTTTAGCTAAAACCCCAAAAAATGAGCGCTGCTTACTGCTCATATATGTACATACAGTCATCATAGTTACCATTATTTGAATATTAAACCATTTTTTTTTACCATTTCGTTATTTTTATTGACACTGAAGTACAAATTTACATATATATATCTATATATATAAAAATCTCATGTAACATTCTTTGTGCGGGATAAACTTTTAAACCACTGAACCAATTTTGATAATATTTGGTAATAACATGTAATTGTGCTCCGATTGAGTAGCCAAATAGTTTTTATTTAAATTTTTGGTCAAACAACGTAAATTTATGTAAAAATGCGTAAAAAACCAACCAAAATTAGCTTTATACGGCCATAAATCAAAACCGGATCAACCGATTTAAATATTTCTTCTTGGAAATGAAACTTTGAACCTTTTACTAAAGTTCTGCATTCAAAAAATTAATAAATTCTCTTTTTAAATAACAAAAATATTATAAAGAATAGTATCAATTTTTTAAAAAAGGGTCATGCGCATGGTTGGTTGCCACAAGCAATCGGTAAAGCAGAAGACAAAACAACGAGAACAATACATACCTACGTACATATTAGGGATTCCAATTTTTCCGATTTTTACGATCCCGGGATTTTCGGGATTTATTTTTAAAATCCCGGGATCCCGGGATTTATCCCGGGATTTGGACTTTAATTACACAGGCCGACAATATTTCCAAAAAATTTTCTAACTCAAATAAAATTCTACTTTTCTAAAGGATTTCGGTGCGCTGATTCTGAATTTGAAGTCGGATTTTCGGTAATGCGTGTAGGTTTTGAGATATTCGTGTCCAAAGAGATGAAAAATGCGATTTTTTGCTATATTCACTGCTCAATCTGTTAAATTATTTACTTTCATTAAAAGATGATTGCAGCTATTGAAAGAACGATCATTTCTCTTGAAAACAGCGCTTTCCTTTTTCGGGTATCTTATTCGGATATCTACGTTGTCTTCAAAAGAAATGATCGTGCTTTCAATAGATGTAATGAGTTTTTAATGAAAGTGAGTAGTTTTAAAAATATTGAGGAGTGAATATGGCCACAAACTGCGTTTTTCGCCTTTTTGGACATGAATGTCTCAAAAACTACACCGAAATCCTTTTGAAACGTAGAATTTTATTTCTATTACAAAAATTTTTCGACCAGTATTATTTTCCCACATTTGGGGTTGAAAAAAGGAAATATATATTTCGAGGAACGCTACAACTTTAAAGTGCAAAGAAAAATTATTGATATTTCCAAGCTTGCCGAAAAATTCAGAAAATTAATGCAACTTCTGAATAGATAAACATCGGAGGCAAAATTTTGATATGAATTCCGAGTATGCAGCTGCGTATTTAATTTTAGTACAGTGTTGTAAGACTAACAAGTCTAATTAAAATTTTGTTTCCATTTTCTTCCATTATTTACTTTCCATGTGGGAAAATTCCAAAAAACATTTGAGAAATAAATGACTAGGCATGGAATTTTATGTACTAAAAAATAAAAAATATGCGCATAAAAAATGCAACAAAAACTGAGAAATATGCATGAAAAATAAAAAAAAAAAATGCATTAATTCATGTTTATTGAAGTTACAATTGGCGCTTTCGATTCGCCATCAGACAAGCGAGGTCGGATCGAACAAAAATGTTTGAACTCATAATGAGTAGTAGCCATACTCGCTAACTGGTCGATAAAAATTTCCCTCTGCTCGCTATCATTCACATATAAATTTGGCAGAGGGAAATTTATAGCCAGCAGAGAAATTGTGAATCGAAAGCGGCTAATAGTTAAATAAATTAGGTACAAATATTTTTTAATTCAATTTTGCTCTTACGTTGTACGTTTATACATATGTATGTATGTTTTTATAGATATGTACATAAATTCAGTCTTGAACATTTCATAATTTGTAAAGGTTAATCCTTATTTAACGATTCATTAGCGTACACAATGAAATATTTTTTTCATATTCTCAAAAAGAAAAATTTGCCGATTCGGTCGAAAAAAGCTCTTAAACATAGAAAACGAACGTTCTAAATCCACAGAGGTAATAGGAGCATGTTTGAAAACGGCTCTTTGTCGACAGGTATGCACCGTATCGAATATACTAATAATAGCCGTGTTCACACGAAACTCTATTCGTCGTCAGATGACTGTTATGCATGAATTTCGTTTGTATAAAACTGTCAACTAGCAAATTACAAAAATAGGCAATATAATGCGAAATATGTAATAAAAAAATGCAAACAACGCAAAATATGTAAAAATATGCATATATGACTAAAATATGCAAAATATGCAAAAACATTTGAATGCCATTTTTAAGACAATTTCACGATTCGCAAAGATTGTTTATTTATTTTGCTCTACCTAAATCTAAGAAAAACATGTATTTGCATAAATTTCCATGCCCTATAAATGACCAAAAATCAGGAAATAGAAATTATCGAATGAATTTTGCCACAAGCTAAAAGCTTTAAAAATACCTAACGTACGTTTCCTTACAACGCGTACTTCAATACAAAAAAATTTAATTATTAAAAAAAAAATCAAAAATTTTAATCCTTACTTTAACTAATGCACTTTTTTATTCTAGCAAAAATGTCGCACTTTCTTCCGGCTGTCACATTTTTTTCTTCTCTTCTACACAGACACAACACTTTTTTGGGGATGTTTGTTCTATTGACAAAATATAAAACTGGCCCGACTACGGGCAACATTTTCTGCTCTTAGCACAAGTAAAAGGTTGCATTATTTTTGTTTCATTAATCACATGAAAAATTCAACACTTTAATAGGGCACATGACACATGTTGATAATGCTGCAATGTAATAATGCAACATTTTCATTCAGAATAGGAAATGCTATTAGTATACAGATCTGAGACCAATAAAAATTATATAAAATATAACTTTTCTTTGCTATAATAGCGGAATATTCTCTCTTTATCTTATCCCGAAAATCCCGGGATAAAATTCTAGCGATCCCGGGATTTTCGGGGTGTCAAAAAGGGATTGGAATCCCTAGTACATATGTATATAAGCAAAGAAATGACACGAAGATACATATGTACATATGTAAGGTAGGTAGGTACCCTGCAAAAAAATGTGCGATTAATACCGAAAGATATTTGTCCCGGATTGATCTCTTTCGAGAACAATCGGTCCACAATTAGTCCCCGATTGTTCCCGTACGGGTATAAATGTAGACTAATTGTAGACCAATTGTTCACTAACGGGTATAAATGAAGATTAATCGCTTTCATCCCGAACGGGTATAAATGTAGATTCCTTAAATGTAAAAATTTTACAAAAATATGCAATGTATTTAAAAAATTGTAGAACCGGTAAAACGAATTGAACACCCTTTCTTTTAATAACAATGATGAATAATAATTTTAACAAAACGTCGCCTAAAAAATCCTATGAAAAAATCCTTTACATTGCGCTTATATAATGCATACTGAAAACTTACAATTTTTTTTATTTATTTATTGAGATTTTTTTTCAAAAGTAAAACATTATATAATCTTTATTTATATATGCATGAACATTTACAATTTTTTAAAGATTGTTATTAAAAATTGCCTTGGCGAACAACTTGGAAAAATCTACATTTGTACCCGTGCGTGCTGGAAGCGATTGATCTACATTTGTACCCGTTGGGGATGAAAGCGATTAATCTACATTTGTACCCGTTCGGGATGTAAGCGATTGATCTACATTTGTACCCGTTCGGGATGAAAGCGATTGATCTACATTTGTACCCGTTCGGGACGAAAGCGATTGATCTACATTGGTACCCATTCGGTATGTTAGTGATTAATCTACATTGGTACCCGTTCGGGTATACAAATTGAACAATTTGTCTCTTCATAGGACATGCTCGAACAAATGCGATCAATTCACTCCATATAAAGGGATGTATTAGTCGCATGCTCCCTTGCGATTGATCCCGGACACGTCCCGGATTAATCGCATTATTTGCAGGGTAGGTTCGATTAACATTAGAATGCTTTGGTTTTTTGAATTTCACTTTATTTTTCAATTTATTTACAACTAGCTGGCCCGGCAGACGTTGTTCTGCCTAAAATTTATTCCTATAAAGCTATAAAACTGTCAATTCTCTGAACAAAAGAGATATACATATTGTCCCCTCAATATAACAATAGCGTATAATTTTTTTTGGGTTTTGAGAAAATCGAGTTTAAAGTTTTTGTCAAATCAGATATCTATTAAATTTTTGAACAAGAAATTATACACCATTTTTTCCAATGACATTTTGACCCACTTTGTGGAAGTAGAATTTGACGAAATTTTGACCAGACATAGAATCAATGATGGAGGTTCTAAATATGCAATAAAAAATAATGGCGTATTAGCACATACGCTATTGTTATATTGAGGGGACGATATATTCACCGCGACAAACCTAATTTCTCCTATCCCTATCTCTGTCTCTATCTCTATCTCCATCTCTATCTCTATCTTTTTCTCTATCTCTATCTATATCTCTATGTCTATTTCTATCTCTTTCTCTATCTCTATCGCTATCCCTATCCCTATTCCTATCCCTATCTCAAAATGTATAGGAAAATAATTTTTTTTTTTGCATTTTTCGGGAATTTTATTGGATACTAGCTGACCCGGCAGACGTTGTTCTGCTAAAATTTATTCCCATGAAGCCTAAAGAAAAGTCTTTGATTACCGTATTGCTAAGCATTATCTTAGAGTCCATCTTAATGACTACATAATGATAACAAAAAATTGTCTATTCTCTGAATAAAAGTTATAGTTATATTCGCCGCGACAAACCTACTTCCCCCGATCCCTATCTCTATCTCAATCCCTATTTCTATTTCGGTCTCAATCTTAATCTCAATCTCAATCTTTATCCCTATCACCATCCCTATCCCCATCCCTATCCCTATCCCTATCCCTATCCCTATCCCTATCCCTATCCCTATCCCTATGCTTATCCTTATCCTTATGCTTATCCTTATCCTTATCCTTATCCTTATCCTTATCCTTATCCTTATCCTTATCCTTATCCTTATCCTTATCCTTATCCTTATCCTTATCCCTATCCCTATCTCTATCTCTATCCCTACCCTTTCCCTATCCCTATCCCTATCCCTATCCCTATCCCTATCCCTATCCCTATCCCTATCTCTATCTCTATCTCTATCTCTATCTCTATCTCTACCTCTATCTCTATCTCTATCTCTATCTCTATCTCTACCTACCTTTACCTTACTGGGACCGTCGATCACCATCCGGGCCCACTACTTTAGTCATCTCTGGGAAACAGCCTTAGGAATCACAATGACAATAGCTGTATATGGAAGCCTGCTCAACGCTTTTCATTTGCTACCAATATTGCCCAGAAACTTTCCAGGGTCACTCGGTCCCACGTTTTAACCCATATCTGGGAACCCGGCCTAGGTATCGCAATGAAACTTTATGTTGAAGGCCTGTTCAACACCTTTCATTTGATACCAATATTGGTCGAAGACTTGCTGGATCGATCTGGGTCTTCATTTAGGCCTGTATTCCGAGAAGCTTCCTTTTTTTCGAAATTCTATATACCCTACTATGTGCACTAACACCACATGAATCTACTGTGAATATTTCATAAAGAACGGATGGTTACTTTGGGAGTTTTTTAAAGGACACACATCCCCAGATGCACACATACACACATACACACCGATTTTTCCAATTTTCGGACTTTTCCGGAGAGATTTTCCAAAATTTTCTTCCGTACGAACCATCTCCTCGAGAATACGAACAACTGACAAAAAATTTTACAGAAATCGGCCCAGCCGTTCTCATCTGATGAGGTTAGTAACATTTTTTACACCATTTTTATATATATAGATTCTCCTATTCTGGCCAGAGGACAATCTGAACTGGTGTCAATCATCCAAATCGGTGCAGGCGTTCTTGAGTTATAGGCGTTTGTACTAACGCCACTTCCTTTTATATATATAGAAGATATACAAAATGTATGGGAAAATAATTTTTTTTTTGCATTTTTTGGGAATTTTATTGGATATTCTCCTATTCTGGCCAGGGAACAATCTGAATTTGCATCAATCATCCAACTCGGTGCAGGCGTTCTTGAGTTATAGGCGTTTGTACTAACGCCACTTCCTTTTATATATATAGATATCTGGAAAGATAAGTATTTTCCTAATATTATGAACAATCATTTTTCTTTTACAACAGAAATGAAAATTGGAAAATTATTATTAAAGTTTGACCTCAGTTATGTATGTATATACCTATTTCTATCTATTTACGTATATCTGTAACCGAATTTTTCATACCCAAAACCTCTGGAGTGCTCTGGCCTTAGATTCATACATATCTCTATCTACGTACATCTATACATATATATAAAAATCTTATGTAACATTCTTTGTGCGGGGTAAACTTTTAAACTACTGAACCAATTTTGATAATATTTGGCAGTAACATGTAATTGTGCTCCGATTGAGTAGCCAAATAGTTTTTATATTCTCTACAGGCCCATGTATGTATGTATATATTTCATTTTGCTCCGGGGCTACTAGGTTAATTATATTCATATAAAAGAAAGATATACATAAGTAGGTATGTATCTATGTAAGAAACACCACTTACAGCTCGATTCTGAGCGTTACTTCAATATTATTTTACTGGTAATTTACTTTGCTGAAAAGTTTTACCATCTCCTCAATCGGTATTCTCGAACAAATGGTAACGCTATCAAAGCGATTCCATACGAATGGAATGGAATCGGACTCAAAATGGTTACAAATTGTCAAATTAAAGATATCGTGTATTTCATTTTTTGAAAATAGAAACATTTCCAGTAATAAAAAATATGTTTTATCAGGATGGCGAAGCAGATCACAAAATAAAAGTATCTTTTATTTTGAATATCAAATCACTAATAAGATGATGATGACTGTTGATAACTGAAAGCCAATGCAAAACTTGGCCGGGTATGCTAGTGTATGTATATAAAAATGATTTGGTATTTAATTGTAACGCTAAAACTTGAAAACGGCTGAACCAAATCAAATACTTCCTTAGGGGGGTTTGTTTGTTGTTACCAGGCGAAGGTTTAGTCAAAGAAAAAATTAAAAAATATTAGGGGGGCGTGGCACCTCCCATACAATCTTAATTTTTAAAGCTGATTATCTCTAAAGAGTTCAAGGTAGGGAGCTGAAAATTGGTATAGAGGTAGGTGATATCAAAACCCTTCTCACGCAGAAAAGTGCTGAATATCTCTATAATTGTTTAAGGTAGGGACTTGGAAATTGGTGTGGAGATAAACGATAACAATTCAATAATAACGCAAAATAATAGGAGTTATACGAAAAGGGGGCGTGGCACCTCCCATACATACTTAGCGTTAGAAGCTGAATATATGAAAAAGAAAAAATTACAGGATTCTGAAAATAGATATAGAGCCAAATGATATTAAAACCACTCTCACGCATAAAAGTGGGGGTTATCGAAAAAGGGGGCGTGGCACCTCCCATACACACTTAACTTTTTAAGCTGAATATCTCTAAAAGGATGTAAGGCAGGGACCTGGAAATTGGTACAGAGCTATATAATATCGAAACAATTTTTGCGCATAAAGGTGTAGGTTATCGGAAAAGCGGGCGTGGCACCTGCCATACAAACTTAATTTTTCAAGCTGTATATCTATAAAAGCGTTTAAGGTTTGGACCTGAAAATTGATCAGGAGATTAACGATATCAATAGCATGCTTATGAAAAAAAACAGTAGTAAACAGTATTTTTGGGAAAAGGAGGCGTGGCACCTCCCATGCGATCTTAATTGTGGTCAAAGTGGTATTGCATTAGCTCTTGCATCTACCGGAAATGCGGCAACAATGTTGTAAGGTGCAAGAACGGCACATTCAGCATTAAAACTTCCATTAAACTTGCAAATACGCGAAAGTCCTGTTTGCAATATTTCAAAGCAATCAGAAATGTCACAAGTTTTAAAAAACTGTAAATTAATCATATGGGATGAGTGCACAATGGCCCACAAACGATCATTAGAAGCACTCGACCGAACATTGAGAGATTTGCGCAATAATGATCGTTGCTTTGGAGGAGTGAAGATATTGCTGGCGGGCGACTTCAGACAAACACTACCCGTGATTCCAAAATCAACAGCGGCAGATAAGATAAACGCATGTCTGAAGTCATCGTATTTGTGGAGGTTTGTTAAAACCATTTCATTGACCATCAATGCAATACTATAGCGCTGCAGAGGTTTTTTCAAAAGAGCTGCTGCGAATCGGCAATGGACAAGTTCCGATAGATCCTTGCAGTGCACTGCAAGTGGATTAATATCGATTCCAACTGCGATTTGCGAATTCGCTTCAAGTAAGGATGAACTAATTAGCAGTGTATATCCAAATATCGCTCAAAATTATGGTAACTACGAATGGCTAGCCACACGCACAATGTTAGCGACAAAGAATATTGATGTCAACGACTTGAATTGGACGATTCAAAATCAAATTCCGGGAGATCTGCGTTCTTATAAATCTATTGATCGCATTGAGAATGAAGACGAAGTAGTAAATTACCCAGTGGAGTTATTAAACTCTCTGGATTTGCCTGCAATGCCTCATCATCATTTGCCTCTCAAAGTTTGGTTTGTTGTTATTATGGTACGCAATCTTAATGCTCCCAAACTGTGCAATGGTACACGACTAATTGTAACGAAGCTAATGGACAATTTAATAGTGGCAAGCATTTTGAAAGGCCCGTTCAAGGGAGAGGAATGCTTACTTCCCCGGATGCCCTTATCTTCAACAGATTTGCTCTTCCAATTCAAATTTATGCAGTTCCCAGTGAAACTCGTGACAGCTATCCAATTTGTTTACTTCTGCATATTCTATACACACTCAAAAAATTCTGTATCAGTATCAATTCAATAGAGGCGTATCAAATTGATACTTATCATAGTATCATTTTTTCTGGTATCAATATTATGACAAAATGTTTCAAAATAATACTTAAAATTATTATTTTGATACTTCGGTTATTGCTTTGCTCCGAAAAAATATTAATATATGTCGTCGTCGCCACCATACGCTGATACATGGCAGTAGCGATAGCGAAACCGCCGCACACTGGGGCCACTTATATATATGAGGACGCTCAAAATTCTGAAATCAACTTTTTTACATCAGAATCGCTTTATCTGCACTAAAGCAGTTAATCTATAGCATCCTAACCCATTGACGGTCATGAGTTAACCCGTTGGTGACCTATGTTTTTTATTTCAGTTTCGAGTTTAATTTTCTTGAATCAGAATCGGTATATCGATACTAAAATAGTAAATCCCAAGAATTTTAACCCCTTAACGACCACGCATTAACCCATTTTTAACCAAATTTTTTCACTTAATTCTTAGATTAAAATATTTAAATCATATTAGTTGTATCTACACTAAAACTAGTAATCTTTGGAATCTTAACCCATTAAAACGGTCATGAATTAACCCATTGGTGACCAGTTTTTTTAAAATCTGTAAACAAATTATTTAAATCAAAATTAGTATGTCTGTGGTATGGTGGCCGCTGTGGTGCAGTGCGTAGAGTGCTCGCCTGCTATGCCATAGGTATCGGGTTCAAACCCCAGTCCAAGCGAACACCAAAAAAAATTTTCTAATTAGTAAAAATCCAATTATTGGTTTCTTAAGAGCAGCGGTCACCTCTCGGCAGTGGGCGGCATACCCTCCGAGAGTATTTCTGCCATGAAAAAGCTTCTCACAAAAAATGCATTCGCCGTTCTGAGCCGGCATAAAACTGTAGGTCCACCCAATTGGTAGGAAAAACAAAAGGAGCACACCTACACTCAAAAAAAAAATTTCTCACGATCAAAGACATAATTTTCCTTATTTTGAACACGCGTCCCAATACAAAATTTTCTTTGTTTTGTGTAAATTTTCTCAAAAATGTGGAAAAAACATAAAAAAACTTTCAAACAAATTCGTTGCCATGGGGATTTGTATGGGAATTTAATTTCTCAAAATTAAAGAAATCAAGTCTTCAAAACAAGGAAAGTTGGGAATGGAATGGCGCTTAAAGAATTTTTCATTATTTTAATGTATGAATTTTTTCAAACCAAGTATATGAAACCATGGTAACGCATGTAACAACAATATTTTATAAACCTTTTAACATGTTTTAAGGAAAATTTACTCAAAACAAAGAAAGTAGTGTTCAAAATAGGTAAACAATTTCTTTGACCCCTCCATATATTTTTTTTTCTCTCAGTGTAGAATTGGGACAGAAGCTCGGCCATAAAACTCGTCAGAGTCATAATAGCGCCATTGTATTATATTATTATTATATTAGTATGTCTGTACAAAAATAGCCAATGTGTATTGTATTAACCCATTAGCGGCTATTTTATAACCCATTGATGAAATATGCAGGTGCAGGTACATATGTATGTATACAAAAATGGTTTTCTCCAATTTTTTGTTTCGAGATATTAAAAATTTTCTCTGATCACAAGTATGTTTATATGGTAATTAGGAGTTTCACCGTTAGCGTTTTAAGCAGAACAAGTATTTCCCCACACATTTTCATGCCTAACATAAAAAAAAAACAAAATTGGAGTAACACAACGTGTGCTTCAAAACACTCATATTGTACTCCAACTTACAAGTCTAAATTAAAGAAACCTGGCTTGACAAGTAGTCTTAACCACAATTTGTAATTAAAGTAACCAGTAAATAATGGATCAACTAAATTTAAGATAGAACAGAATCAAATTCAACCAGATATAGGAGTTTTTTTTTTTTAACTAAAATTGGAATGCAATTTTTAAACTCACTTTTTTTTAAAATGCGCACCTTGCTTTTGGTTCTGAACTCGGATTCTTTGTCACAAAGGACCATATTTTACTGCTGCATTTTTACATTTGCTACTTTTTTGCGCAAATTAAAAAAATCCATTTTGAAAAAAAATATTTTAAAAAAAGAGGTACGTTTAGTTTTATACTAAAAATTAATTTTTTAAAACATCTAGTTCCAAAAAAAAAACACTCATCCATTATGTAAGCTTCACTTAGTGTTATGGAAAAAGCTGAATAAGTAATAAAATTTTATATCCTTCTCTTACAACAACTATTTCAAATACACATTAAAATCTCACACTTTGGAAAAAAATTATTTTTTGGAAAATTTGCCATGTTTGTGTATGGATAACTCCCAACTGAAAAACGATAGAAAGCTGAAAATTGGGCCAGAACTGTAGAATTTTATAGGGAACAATACTGCGTTTTTATTTTGTTGAAAAACTCATTATTTAAAAACTGAATTTTGAGCACGCTCGGCCCCAGTGTGCGCCGCTGAGCCAATTGTGAAGCAACAAGGCAATCTTACACCACAATCTAATACGTCCTCGGTAATAGATGACTCTATCACGCCGACACTTAGCTAATTCCGATGCGTCACCTTCCGGATGCGTAACGTCCCACGTCGCTGAAGCAGATAAGGCCATTCTATTGGCAACCGCAGAAGTATACCTACAAGATCACGCCGGTCGATGGCAACCCGCACGAGTGTTGTTTGACAACGGCTCACATGTATCGTTTGTGACCGAGGCCTGCATACAACGCCTCCGCCTACCCAGGAAACCATCTGCAGCTCATGTTACAGGAATCGGTTCATCACACGGCAGCAAAGTGAAGGGTGAGGCGGTGTTTTCGCTTGCTCCGCGATCCCTTGCTGAGCATTTTACAATTAACTCGCTTATTTTACCAAAGATTACAAATGATCTCCCCAACGTTTCTGTACATATGTCACCTTGGCCGCACATACAAAATTTAACTCTCGCAGATCCGCATTACGCCAAGCCTGGTCCTATCGACATATTAATAGGGATGGACGAGATGGACAAATTTCTACTAACTGGCCTTTGTAAAGGGCCACCTGATACACCCATGGCGCAAAACACCGTATTCCGCTGTACGCTCCTCCAATCCAAGTCCAACAATTGTATTTATGCATTGCTACGTGCAACTCGTCAGAATGGTGAGTAAGTTTTGGGAGCTGGATGAGTTTCCACCGAAGCGATTTCTAACCGTTGAAGAGGAGGCTTGTGAAAAGCATTTTCGTCAGCATTGTCGCCGCGCTGAAGACGGGCGTTATATCGTACGCTTGCCGTTTAAAGAATCTGTAACCTTAGGGGAGTCAAGAAACATAGCGGTAAGAAATTTGTTAAGAATGGAGAAACATTTTGCTGCTGATATTGAGTTACGCTGCCAATACACTTTTGAGCATGGGTTTTATGGAGCTTGTAGGCAACGCGCAACCGCATAAGAGTTACTACATGCCACATCACGCTGTAGTGAAGAACACCAGCTCCAATACTAAACTTAGAGTAGTGTTTAACGCATCGTTAAAGACGTCGTCTGGCTTCTCTCTGAACGATGGGTTAATGATAGGCCCACAACTACAAGAAGATCTGTTCTCGATGTTGGCGCACTTTCGAACTCATCGCTACGCTATGATGGCCGACGTCGAGAAAATGTATCGGCAAGTATACGTGGCAGAAGAAGATGCCGACTACCAACGCATAGTTTGGTGCGATGCGCCAACAGAACCTATTCGAGATTACCGCATGCTGCGCGTAACTTACGGCGTCGCCGCCGCGTCACACTTAGCTGTACGAGCGCTGCGCCAAGCTGCTTTAGACGCAGATGAAACGTCCAGACAAGCGGGTGTAATCATCATGCGCAACTTTTACATGGATGATCTACTTACCGGCTCCTTTTCGACCGACGAACTTATGAAGCTGCAAAATGATGTAACTACGGTTCTGTCTAATGCTGGGTTTGAGTTGCGAAAGTGGGCTACGAATTGCGAAGAGCTTAGAAGGAAAATACCGCACGCGTTCAAGCAAATCTCACACTTATTAGTTGATGGCGATGAAGTACGTACACCAGTGGCGGATCCACGGGGGGGTTTTGGGGGTTCAAACTCCCCCCCCTTGTGGTTTATCATAGATCCCACATTAATGTCTTTATAGATTCTGCGCCCAAATTTCCCAAATTGATCAAGGAAAACTCTATCATTCCAAAAGCAATGGTTGGATGGGTTTAGCTGTCCAAAGGCAAAACTCGACATTTATTTTCAGATTATATTTTATATGCACATATCCACAAGGTGAGGAAAGCGCTATACATGTGTATACAGATGGGTCTAAGACATCAGGAGTAGGGGCTGCGGTCTACTGCAGTGAACTGAATATCAGTATCAGTATTAGGCTGCCAGATCACTGTAGTGTCTTTCAGGCAGAGGTATTAGCGGTAAAGAGGGCAGCGGTAATGTTAGTCTGTAATCCCTTACGAAGGGGACGTATCAACTTATATATTGATAGTCAGGCGGCTATTAAGTCGATACTGTCGCATAGCACCTCATCTAGGTGTTTAGAGGACTGTAAAGAGGCCTTAAGGGTAATGTGTAGGGATAATAATGTCCATCTGTACTGGATCCCAGGCCACAAGGGGATATACGGCAATGACAAGGCTGATGAACTAGCAAAGAAGGGAGCAGTTCTCGGAGCGGAACACTCTTTGGACGTCCCGATTCCACTCAGTGAAATTAAACATAGGAACTATAGGTATATGATGGACCAGGCTGATAAGGCGTGGAAACAATCGCATGGCTGTAGAGTGTCCAAAATTATGTGCAAATCGCTCGATCCGAAACTAACGAAATGGTTGCTTTCCCTGAAAAGGGAAGAATGCAGACTTATAATCGGGGTCCTCACAGGACGCTGTCTTTTAGCATCACATGCGTTCCAAATGGGACTGGTTGATGAAAGTGAATGCAGAGGATGCGGACTGCAGGAGGAGACAGTGGAGCACGTTCTATGCTCCTGTCCTGCGTTTTCTAGGCTAAGACTTCGGCTACTAGGGAAAGTCTTCTTCAATGATATTAAACATGTATCCACAGTAGAGGTAAAGAAAGTCTTGGCATTTGCCAAAGGGACGGGAATGTTCTTCAGTTTGAGTCCGGGCTTCGAAGTATAGGTGTTCATGTTCAATGAACTTTCTGGTAACACTACGGACTTATCTAGTCTATGTGAGGCTATTAGTGGCCAGCCAGTATAACCTAACCTAACCTATCCACAAGGTGAAACAGGTACAATTGAATCAGTTCATTAAAATAGTTGTCCTTGTAGGCAATAATAACATACAATTACAACATATAGTTAAATAGAAAATACCCGAAATTTAGAGGAATTAAATCCAATACAATAAACGCGTACTATACAATCCAATCAACCACAAAAACAAGAATTAAAACGAGTACGAAGTTAAAATACTACAAGCGATTCATTCATAAAATTGAAATGTTTCAACAAAGGATAAAAAAGTGGCAACAGAGCTTTTCATCAGACCAAGGTTTTTATAAAATTCTAAAATTTGCTCATTTTCAACCATCTTTGCATCTTTGCAGTGGCGGTATAGTATAAATAGAAATAATAACTAAATGTCAAGCAAAAGAAATGTCAAAATTAATTTATTTTTCGCCGCGAAAAAACAAACGAATTCGAGCTTGAAGAATGATGGGAGGCAACTCGCGAAGTCTTCATCTTTTTATGACTAAACGATTTCCACCTCACTCGTCCAAAATACCGAATTTTCCCTTCTTATACAATATACGTTCTTTGGTTGCACGTTTGAAAATTTAGAACACGCAGTAGCGACCTCGCGCTTCAAATTATATCATATAATAACTGCTACCCTTCACTAGATGTCGCGCAGTGGTCAAGTTTATAATAAAGTAGCTTCAGAACCATCTGAAGGCGTCAAACCCGCATATGCCTGCTTTTTTAATTTATGAATTTATTAAATACATGTGCGTTATACATCGCACGTTTTATGCAATAGGGATTTAACTCAAAAAAATTTTTTTTTGGGAAAACACAAATAAACTTTTATAATTTCAAATAGTTTCCTTCTACAGCTAACTACAAAATCACTTTTATTTCCGCCGTTTTTATCTTTTTGAGTATTTAATAAGACTGGACTCCAAGGCACGACCCAGTTATTGAAATATATGGCAAAATCCCAGAAATCGAAAATTTCGAGTTAAATCCCTATTGCATAAAACGGGCGACATGTTGTTTAGAACTTCAATTGAAACCTCCTGCACTTTATGTGATGACATACATATTGTTAATTCTTCTTCTGACGAGTTTTATGGCCGAGCTTCTCTCCCAATTCGAGGTGTGCTCCTTTTTGTTTTTCCTACTAATTGGGTGGGCCTACAGTTTTATGCCGGCTCCGAACGGCGAATGCATTTTTTGTGAGAAGCTTTTTCATGGCAGAAATACTTTCGGAGGGTATGCCGCCCACTGCCGAGAGGTGACCGCTGCTCTTAAAAAACCCAATAATTGGATTTTTGCTAATTAGAAAAATTGTTTTGGTGTTTTCCTCGGACCGTGGTTTGAACCCGAGACCTCTGGCATAGCAGGCGTGCACTCTACCCACTGCACCACAGCGGCCAATAGTAGGTGGTATTAGCCCATATTTTCACCAGGGTCTGCCCTTAAAAAACATCTTCCAAAAAAAGAAATTTTCAAAACCCCCCCCTTGCCGAAATCCTGGATCCGCGCCTGACGTACACTATGTACCATTTGGAACACGAGCGACGATTGTTTATCTATCGCCGTGAATTTAACACCATTTCCTGCCGTTCCTACTAAAAGAGTCTCTCTCAGATTCGAGTAAACTCTTCGACCCACTTGGACTAATTGCACCATGCACGATATTGTCGAAAATTTGGCTCCAGAGAGAATCTGGCGCGCAGATGTTGACTGGGATGAATCGGTGCCTACCGATGTCGCGGAGGAGTGGATTTCTCACCGCCGGCAGCTGCCTGAGCTCACAGCTTTCAAATTAAATCGTTGGATTGGCGCCAGCGAATTCTCTGATGATGCTCAATATCACGTTTTCACGGATGCGTCACAACGCCCCTACGCTGCCGCGCTCTACTGCCGCGCGCACCAACCTGATGGAACCTTTAAGATTGTTTTAGTCGCCGCGCGCGCTTAAGTTGCGCCTTTAAAGAGCACTACTGTTCCACGATTAGAATTGTGTGCAGCGCATTCAGGCGCAAAACTTGTCAAGCAAATTTAGCTAAGTTTCGGTTGTGACATGAAAAAGTTATACGGGTGGACTCAGGGCCGTAGCCAGGAATTTATTTCGTGCGGGGTTTCATCATTGTGGTTTTTTTTTTTTGTTTTTGAGAAAAATATATAACCTATTTCGTGCACTAAATAAAAATAATAAAAACAAGTAAGGAAGCCTAAGTTCGAGTGGAATCGAACATTAGATACTCAGCTGTATGCTTTCATTGTTTGTTTGCGTTTGATGGAAACACGGTGCACTTAATATAAAGCGAGTGCTGCATAAAGTGGGCGTAGCCACGCCCATTTTCTAAATTTTTATCAGTCATCCAACTAAGCATATGAATATTATTCTTTGTGCAAAATTTCATTCCTTTATGACTTCTAGTTATAAAGATGTCACGTTACAAATTCCCAAAGAGTGTTCCAGATATATCTTTCTTAAAAAGTGGGCGTGGTCGTCAACCGATTTCGCTAAAATTTTCAAAATGTATTACCACAAGTAATAAAAGTGTACACACCAAGTTTAGTCATTATATATAAATCATTTGTCGAGTTATGGGCTCAGAAATCTCGTATATTCCTGTTTATAAAAAGAGGCGGTGCCACGCCCATTTGCCAAAATTTTTGTGTTTTTCGTTTTATATCCGCAGTTGGACTCCTGCTATAAAATTTCAATGATATGTCTTTATATTTGACAGAGATATCGCTTAAAATGTTTTTATTAGGTCACTTTATAAGACCCATATATAAAAGTGGGCGTGGCCCTCAACCGATTTCGGAAATTTTTCGTCCAAATATTTGACTAAGTAAGTATATCACGCATACTAAATTTCATCGATATATCTTCAACGGTTTCTGATTTATGACTCATAAAACTTTCAATGTTTGCCTCTTAATAAGTGGGCGTGGCACCGCCCATTTTCCAAAATTTTTGGGTTTTTGGTTTTATGTCCATAGTTGGACTCATGCGACAAAATTTCAATGATAGATCTTTATATTTGACAGAGATATGGCTTAAAATGTTTTTATTAGGTCACTTTATAATATACATATATAAAAGTGGGCGTGGCCGTCAACCGATTTTAACTATTTTCCGTCCAAACGTTTGCCTAAGTAAGTAAATCACGCGTATTAAATTTTGTCGATATATCTTTAATGGTTTCTGAGTTATGACATATAAAACTTGCAAGGTTTGACCCTTAATAAGTGGGCGTGGCACCGCCCATTTTCCAAAATGTCATCAAATTTCTTCCTAGGGGCCTGATCTCAACACGTGGGTAAAATTTCATCGCTCCAGCTATATTAGTGACTGAGATACCAAATTTCCGATTTTTTCTATATAGGAAAAGTGGGCGTGGTCATGGTCCGATTTCGCCCATTTTCAATACCAACCGTCCCAGTCTCGATATCAACTTGCATTTCAAATTTCATCAAAATATCTCAATTTTTGCGCGAGTTAGAGTGTTTACAGACGGACGGACGGACAGACGGACGGACGGACGGACGGACGGACATGGCTCAATCGATTTTTCTTTTCACCCTGATCATTTTGATATATATAAGTCTATATCTATCTCGATTATTTCACTCTGTTACAATCCACCGTTATGTGATTAAAACTATAATACTCTGTGTACTAGTACAGCTGAGTATAAAAAATTCTGGTTTCTAAAGTGCTATTTAGAAGAAATTTTTTTTAAGAAACTTTTGATTTTCAAATTAGGATTTTTATAAGAAGTTTTAAAAATCAGGAAACTTTTATTCATTTAAAAATTAGACTGTTTTATTACAAACACAATGAATACTTTATTTTTGGTGATTTTATCCAAGTGAAAAAAAATAATATTTTATGGACGAAAAACTCAGTTAGATTACCCAGCTTTTTTCAGCTGTAAAAGTCCGCCTCAAGATTTTTAGCTTATGCTGAGACTCTAACTTGTTTTTTTTTTTTTGCAATTTTGTTATTTGACATCCGATTTATAAATTGATAGATATGTCATTATTTTAGTCTTTTGAGCAGGGTTTGAAATTATTTTCAACTTTTTTTTCATTTCCATTGAATTTCATTAACACGCTTTTATTAGCTTCACCTGTATGTATGTATGTATGCATGTATGTATGTATGTAACTTCATCCCATCCTAAAAGTTGTAACATTTAATTAAATCTTTCAAACATTCAATTTTATTGTGTTCTCTATATTATTCCTATTCTCCTCCGGATTCGAAACATGACATCAACAGCCCAACGGCATCATATAGTAGGACATTCAACATTATACTTCAGGCTTCATTGCGGCTTTTATGTTACCTATCCTCAAAATAGCCTCTATGAATTTCATTCACTCCCGTATATAAGCCAATAAGTAACCAGCTTTCAGGGTACGGAAAAACTCACTCACGAACGCTCAAAAATACATTCTTCTCAAATCACAAACAAATGTTCAAAGAAAAACGTATAACCACTCAAATAGCGAGCGAACTAACGCACAACAGCCAGCGATCGCTCATAGCGATGGCGATAAACTCAATGCATAAATTCACTCAAAAATGAAGCTTGAAGCTTTCTGTTTTGGGTTTGTTGTATTTGCAATGAAATCAGCCGCATGTACATACATACGTATGCAAAGCAAGAACTGGTTTTGTTTGTAATTCATTTAATAGTAAGTGCTGAATCAACGAAAAGGAACCCTAATTCTATAATTGCATTTCACGTTTGGAAAGCAATTTTTATACAATGTTTTGTAAACGTGAGGTGAAAAAAATTTCATTAAAAATAAAAAAAAAAAAATGCGCCACTCGGGACTCGAACCTGAGCTCCTTGGTCCGTAGGCAGCATACCTCACCATTACGCTACAATCGTATCGGAACTTTGTTTTCTAAATTCGAATTTATTCAATCAGGTTTCTTTTTTTTTTGTTCTTTTCAAATGCTTCACCTCAACTTCTCTTCACTTTCTGATTGTAAAATTAACAAAACGTTTGGGAAATTTTGTATTTCCAAACTAGTTTGGAAAACCTTGAATAAAAGGGTTTGAAAAATATTGCATAATAAGCTAGTTTACTTCACTGCATATTGGGATTTTTGGTAGAAGTTATAAATACATATGTATGTAGATCTATTTCGGAGAACACCACATCCCATCAGACTTATTTTTACTTTTATTCTTGCGTCCGCATAAAACATCCTTTAATGAAAAATTTCACTAAAAAGTTAAAAATAAATAATAGCTTAAAAAAAACTAAAAAAACACGCTTTAATCTTAAAAATCGTACTAAAAATTGAGAAATAATTTAATTAGAAACAAAATGGTGAACGAAAATATAAGTATTTAAGGAAAAGCGTGGGGTGCTCAATAATATTTGAACATGAAAATATTCGATTCGTACAACTAGTACAAAAATATATCTAGTTGAGAAATTAAAGAGTACGATATATGAAATCTCAAAAAAGTCAAAATAAAATTATTAGTAAAAAAACACCGATTTTAAATATTTTTTGACATACTGAGCACCCCACGCTTTTCCTTAAATACTTATATTTTCGTTCATCATTTTGTTTCTAATTAAATTATTTCTCAATTTTTAGTACGATTTTTAAGATTAGAGCGTGTTTTTTTAGTTTTTTTAAGCTATTATTTATTTTCATTTGAAATTAAAAAATTAACAGCGCAGCAGAAGTATAAAAAATAAAAAGTTCTACTGTACTGCAACTGCGCAGCCTTAAGTTTCAAAAAATTATAGTCGACTGTTGCTGTATTGTGGAAATTTGTACAGCACAGCAAAGGGCAAACATAATTTCGAGTTCTTACAGCACTGTTGTTATTGATTTTTTTTAATTTATGGGAACACAATCGAAATTGTAATGTACAAAAAAAAAACCAATTTTAAAAAGCCGCACTTAAAACTAAAATTCTGTTTAACTGTGCTTTACTATCGACTGATCTCTTTAAAATTACACAGTAAAGCAACAGCACAAAAAACAAACAAATATATTCGACTGTTCTGTGCTTCGACTTAAGATATTTTCAAAGGAAATCGAAATTCAAAAGTTCTCAAAAATTTATGATAACTTTCGCAGAACAGCAACAGCTTATTTTTGAGACTGTTGGTGTTATGCTGGCAAACAGTGCTTGGGAAGCTTTATATTTCCTCCTAATGTCCTTTTATCTGCGAAGTCGTTTTCATATAGTTGGGTCACCTAGCCGAGTTTTTCGACCATAAAACATCCTTTTTGTTTCACTTGAAAAAAACTCGCCAAAAATAAAGTATTCATCGGATCTTTTTAATATTACGCTTAAAATGTTTGCAACAAAACAGAATAATTTTAAAAAGAATAAAACTTTCCTGATTTTTACAACTTCTTATAAAAACCAAATTTTTTCAATAATCGCAAAAAGTCAATAAAATGTTGACTTTGAAAGTTTAGTATTGAAAATAGGTGAAATCGGATTATAACAACGCACACATCCCATATATGGGATCTTTCGAAAAACACTCAAAATGTTATAATTCAGAAACTAATATAACCCGAGTAATGAATTTTCAGCCATGACTTTATGAAGCTATAAGGAAATATGCTAAAATTTTAGAAATGTAACATAATTTAATTTATAAGTGGTATGTCGTTAGAAGCGTTCTTTAATTACACTGGATCACAAAATGAAATTTTTTGTCTGTACTTTGGACGTGACCATCCTATCTATATGTAAAATCGGTCGCTGATTCCGAAAATCGGGCTCATTTTTAATTCTATGAGAAGGTTTTTGAGATATCGGCAATTTACCGTTATTTGGCCACTGGCTCCACTTAATCCTGTATACCTTTTTAACGCAGTGAGCTATCTTCCTTGGAGTGACACTCAACGAAAGAAAATTAAATTTCCTTTTCATCGCTGCTATAACATTTTTCTGTAACTCTTATAGTTTCTGAAATATTGACGATTCAATTTGAATTTTTTCGATTTTTTACGATTTTTTGAAGAAAAAATTGAATTTGTCAGGCAATATCTTTTAAACCAATGTCTTCACCTTCGGTTTTACTCCTTTACATGAAGCTCCATTCTATTGGGAAAAATATAAGCTATCAACGAAGAAAATCCATGGTAAAATGGAAAAGTTATAGGCGATCAAGTAAATACATCCAACTCGCGCAATGCCTCTGCACGGGTATATTCTATGCATGTTATACCCGTAAATGGGCTTTTACCCTGCAAAAATCATTGGATTATATGCTCCATTTGTGGTAGGTTGGAGTACTTTCAAAGTGACCACTAACATAGCCCAAACGACCGATTCGTGTATCTGCATCGGTTCGTAGTTAGCCGAACATAACAAAAACCAAATTTTTATGGCGACGACGACGATATGTGTATACATATATAACTACATACATAGATATGTTTGTATGTATACACGTCATTCGTCGTCGTCGCGATAAACATTTGTTTTTGTTGTTATGTTCGGCTAACTGTTAGGTACTCCATCAATTAATCCAATGTAGCTACTCCATGGATTAATTTGTTTGTTATGCGGGGCTGGAGTATATACTCCATTGCAATGACATGCAATGTTAAATGGACCATATTTTTTGTATGAAATGTGGCAAGTTATGGAGTAATCGGTTGGTCCATAGCGAGCACTCTATGGATTAGCGACTGGAGTACTCGGAATTTTTGCAGGGTATCTACTGCGCTGCCAATGTGCTGCTACTGCAGATGTGTAGGTATTGGTATAACATGCATAGAATATACCCGTGCAGAGGCATTGCGCGACTTGGATGTATTTACTTGATCGCCTATAACTTTTCTATTTTACCATGGATTTTCTTCGTTGATAGCTTATCTTTTTCCCAATAGAATGGAGCTTCACGTAAAGGAGTAAAACCGAAGGTGAAGACATTGGTTTAAAAGATATTGCCTGACAAAGTCAATTTTTTCTTCAAAAAATCGTAAAAAATCGAAAAAATTCAAATTGAATCGTCAATATTTCAGAAACTATAAGAGTTACAGAAAAATGTTGTAGCAGGGATGAAAAGGAAATTTAATTTTCTTTCGTTGAGTGTCACTCCAAGGAAGATAGCTCACTGCGTTAAAGAGGTATACAGGATTAAGTGGAGCCATTGGCCAAATAACGGTAAATTGCCGATATCTCAAAAACCTTCCCATAGAATTAAAAATGAGCCCGATTTTCGGAATCAGCGACCGATTTTACATATAAATAGGATGGTCGCGTTCAGAGTATTTTTTGGCTGTAGAGCAGTGTTATCTTTCGAACGGAGTAGATACGGTTTACGCGTATTTGTAACTTCAGCGAAAAGAATTTTTGATTGAAGTTGTAACCAAAAAAACTCAAAATTACGTTATCTCAAAACCCTAACCATAAGAAAATGGTTTTGATCTCAGCAGGTTCATACCAGCCCTCCCCTATACCTGAAATTCTTGGTATTTTCTCAAATTAATTATTCGTAAACTAGTGTTTTCAACATATAGCTTTGAATATGATAGAAGTAAAATTTATCTACCAGAATTTCGTGGGGGGTTCAAACACCCAAACCCCCCCCCCTAAATACGGCCTTGGGTGGACTGGCTCAACTATAACGCTGGCTTGGTTACATAGTCATCCAAGCCGATGGTGAGTCTTCGTTGCCAACCGGGTAGCTGCTGTGCAAGAAGTTATAGCTCCTGAGTGCTGGAGGCACGTCCGGGCAGAGGACAATCCTGCTGACTGCGCATCTAGGGATTTGGCTCCATCGAAACTGCTCGTTCATTATCTTTGGTGGCAGGGGCCTAGCTGGCTGGCTGAAAACGAAAACCAGTGGCAACATCAATCAGAAGAAGATTTAAAACAACTGACCAAGTGTAACTCCGATATCAGCTCCGAACTACGAACAAACAAGTCCATATCGCACGTTACCCAAACTACCGAGGATTGGGATCTTTTGTCAAGGTATAATTCTTTCACGAAACTCAAAAGGGTGACGGCCTACGCTTTACGATTCATCAAAAATCTACGATCAATTGCCAGTTAGCGCACTACTGGCACTCTCACTAGCAAAGAAGTTCATCAAGCTGAAAATGTACTTGTAAAGTAAACTTCACGCCTTTCCAAAAGTAATTGTTTCTTGCAGGTCAACCAAGCAAATACCTTTACGGAGTCGGCTAATCCGTCTTCAGCCATTTTTGGATTTAGAGGGCATTCTTCGTGTTGGCGGGAGAAGTCTCGTTCGCGCTATCTACCACAAATGCGTAAAATGTAAAGGTATCTCATAAAATTTTCGAAAGGCAGAGGTGCTAAATCATGCAAAGCGTATATATGTAGTTTCATATGCATGAGTACCGGCGCAATGCACCTCGAGATCGAGATTTGTCAACAGAAGGGGTTATTGCCAACACATGTATTCGGACAATGGCACTAATTTTGTTGGCGCTGAAAGGGAGCTACGCGCCGCTTACCACCGTTGCATGAGGGATGAAAAACTTAAAACATATCTGGCGAACATGCAGGTGACATGGCACTTCAACCCACCAAGCGCACCACACATGGGTGGTTATTGGGAGACAGGAGTGAAACGAGTTAAATACCATTTGAAACGCGCTCTCGGGAGCTCTTTATTAACATACGAAGAATTTTCTATACTGTTAATCGAAGTTGAAGCTTGTGTCAATTCACGACCACTCTACTGGCACTCTGCAAAATTTGATTGGTGAGCCAATCAAAGCGCTGCCCGAATCTGACACCGAAAATTTCTCAGGAACGTTACATCAACGATGGCATGCCATTGGTGCAATGCGACAACATTTCTGGTCTCGTTGGCGAACTAAATGGTTCGACCCTCCGCTAATTTGAAGGAAGACGACGTCGTTATTATCCACGATCCAAATAGTCCACCTACTAAATGGCGTCTTGGACGTATAACGCAGTGTCATCCCGGCTCAGATGGAATAGTACGTGTTGTGAAACTGAAGACGGCGGACGGTGAATTGGTACTGCCAATAGCGAAATTGACACTGTTACCAACGCAAAACGATATTTTTACCTTGTAATAGACCTACGTATATAATCTGAAATGTACTTATAATTTGAATTGTATTTAATTTTGAACTTATCCTGGTCGTTCCAGGCGGCCGGTATGTTTGTGCCCATCTGGCAACCCTTTTTTTTTTTTATTTTTTATTATTGATGTTCATGCCCATCTGGCATCCCCATTATTATTGTCTTTCTAGTATTTATTGGGGGACATTTTTTATTCGTCTTTTTGCTTTGAAGGTAACCTGCTGAATTTCAATAAAATGGAATCGAAATTAAGTATATTTGGTTTTCTTGGCACCCGCATTGATTAAACTGCAAAAGGTTGCTTACAATTTCACCCGCATTGATATTTATCAGCGTAAGGTATTCCATAATTATATATTTTATACCAACGCCTTTTGTTCGCTATTGTACGCAACAGGCGGTATCACGCCCAGGGCAAAGATTGAAGGTTTTATATGTCATAACTCATAAAACGTAGCAGATATATCAATGATATTTGGTAAGCGTGATGTACTCAGGCAAATGTTTGGACGAAAAATTTCCAAAATAGGTTGACGGCCACGCCCACTTTTATATATGGGTATTATAAAGGGGCCTAATAAAAACATTTTAAGCGATATCTTTGTCAAATATAAAGATACTATATCATATATATGAAATTTTGTGGCATGATCCAAATCTATATATATAAGGATGAAAGTTTGTTTGTTTGTTTGTATGTTTGTTCCCTATGGACGCCGAAACTACCGGGCCGATCACATTCAAATTTTGACACAATGATCACCTGGTATTAGATTGAAATTATAACCACATTTAATTCTGGTATCTCAACCCCTTGCCGAGATATAGGCCAAAATATGGACCCAGATTCCTCCGAAATATTTTTCTGCATTATTGGTATCAAATTAAAGATATCAATCAGAGCTTCAATAGAGAGTTCTTTCCGTTCCAATTTTCCAGACGGTTCTCCAGATAGAGACCAAAACGTGGACCCGGATGGCCCCAAATATTTTTTCGTAATATTGGTATCAAATTAAAGGTGCTGATCTGGGTATCCATATATATTTTACACTATACGGATATCTCAATCGGTTCCCGGGATTGAGGCCGAAACATGGACCTAAATAGCCCCCGAAATATTTTTGGCCATTATTGGTATCAAATTAAAGGTATCAATCAGAGCTTCAATAGAGAGTTCATTCCATTCCAATTTTCCAGTTGGTGCTCCAAATAGAGACCAAAACGTGAACCCGGATGGCCCCAAATATTTTTTCGCAATATTGGTATCAAATTAAAGGTATCAATCAGAACTTCAATAGGGAGTTCATTTCATTCCAATTTTCCAGTCGGTTCTCTAGATAGAGACCAAAACGTGTACCCGGATTACCCCAAATGTTTTTTCGCAATATTGGTATCAAATTAAAGGTGCTGATCAGGGTAGCCATATATATTTTACACTATACGGATATCTCAATCGGTTCCCGGGATTGAGGCCGAAACATGGACCTAAATAGCCCCCGAAATATTTTTGACCATTATTGGTATCAAATTAAAGGAATCAATTAGAGCTTTAATAGAGAGTTCATTCCAGTCCAATTTTCCAGTTGGTGCTCGAAATAGAGACCAAAACGTGGACCCGGATGGCCCCAAATATTTTTTCGCAATATTGGTATCAAATTAAAGGTATCAATCATAGCTTCAATAGGGAGTTCATTCCATTTAAATTTTCCAGTCGGATGACCCCAAATATTTTTTCGTAATGTTGGTATCAAATTAAAGGTGCTGATCAGGGTAGCCATATATATTTTACACTATACGGATATCTCAATCGGTTCCCGGGATTGAGGCCGAAACATGGACCTAAATAGCCCCGAAATATTTTTGACCATTATTGGTATCAAATTAAAGGTATCAATCAAATTATTGGTATCAAATTAAAGGTATCAATCAAAAAGGTACACAAACATTTCTGAAAATGGGCGTGGTACCGCCTCCTTTTAGTAGCAGGAATATACGACGAATAATTGACATATTATAACGAAACTTTGTTTATGCACTTTTATAACTTGTGGTAATACACGTTCAAAATGGTTAACAAATTCATCGAGAAATCCGTGATTAAAAATGAAAAAGTTGAACAAAAAATTGAATTTGTGATATATTTTTTACAGTTTCTCTGGCATTTATCAAGATATATTAACAGTTCGTTTACTGTTAAAAGCGGCAAAATGTCTTTTCAACGACATCAAAATCTTGATAGCATAAACAGAGAAAAAGTTATGGTACAATATATCACTTAACCTATGAAAAAGGGGTTTTTGGCCCCTAACTCCACATTTTGGGGGTGTATTGGAAATTCTAAGTATGCAGTCTTCGTATGCTTGGTAAGGCCTATAACATATGTTAACCTCGAACAAAGTACTTTCAGTTTTTTTTATTTTGTCACACAGTGTAATTTTTGTAAATAAAGGATGAGGGTCTAGTCACTTTCTTGGAACTTTTTAAAGCTGGAAACCCTACAGTTTGTTCCAGATTTAACTAGGAAACCTATGATTTGTATACTCTTCTCATTGTGCTCTTTAATCTGGTGTATCATTTGTGTAAACCATTGGTGGGCAAATGAAATGTAAGCATGTATTGGTAACCGCGAGCGTAAAGTGGCTACCATGGGACAAAAAACATTTGCAGTCAGTTGATTAACAAACAACAGCGAAGTAACATCGTGCGCCGCTTGATTGTTTTATGATACTATTTATGCGCGTACCTATATGTGTTTCTCACTCGCACTGTTCGCAGTGAAAAATTATTTAGAATTGCCCTAAATGCTTTCATTCATTAAATAGCGCATAATTTACTATTGCATAAAAAATAAAAGCCAAGCGACGATACGTGTCATCCCTTTGCTTACTGAAACACAACTGACATGAAAATTCTGTTCTAACACCACTGTGACTCAATTGATTTTTCGCTCTCAACAGCAACTGAAATAAGAGCGTAAGAATACGTGTGCTGAGAGTAACTGCTCATATGAGTCAAAACGCCCATGTAGGGTGTAAACCCATGTGCGATGTGTTAAAATGCATATGATCTGTCAGTTAGCACTGGCCATTAATAAATAACATATGACGGGATATATTTGTTCTGTCATATATTATACCATTACATTGTATGCAGACTATTAAAACAAAATTTTTTGTAGGGTGGGATGTATATATTTCAGATTTTGGACTCGTATGCAGTAAGTGGATTTTGCTTATTGTGGCTCATATTTTTTGAATGTATATCAATATCATGGTGTTACGGGGTCAACCGATTTTACGATGGTATACACGATATGATCGGATATTACCCGATGATTTGGTGGAAGTTCTGTTGGTGTGTTACAACTCCGGTTATATGTTTGGTAAATTAGAACGACTATATTAGTTCATAATAATCCACAATTTTTCTACTATTTTTCTTTAGGGGGTGTTCTTCTTTAATATTATACAGTGGAAACCTATTAAGTATTTGGACTACAGCTATCCTTGGTGGGCCCATGCGTTCGGCTGGTTTACAGCACTATCTTCGATGCTGTATATTCCCGCCTATATGTTTTGGCTATGGAGAAGGACACCTGGTGATGCGGGAGAGGTAAGTTGTAACCCTGCAGTATTTATCAGCTGGAAAACAGCACATATTTCCTACTGAATATTCAGTAGAGATGTAGTTCTAAAATCTGAAATTTCCCTTTCGTTTTTATATAAAGGTGGCGTCGAAAATCAACTACCTAAAAACTGCTGAACGAGAAGGGAGAGTTTCTGTAGGAAAAAAGGCCTGAATACGCAGGGAGAACTTCCATAGCATGTATTTCAGTACACCTGATGTCTTCACTGCGTGTTCAGTTATTTTTTCAGCAATGAATTTTAAACTTAGTTTCAGGGTATTTTTCATAATGAATATTCTACTGAATATGCACCTCCTTACCTCAAATTCTGCTGGGAAATTACTTTAATTCGCTTTTGTATGTGTACTTATAAATTTTAGGACTAATCCCAAATAACCACAAAACTTGTAACACTACACCTTTTCCACAAGTACTTCAGAAACCGTAAATTGTACTTCAGAATAGTCAATTGTACTTCAGAAACCGTAAAATGTAATTCAGATTAGTAAATTGTACTTCAGAAGGCGTAAAATGAACTTCAGATTAATCAATTGTACTTCGTAAACCGTAAATTGTACTTCAGAATAGTCAATTGTACTTCAGCAAGTGTAAAATGTACTTATACGCATTGAACCCGACCCCCTCAGAATTTGATGAAATTTTGCTGTAAAAAGCTACAATCATTCTTCCCAGCAATCATTGATTGTTCTTCCAATTTTATTGCAATGAAAATTTATTGCAGTTTTTTGATTGTAAAAATTGCAATTTGAAATAATTTGTGTTCCATAGATTGCAATAAACATTTATATAAAATTTTTGATTGTAAAATAACTACAATCAGCAATAATTTACCTTCCATTTATTGCAATAAATGTTTATTGAAATTTTTGGGGAACAAGTTCACTGCAATAAAATTTATTGAAATTTTTTGATTGTACAAATTTTCAATACAATAATTTACAAAAATTTCATTGCAATAAAAATTTCTCATAAATCATTTTCATTGTAAAAATTACAATAGCAATAATTGTATTGTAATAAATTTTCATCGTAAATCAAATTTGATTGAAAAATGTTTGATTGCAAGGCTTGCAATAGCAATCATTTTCCTCATAACTTTATACGAATGTATTGGGACTGATGAAAGGCAAGCGCTCGGGTAATTCGAGCAATACCCGGCATTCATTTAACACGGTTTGCGCGTAATAACCCATTTCCCGGGTCCATATGTATGTATGTACATTAGGGTGTCCTTAAAATCAGATTAGCGATTTTCTTCGATCTCACCCCCTACATCGTTAAAAGCATGATCAAAGATACCATAAATAAATTTTGGTCCCGATCGGAGACGGTTAAGGGGTGTCGCAAAGGGTTAAAAGTTTAGATAACCATATGGGACCCCGGGCGACACCCTTTAACCCTCTCCGATCAGGACCAAAATTTATATTTGGTATCCTTGAGTACAAGACTATCAACTTTGGCCATTAGATAAAAAAAAATTAATTAAATTTTTTGGTCTTTATATGGTAGTCTGAACTTTGACCCCTCTGCGACAACCCTTAACCACCTCCGATCGGCACCAAAATTTGAATTTAGTATTTTTGAGTACAGGACAATCGATTTACGCATTAGATATGCAAAAAACTAAACTTAAATTTTTGAGCCTCGATAGAGTTTTCTGGAGTTTGGCACCTGTGCGACACCCCTTAACGGTTTTCGATCGGGACAAAAATTTATATGTGGTATCTTAGACTATATTAGCATCGACCTAGGGGGTGAGGTTGAGAAAATATGCTATGTACCCGAATGTGCATATTGGCACACGGTACTGGTAATATTTGCAGTCGTCAATTTGTATAAAGTCTAGATGATAAGATGATGAGAAAGAGGTTGAGGGTGCGGATGGGATAAAATTGAATATGAGGATGGGGATAAGTATATATATATTTATGTTAAACAACCATACATACATATGTATGTAAGTAATGAGATATCCGGGAGTAATTAAAAAGCAAATGGTACACAAATAAATATATATCCTTATCCTCATCCACACCCTCATCCTCTTTCTCATCATCTTATCATCCAGACTTTATATGTACATATTGAAAACTGCAAATATTGCCAGTACCGTGTGCCCGACAGCGTCCAATATGTACATAACTACGTACATATGTATGTACCCAGGACATGGGTTATTACGCGGCTACTTGTGTGATATAAGTGCCGGGTATTACTCGCATTACCCAGTCCCAATGCATGCGTATAAAGTTATGAGGAAAATGATTGCTATTGCAAGCCTTGCAATCAAACATTTTTCAATCAAATTTGATTTACGATGAAAATTTATTACAATACAATTATTGCTATTGTAATTTTTACAATAAAAATGATTTACGTTTGAAGTTCATTGTAAATTATTGTAATGAAATGATTTACGAGAAAAGTGTATTGCAATGAAATTTTTGAAGTTAACTTCTTAGGCGGCGATACAGAGTTTTTGTGGAGAGTGAAATTTGAAATTTGATGCAACGGAAGTTGCCCCCGGAAATAGCAGCCATTTTAGTTGATTTTCAATTTTTAAAAAAATCAACAATCACAACCCCTCGCTTCCAGACCAGACGCAAAACCTCTGCGCCACCACGCCGCTTGCGTTGAGTATGTCAAATGCTGCACTTAAATTGAACTAACAAGTACAACTCACTCACCTATTGAAAGCAACAAGTAACAAGTTTGATATGTATTTGCAAATACATATGTACATATTACAATGAAAGTTCAGTTTAAGTGCAGCGTTTGACATACCCCAAGCAAGTGGTGTGGTGGCGCAGAGGTAGTGTGTCTGGTCTGGAAGCTAGGGGAGGTGGGTTCAAATCAAGCCAGGCTACTGATTTTTTTTATATTTTATTTTTTATTTTTTTTTATTTAATAATAAATAATAGCTTAAAATAAACTAAAAAGCACGCTTTAATCTTAAAATCGCACTAAAATTGAGAAATAATTTAATATAAAAACAAAACGATAAACGAAAATATAAGTACCTATTTAAGGAAAAGCATTAGGTGCTCAGTATGTCAAAAAAAATTTAAAATCGGTATTCTTTATTAATACATATTTATACCTTTCATGAGAATGAAATGGTATTATAACTTAGTGCCAAAAAATTTTTGTCGAAAGTACCAGAAGGAAGCGTGGGGGACCCACCAAAATATATACCGATATGATCAGAATCACGAGCTGAGTCGATTAAGCCATGTCCGTCTGTCCGTCGGTCCGTCTGTCCGTCTGTCCGTCCGTTCCCAATTTCCCAATTTAAACAGCTAAGGACGTGAAACTTTGAAGTAAATGTACCCATTTTGGCCCAAACAAGGTTACCGAAAATTGTCAAGATCGGACCACTATAACATATAGTTCCACAACATCCGATTATTCAGATATACACATTTTGGTGTATAACTCCTCCATTTTAATAGCTAACGGCCTGAAATTTTGAAGTATTTGTACCCATATGGGCCCAAACGGGACTACGGAAAATTGTTAAGATCGGACCACTATAACCTATAGCTCCTCTACAACCGATTGTTCAGATAAACACATTTTGATGTATAACTCCTCCATTTTAACAGCTAACGGCCAGAAATTTTGTACCCATATGGGCCCAAACGGGATTACCGAAAATTGTCAAGATCGGACCATTATAACATATAGCTCCCATAAAACCGATTGTTCAGATATGGACATTTTGATGTATAACTCCTCCATTTAAATAGCCACGACACCATTTTTTTAATAAATCTTTTCATAAATAACCCACAGTATTAAAATTATAAATTAAACTTAATCCGGCTATGTACATACATAGGTAACTTTTCATTTCCCCACTCATGAAAGGTATGAAGTCTTCGGTACGGCCGAAGACAGCCGCGCTTTTACTTGTTTTATTTTAAATTCTTTTGGAGATTTGTATGTACATGTATGTATGTACATATGTACACGTGTAAGTACATAAGAAATTCTAACCAGAACAGCGCTGTGGTGAAATAAACGAGGTGAGAATGTTAATAACACAAGAAGAAATTAGAGTACACAACTCACGTAACTAGCGCGGTAGCTCAGCTGTAAGATGCTAGGCTTCCGATTCAAATGAAGCTGGTTCAAGTCCAGGTCGAGTCAGTTTTTTTGTTGCTTTTTTTATTAAACAATTTTCTTTGTAATTTTTTATTAAATAAAAGTGCCACCCGAATATCGGGGATTACATACTAGTTAATTATTAAAATAAAAACGATTAAACAACCAATATAAAAACCAATCGGATGAGCTTGCCGATAAACAAAATCTAATAACAAGAATAAGCATCGCCTTTTCTATAAATAGAATTTGTACAAACAAAAACACACAACCACATGTATGTACATGCCATAGTTTTCATTGTAATATCCCTGCAAAAAAATGTGGGATTAATCCCGATATACGTAGATTTGTCCCGGATTGATTTCTTTCCACAATTAGTGCCCGATTATTCCCGAACGGGTATAAATTTATACTAATTGTAGACCAATTGTTCCCGAACGGGTATAAATCTAAATTGATTATATGTAGAAATTTTACAAAAATATTCAATGTATGTATGTATTAAAAAAACAATAGGTAAAACTAATTGGACAAGCTTTCTTTTAATAACAATTATGAATAATAATTTTGACAAAATTTTACCAAAAATATCCATTGAAAAATCAATTACGATTATAAACTCAAAACTCACTATTTAAAATATTTTAATTTATTGAATAGATTTCTTTACAAAAGTAAAACTTATTGTATAATCTTTATTTAAATAGGCATGAACATTTATAATTTTTAAAGATTGTTATAAAAAATAGCCTTGGCTAACAAAAAAAAAAATCCTCAAATATATTTTAAACTCGCATAAGCATTCTCAAAACTCTATATATTTGGAGGAAATACTTATTTTTTTTTTTAATCTACAAAATGAAATCTAATCGAATAAATTCTTCTAATATATAAAACGATTTATTTTTCAGAATTGGGTGAAAGCGATTGATCTATATTTGTACCCGTTCGGGTATACAAATTGAACAATTAGCCTCTTCATAGGACATTCTCGAACAAATGCGATCAATTCGCTACATAAAAAGAGATGTAAAATTGTATTAGTCGCGTTCACCCTTGCGATTGATCCCGGACACGTCCCGGATTAATCGGATTTTTTGCAGGGATGTATTTGCAAATTCGTTTCTCATATGATATATGAAACTTGTTACTTGTTGCTTTCGAGCAAATATAAATTGATGTAAGAAGTTAACTTCTATCACGTGTGCTGCGCTACACGCGGTTTTTTTTTTAAATTATTGTAATTGTAATTTTTACAATTAAAATGATTTACGGTCAAAGTTGATTGCAATGAAACTTTTGTAAATTATTGCAATTCTAATTCCTGAAATCAAAATGATTGATGGTGAAGGTCGATTGCAATAACATATTTCTCAATTTTTGAAATTTTTATTTTTACAATCAAAAAATTTACTAGCAATATGATTTACAATCAAAGGTGCTTACAATAATATACACTTTTTATGACTGCAATACAATCTGATTGCAGCTTTTTACAGCTCTGACCCAAACACAACCTAATTTTTACAAATTGCATTTTCGAAAAATTGTGGGCGTGGCAAGGTATCGAAATATTCCAAAAATGAGGATAATAGGTACTTTTAAAGTGTGATTACTAGGGAATGGCTTTACCGATTTCAAAGATCTTCATACCATTAGAAAGGTATTGAAATTAGCTTTAAAAATTACACTGTAAAAATATGTAGCACACTGAAAAAAAAATGTTTTCCAAAATAAAATTTGAAACTGAAAAAACACTTCAAAGATCAAGCGATTTTGAAAAATAAGTATTTTTTTAGAAAGGTCTATTTAATATATATAACATATCTGAAAACTAAAATGGCCTTTTTTATTTTTATTTTTTTATTTATTTAAGTAAATGCATCTCTTGGTTACTTTCTTATATTTTGATATCACACGTAAACTAATCAACCGATTTCAAAAATTTGTATACCGTTAGAAAGGTATTAAAATCACCTTTTGAAAACATTCACTGCAAAAATTCTATATTACACTGAAAAAAAAGTTTTCAAAATTTTTTTTCAAAATGAAAAAAAAAACTTCAAAGATCAAGCGATTTTGAAAAATAAGAATTTTTTTTAGAAAGGTCTATTTAATATATATAACATATCTAAAAAGTAGAATAGTGCTTTTTTTCTTTTCTTTTTAAAAAATTTTTAAGTAAAACCATCTCTTGTTAACTTTTTTTATTTTGATATTATTGTGTGACAATAAAAGGTATCTAGCTATACTTTAAAAGTTATACAGATTTTTTTAAATCCACGATACATCCGTCCGTTACTTATTACAAAGATAACGATAATTTAATTCATAGAACCTTTACCATAGTATCCGATTGTAATATCCATGATAGCATAGCAGTTCATCTGTATATTTCAAAGTTGTATATTAAATCTAAATAAATAAAAATAAAAAAATTAACTTTATCAAGTGTAAGCCAATTTATTGTGGGTGTTTGAAAAGTTTGATAATACGATTCTTGTTCGAATCTATTAGAATACTTGGTCATTAAAAGTTTATAGTACTATCTAAACGAAGGGTGTATGTTTATGTTGTACGTTTCGGCACTGCTATGCATAGGATCTATTGTTCCACATAAACATACATCCTTCGTTTAGATACTATTTCTACCTGTCTGTTAGCTTCATAGCGATATTCTAGGAATTTGTTTCAGTTGTTGCGGTAAACACCACAACAAACAGGTAGAAACAATTATTTTCGCTGTATCCTTTGATGAGCGGTTAAATATTTGTGTTATATATTTTGAGAATGCCTGAAAACTTTGACAATAGGATTAAACAAGTAAGGAAGCCAAAGTTCGAGTGGAATCGAACATTAGATACTCAGCTGTATGCTTTCATTGTTTGTTTGCGTTTGATGGAAACACGGCGTATTTTACATAAAGCGAGTGCCGCATAAAGTGGGCGTAGCCACGCCCATTTTCAACATTTTTATCAGTCATCCAACTAAGCATATGAATATTATTCTTTGTGCAAAATTTCATTCCTTTATGACTTCTAGTTACAAAGAAGTCTTGTTACAAATTCCCAAAGGGTGTTCCAGAAATATCTTTGTTAAAAAGTAGGCGTGGTCATAAACCGATTTCAATAAATTTTTGCGTGTCTATTAACACAAGTTATAAAAGTGTATAAACCAAGTTTCGTCATAATATCTCAATTATTTGTCGAGTTATGGGCTCCGAAATCTCGTTGATTCCTTTGTCTGAAAAGAGGCGGTGCCACGCCAATTTTCCGAAATGTTTCTATTTTTTGGTTCCGATCTATTGTAGAACTCATGCCACAAAATTTCAATGAAGTATCTTTATATTTGACAAAGATATCGCTTAAAATGTTTTTATTAGGCCACTTTATGATACCCATATATAAAAGTGGGCGTGGTCGTCAACCGATTTCGCTAAAATTTTGAACATGTATTACTACAAGTAGTGAAAGTGTATAGACCAAGTTTCGTCATAATATATCGATCATTTGTCGAGTTATGGGCTCAGAAATCTCGTATATTCCTGCTTCTAAAAGGAGGCGGTTCCACGCCCATTTTCCAAAATTTTTGTATTTTTTGTTTTACGTCCATAGTTGGACACCTTCCATAAAATTTCAATGATATATCTTTATATTTGACAGAGATATCGCTTAAAATGCTTTTATTAGGTCACTTTATAATACCCATATATAAAAGTGGGCGTGGTCGTCAACCGATTTTGGCAATTTTTCGTCCAAACATTTGCCTAAGTAAGTATATCACGCCTACCAAATTTCATCGATATATCTTCAACGGTTTCTGAGTTATGACTCATAAAACTTTCAATGTTTGCCCCTTAAAAATTTTCAATACCATCCGTTCCTGTCTTGATACCAACTTACATTTCAAATTTCATCAAAATATCTCAATTTTTGCGCGAGTTATCGTGCTCACAGATGGACAGACGGACAGACGGACAGACGGACGGACATGGCTCAATCGATTTCTCTTTTCACCCTGATCATTTTGATATATATAAGTCTATATCTATCTCGATTATTTCATTCTGTTACAATCCACCGTTAGGAAATCAAAACTATAATACTCTGTGTACTAGTACAGCTGAGTATAAAAAAATCTGTATAACTTCCAAAGTATAGCTAGGTACCTTTTTTTGTCACACAATAATATCAAAATAAACAAGTAAGGAAGCCTAAGTTCGAGTGGAATCGAACATTAGATACTCAACTGTATGCTTTCATAGTTTGTTTGCGTTTGATGGAGACACGGTGCATTTTTAAAGGGAGTGCTAGATAAAGTGGGCGTAGCCACGCCAATTTTCAAAATTTTTATCAGTCATCCAATATGCATATGAATATTATTCTTTGTGCAAAATTTCATTCCTTTATGACTTCTAGTTACAAAGATGTCACGTTACAAATTTCCAAAGCGTGTTCCAGAAATATCTTTGCTAAAAAGTAGGCGTGCTCATAAACAGATTTCAATAAATTTTTGCGTGTCTATTACACAAGCTATAAAAGTGTATAAACCAAGTTTCATCATAATATCTCAATTATTTGTCGAGTTATGTGCTCCGAAATCTCGTAGTGTCTTTTGTCGGAAAGGAGGCGGTGCCACGCCCATTTTCCAAAATGTTTCTATTTATTGTTTCCGGTCTATTGTAGAAATCATGCCACAAAATTTCAATGAATTATCTTTATATTTGGCAAAGATATCGCTTAAAATGTTTTTATTAGGCCACTTTATGATACCCATATATAAAAGTGGGCGCGGTCGTCAACCGATTTCGCTAAAATTTTGAACATGTATTACTACAAGTAGTGAAAGTGTATACACCAAGTTTCGTCATACTATATCGATTATTTGTCGAGTTATGAGCTCAGAAATCTCGTATATTCCTGCTTCTAAAAGGAGGCGGTGCCACGCCCATTTTCCAAAATTTTTATATTTTTTGTTTTATGTCCATAGTTGGACACCTTCCATAAAATTTCAATGATATATCTTTATATTTGACAGAGATATCGCTTAAAATGTTTTTATTAGGTCACTTTATAATACCCATATATAAAACTGGGCGTGGTCGTCAACCGATTTTGGCAATTTTTCGTCCAAACATTTGCCTAAGTAAGTATAACACGCCTACAAAATTTCATCGATATATTTTCAACGGTTTCTGAGTTATGACTCATAAGACTTTCAATGTTTGCCCCTTAATAAGTGGGCGTGGCACCGCCCATTTTCCAAAATTTCACCATATTTCTTCATAAGGGCCTGAGCTCAATACGTGTGTGAAATTTTATCATTCTAGCTCTATTAGTGACTGAGATACAAAATTTCCGATTTTTACTATATAGGGGAGGTGGGCGTGTTCATGGTCCGATTTCGCCCATTTTCAATACCATCCGTTCCTGTCTTGATACCAACTTACATTTCAAATTTCATCAAAATATCTCAATTTTTGCGCGAGTTATCGTGCGCACAGACGGACAGACGGACGGACATGGCTCAATCGATTTCTCTTTTCACCCTGATCATTTTGATATATATAAGTCTATATCTATCTCGATTATTTCATTCTGTTTCCACCGTTAGGAAATCAAAACTATAATACTCTGTGTACTAGTACAGCTGAGTATAAAAATGGTGTCTTGCAGAGGCGGGCGCTTCATACAAGCTGAGAAGCCCGGCTTGCGTACATATTTTCGTTCATTTCATTTTACAAATTTCTTTAAAATCTGGTTATTTTACGTTTTAAATGCGTTTACTATTTAATTTCTCAATAATATAGCCCCCACTGTACATCCGGTGCCTAAAAGCATGCTAAGAAAATAGCGCAAATACACCACCAATCCACCTCAAAATGTGTATTTTGTTTGTACAGCCAATCACAACACAGTGAGCATGCTTTAACGTTTCAACAGATTGGCTTTTACCTGGCTTTCAAAACAGGATAACATAGCTTGTTTTCTCGCTTTCTCTAAGGAGAAATCAATTGCTTATTTTCATACTTAAATTGAAAAAAAAACTAGCAAAACACTTTTTCTACTCAGCTGTACTAGTACACAGAGTATTATAGTTTTGATTTCCTAACGGTGGATTGTAACAGAATGAAATAATCGAGATAGATATAGACTTATATATATCAAAATGATCAGGGTGAAAAGAGAAATCGATTGAGCCATGTCCGTCCGTCTGTCCGTCTGTCCGTCTGTCCATCTGTGAGCACGATAACTCGCGCAAAAATTGAGATATTTTGATGAAATTTGAAATGTAAGTTGGTATCAAGACAGGAACGGATGGTATTGAAAATGGGCGAAATCGGACCATGACCGCGCCCACCTCCCCTATATAGTAAAAATCGGAAATTTTGTATCTCAGTCACTAATAGAGCTAGAGTGATAAAATTTCACACACGTATTGAGCTCAGGCCCTTATGAAGAAATATGGAGAAATTTTGGAAAATGGGCGGTGCCACGCCCACTTATTAAGGGGCAAACATTGAAAGTTTTATGAGTCATAACTCAGAAACCGTTGAAGATATATCGATGAAATTTGGTAGGCGTGATATACTTACTTAGGCAAATATTTGGACGAAAAATTGCCAAAATCGGTTGACGACCACGCCCACTTTTATATATGGGTATTATAAAGTGACCTAATAAAAGCATTTTAAGCGATATCTCTGTCAAATATAAAGATATATCATTGAAATTTTATGGAAGGTGTCCAACTATGGACGTAAAACAAAAAATACAAAAATTTTGGAAAATGGGCGTGGCACCGCCTCCTTTTAGAAGCAGGAATATACGAGATTTCTGAGCCCATAAGTCGACAAATAATCGATATATTATGACGAAACTTGGTCTATACACTTTCACTACTTGTAGTAATACATGTTCAAAATTTTAGCGAAATCGGTTGACGACCACGCCCACTTTTATATATGGGTATCATAAAGTGGCCTAATAAAAACATTTTAAGCGATATCTTTGTCAAATATAAAGATAATTCATTGAAATTTTGTGGCATGAGTTCTACATTAGATCGGAACCAAAAAATAGAAAAATTTCGGAAAATGGGCGTGGCACCGCCTCTTTTCAGACAAAGGAATCAACGAGATTTCGGAGCCCATAACTCGACAAATAATTGAGATATTATGACGAAACTTGGTTTATACACTTTTATAACTTGTGTTAATAGACACGCAAAAATTTATTGAAATCGGTTTATGACCACGCCTACTTTTTAACAAAGATATTTCTGGAACACCCTTTGGGAATTTGTAACAAGACTTCTTTGTAACTAGAAGTCATAAAGGAATGAAATTTTGCACAAAGAATAATATTCATATGCCTAGTTGGATGACTGATAAAAATGTTGAAAATGGGCGTGGCTACGCCCACTTTATGCGGCACTCGCTTTATATAAAATACACCCTATATCGAACAAACGCAAACAAACAATGAAAGCACACAGCTGAGTATCTAATGTTCGATTCCACTCGAACTTAGGCTTCCTTACTTGTTTATTTTTCACATGAAATTTGTATGGGGATGAGAAGCTGGCTTCGGCATTCAACAGTATTCACAGTCATATGCATATTTGATATTTTCGTTTGCATGTACATACTTATGTACATAATTTCTTACATGTACATTAAGGTGGAGTGAAAACATATGGAGATTTTTTTTTTGTTCTTTTTTTGAACGTACCAGCAATGAAAAGTTGCCTTTATACGAGTTAATGAACCCCACAAAATTTTATGGCGATAGGATGACGTTTTGAACTGCCCCCAGCCCCGCAAAGTTGGAAGCAATAAGCACGATCTGGTACAAATATGAAATTTTGAAAATTATAAAATCAAAAAACTAAGTATGAGGATTGATAAAGATGGCTAAGCTGAGTATTAAGGTGAATACTTTTTTTTTGAAAACAACAACAACAGAAGTTATTAAAGGTCAAAGTTTATATTATGCATTTTTCAAATTGCAATTACTTAAAAACTACTGAACCGATTTCGAATAATTTTATACCATTCGATAGGTACTTTGATTCCCTTTAATTTGGTATACATTTTATATATGAAAAGTAACACCCTCCTTGCGGGAGTCAACCCCCTTTTACCCCCCTTACGTTTAATATATAAAATGTATATCAAATTAAAAGGAATCAAAATACCTATCGAATGGTATAATAATATTCGAAATCGCTTCAGTAGTTTTTAAGTAATTGCAATTTAAACAAGTAAGGAAGCCTAAGTTCGAGTGGAATCGAACATTAGATACTCAGCTGCATGCTTTCATTGTTTGTTTGCGTTTGATGGAAACACGGTGTACTTTATATAAAGCGAGTGCTGCATAAAGTGGGCGTAGCCACGCCCATTTTCTAAATTTTTATCAGTCATCCAACTAAGCATATCAATATTATTCTTTGTGCAAAAATTAATTCCTTTATGACTTCTAGTTACAAAGATGTCACGTTACAAATTCCCAAAGGGTATTCCAGAAATATCTGTTAAAAAGTAGGCGTGGTCATAAACCGATTTCAATAAATTTTTGCGTGTCTATTAACACAAGTTATAAATAAATTTTTAGATATTAGATAATAAGCAAATACACTTGCTACTGCCGAAATTTCCGTCAGTACCTATAAGGAAATTAAAAATACCTCTGCGCTTTTGTGTGAGATTTCCCTATAAGTTTAGCGTCATCAATCAAAACGTGAACCCGGCTGACCCTCGAATGTTTCTGAGCGATATTAAAATTTCATCACTCTAGCTATATTAGTGGCTGAGATACCAAATTTCCGATTTTTTCTATATAGGAAAAGGGGGCGTGGTCATGGTCCGATTTCGCCCATTTTCAATACCAACCGTCCCAGTGTCGATACCAACTTGCATTTCAACTTTCATCAAAATATCTCAATTTTTGCGCGAGTTAGAGTGTTTACAGACGGACGGACGGACAGACGGACAGACGGACAGACGGACGGACGGACGGACGGACGGACATGGCTCAATCGATTTCTCTTTTCACCCTGATCATTTTGATATATATAAGTCTATATCTATCTCGATTATTTCATTCTGTTACAATCCACCGTTATGTGATTAAAACTATAATACTCTGTGTACTAGTACAGCTGAGTATAAAAAACTACATGTAAACAAACAAGTAAGGAAGCCTAAGTTCGAGTGGAATCGAACATTAGATACTCAGCTGTATGCTTTCATTGTTTGTTTGCGTTTGTTCGATATAGGGTGTATTTTATATGACACGAGTGCTGCATAAACAGGGCGCAGCCACGCCCATTTTCAAAATTTGTATCAATCATCCAAATAAGCATATAAATATTATTGTTAGTGCAAAATTGCATCCCTCTATGACTTTTAGTTACAAAGACTTCACGTTACAAATTCCAAAAGGGTGTTCCAGAAATATCTTTGTTAAAAGGTAGGCGTGGTCATAAACCGATTTCAATACATTTTTGCGTGTCTATTAACACATGTTATAAAAGTGTATAAACCAAGTTTCGTCATAATATCTCAGTTATTTGTCGAGTAATAGGCACGTAGATTCCTTTGTATAAAAAGAGGCGGTGCCACGCCCATTTTCCAAACTTTTTTATTTTTTGTTTCCGGTCTATTGTAGAACTCATGTCACAAAATTTCAGTGATAGATCTTTATATTTGACAGAGATATCGCTTAAAATGTTTTTATTAGGTCACTTTATAATACCCATATATAAAAGTGGGCGTGGTCGTCAACCGATTTTGGTAATCTTTCGTCCACACATTTGGCTAAGTAAATATATCACGCGTACCAAATTTCATCGATATATCTGTAACGGTTTCTGAGTTATGGCTTATAAAACTTTCAATATTTGCCTCTTAATAAGTGGGCGTGGCACCGCCCATTTTCCAAAATTTTTATATTTTTTGTTTTATGTCCCTAGTTCGTCTCCTGCCACAAAATTTCAGGGATAGATCTTTATATTTGACAGAGATATCGCTTAAAATGTTTTTATTAGGCCCCTTTATAGTTCCCATATATAAAAGTGGGCGTGGCCGTCAAACGATTTTGATAATTTTTCGCCAAAACATTTGTCTAAGTAAGCAAATTACGCAAAACAAATTTTATCGATATATCTTCAACGGTTTCTGAGTTATGACATATAAAACTTTCAATGTTTGCCCCTTAATAAGTGGGCGTGGCACCGCCCATTTTCCAAAATTTCTGTACTTTTTGTTTTATGTCCGTAGTTGGACTCCTGCCACAAAAATTCAGTGATAGATCTTTATATTTGACAGAGATATCGCTTAAAATGTTTTTATTAGGCCCCTTTATAGTTCCCATATATAAAAGTGGGCGTGGCCGTCAACCGATTTTGATAATTTTTCGCCAAAACATTTGTCTAGGTAAGCAAATTACGCATACCAAATTTCATCGATATATCTTCAACGGTTTCTGAGTTATGACATATAAAACTTTCAATGTTTGACCCTTAATAAGTGGGCGTGGCACCGCCCATTTTCCAAAACTTAATCAAATTTCTTCATAACGGCCTGAGCTAAATACGTGGGTAAAATTTTATCACTCTAGCTATATTAGTGGCTGAGATACCAAATTTCCGATTTTTTCTATATAGGAAAAGTGGGCGTGGTCATGGTCCGATTTCGCCCATTTTCAATACCAACCGTCCCAGTCTCGATACCAACTTGCATTTCAAATTTCATCAAAATATCTCAATTTTTACGCGAGTTATCCTGCGTACGGACGGACGAACGGACGGACGGACGGACATGGCTCAATCGATTTCTCTTTTCACCCTGATCATTTTGATATATATAAGTCTATATCTATCTCGATTATTTCATTCTGTTACAATCCACCGTTATGAAATCAAAATTATAATACTCTGTGTACTAGTACAGCTGAGTATAAAAATAAATATAATAATAAACAAGTAAGGAAGCCTAAGTTCGAGTGGAATCGAACATTAGATACTCAGCTGTATGCTTTCATTGTTTGTTTGCGTTTGTTCGATATAGGGTGTATTTTATATGACACGAGTGCTGCATAAACAGGGCGCAGCCACGCCCATTTTCAAAACTTGTATCAATCATCCAAATAAGCATATAAATATTATTGTTAGTGCAAAATTGCATCCCTCTATGACTTTTAGTTACAAAGACTTCACGTTACAAATTCCAAAAGGGTGTTCCAGAAATATCTTTGTTAAAAAGTAGACCACGCCATAAACCGATTTCAATACATTTTTGCGTGTCTATTAACACATGTTTTAAAAGTGTATAAACCAAGTTTCGTCATAATATCTCAGTTATTTGTCGAGTAATAGGCACGTAGATTCCTTTGTATAAAAAGAGGCGGTGCCACGCCCATTTTCCAAACTTTTTTATTTTTTGTTTCCGGTCTATTGTAGAACTCATGTCACAAAATTTCAGTGATAGATCTTTATATTTGACAGAGATATCGCTTAAAATGTTTTTATTAGGTCACTTTATAATACCCATATATAAAAGTGGGCGTGGTCGTCAACCGATTTTATTAATCTTTCGTCCATACATTTGGCTAAGTAAATATATCACGCGTACCAAATTTCATCGATATATCTGTAACGGTTTCTGAGTTATGGCTTATAAAACTTTCAATATTTGCCCCTTAATAAGTGGGCGTGGCACCGCCCATTTTCCAAAATTTTTATATTTTTTGTTTTATGTCCCTAGTTGGTCTCCTGCCACAAAATTTCAGTGATAGATCTTTATATTTGACAGAGATATCGCTTAAAATGTTTTTATTAGGCCCCTTTATAGTTCCCATATATAAAAGTGGGCGTGGCCGTCAACCGATTTTGATAATTTTTCGCCAAAACATTTGTCTAAGTAAGCAAATTACGCAAAACAAATTTCATCGATATATCTTCAACGGTTTCTGAGTTATGACATATAAAACTTTCAATGTTTGCCCCTTAATAAGTGGGCGTGGCACCGCCCATTTTCCAAAATTTTTGTATTTTTTGTTTTATGTCCGTAGTTGGACTCCTGCCACAAAAATTCAGTGATAGATCTTTATATTTGACAGAGATATCGCTTAAAATGTTTTTATTAGGCCCCTTTATAGTTCCCATATATAAAAGTGGGCGTGGCCGTCAACCGATTTTGATAATTTTTCGCCAAAACATTTGTCTAGGTAAGCAAATTACGCATACCAAATTTCATCGATATATCTTCAACGGTTTCTGAGTTATGACATATAAAACTTTCAATGTTTGACCCTTAATAAGTGGGCGTGGCACCGCCCATTTTCCAAAACTTAATCAAATTTCTTCATAACGGCCTGAGCTCAATACGTGGGTAAGATTTTATCACTCTAGCTATATTAGTGGCTGAGATACCAAATTTCCGATTTTTTCTATATAGGAAAAGTGGGCGTGGTCATGGTCCGATTTCGCCCATTTTCACTACCAACCGTCCCAGTCTCGATACCAACTTGCATTTCAAATTTCATCAAAATATCTCAATTTTTACGCGAGTTATCCTGCGTACGGACGGACGGACGGACGGACGGACGGACATGGCTCAATCGATTTCTCTTTTCACCCTGATCATTTTGATATATATAAGTCCATATCTATCTCGATTATTTCATTATGTTACAATCCACCGTTATGAAATCAAAATTATAATACTCTGTGTACTAGTACAGCTGAGTATAGCAAAAGAAAAAAACAAACTTCAAAATACCCGAATTGTTCAAATACCCGTACAAACATACGGGTAATAAACAAACAAACAACTGTTCGAGCATTTGAACAACAATTGTTCGGGCTACTCGAAAATGTTCAAAAAAAAATCAAGAGCTCTAGTAAATACGAACATTTTTATGTTAAATATGTTCATTGTAAAATGGCAAAATCAAGAAAAACATTTCAAATTTAAAAATGTTAATTTTTATTTTAAGCACTATGAAAATTTGAACCAAAAAATTTCGTTTTATTCCAGTAATTTTCATTTTTAATTTAAACATGCTCCTTTTTCAATCCTAAATACATTTTAATTTTTAATTTTCATTTTTAATTTATAAATTTCCATTTTTAAAATAAAAATGACCTGGTTTAAAACCTTCATCATCAAAATAAAAATTTTATTTTTGATTCATTTTCTCTGAGTGTACAAACAAAAAAATGTGCATCAAGAAAACAAAAATAAACAAGAACAAATAAAACAAGTAAGGAAGCCTAAGTTCGAGTGGAATCGAACATTAGATACTCAGCTGTATGCTTTCATTGTTTGTTTGCGTTTGATGGAAACACGGTGTAGGTACTTTCTATAAAGCAAGTGCTGCATAAAGTGGGCGTAGCCACGTCCATTTTCAACATTTTTATCAGTCATCCAACTAAGCATATGAATATTATTCTTTGTGCAAAATTTCACTCCTTTATGACTTCTAGTTACGAAGATGTCACGTTACAAATTTCCAAAGGGTGTTCCAGAAATATCTTTGTTAAAAAGTAGGCGTGGTCATAAACCGATTTCAATAAATTTTTGCGTGTCTATTAACACAAGATATAAAAGTGTATAAAACAAGTTTCGTCATAATATCTCAATTATTTGTCGAGTTATAGGCTAAGAAATCTCGTATATTCCTGTTTCTAAAAAGAGGCGGTGCCACGCCCATTTTCCAAAATTTTTGTGGTTTTCGTTTTATGTCCGCAGTTGGACTCCTGCTATAAAATTTCAATGATATATATTTATATTTGACAGAGATATCGCTTAAAATGTTTTTATTAGGCCACTTTATAATACCCATATTTAAAAGTGGGCGTGGTCGTCAACCGATTTCGCTAAAATTTTTAACATGTATTACCACAAGTAATAAAAGTGTACACACCAAGTTTCGTCATTATATATCAATTATTTGTCGAGTTATGGGCTCAGAAATCTCGTATATTCCAGCTTCTAAAAAGAGGCGGTGCCACGCCCATTTTCCAAAATTTTTACGGTTTTTGTCTTATGTTCGTAGTTAGACTCCTTCCATCAAATTTTAATGATATATCTTTATATTTGACAGAGATATCGCTTAAAATGTTTTTATTAGGTCACTTTATAAGACCCATATATAAAAGTGGGCGTGGTCGTCAACCGATTTTGGAAATTTTTCGTCCAAACATTTGCCTAAGTACATATATCACGCGTACTAAATTTCATTGATATATCTTCAATGGTTTCTGAGTTATGACTCATAAAACTTTCAATATTTGCCCCTTAATAAGTGGGCGTGGCACCGCCCATTTTCCTAAGTTTTTGTGCTTTTTGTTTTATGTACACAGCTGGACTCATGCCACAAAATTTCAGTGATAGATCTTTATATTTGACAGAGATATCGCTTAAAATGTTTTTATTAGGCCCCTTTATAGTTCCCATATATAAAAGTGGGCGTGGCCGTCAACCGGTTTTGGCAATTTTCCGTCAAAACATTTGTTTAAGTAAGTAAATCACGCATACCAAATTTCATCGATATATCTTCAACAGTTTTTGAGTTATGACTCATAAAGCTTCCAATGTTTTCTCCTTAATAAGTGGGCGTGGCACCGCCCATTTTCCAAAATTCCATCAAATTTCTTCTTAGGGGCCTGAGCACAACACGTGGATAAAATTTCATCACTCTAGCTATATTAGTGGCTGAGATACCAGATTTCCGATTTTTTCTATATAGCAAAAGTGGGCGTGGTCATGGTCCGATTTCGCCCATTTTCAATACCAACCGTCCCAGTGTCGATACCAACTTGCATTTCAAATTTCATCAAAATATCTAAATTTTTGCGCGAGTTAGAGTGTTTACAGACGGACGGACGGACAGACGGACAGACGGACGGACGGACGGACGGACGGACGGACATGGCTCAATCGATTTCTCTTTTCACCATGATCATTTTGATATATAGATATAAGTCTATATCTATCTCGATTATTTCATTCTGTTACAATCCACCGTTACGTGATTAAAACTGTAATACTCTGTGTACTAGTACAGCTGAGTATAAAAATACATATGAAGACAAAAAAAAACAAGTAAGGAAGCCTAAGTTCGAGTGGAATCGAACATTACATACTCAGCTGTATGCTTTCATTGTTTGTTTGCGTTTGATGGAAACACGGTGTAGGTACTTTATATAAAGCAAGTGCTGCATAAAGTGGGCGTAGCCGCGCCCATTTTCAAAATTTTTATCAGTCATCCAACTAAGCATATGAATATTATTCTTTGTGCAAAATTTCATTCCTTTATGACTGCTAGTTACAAAGATGTCACGTTACAAATTCCCAAAGGGTGTTCTAGAAATATCTTTGTTAAAAAGTAGGCGTGGTCATAAACCGATTTCAATAAATTTTTGCGTGTCTATTAGCACAAGTTATAAGAGTGTATAAACCAAGTTTCGTTATAATATCTCAATTATTTGTCGAGTTATGGGCTCAGAAATCTCGTATATTCCTGCTTCTTAAAAGAGGCGGTGCCACGCCCATTTTCCAAAATTTTTATGCTTTTCGTTTTATGTCCGCAGTTGGACTCCTGCCATAAAATTTCAATGATATATCTTTATATTTGACAAAGATATCGCTTAAAATGTTTTTATTAGGTCACTTTATAATACCCATATATAAAAGTGGGCATGGCCGTCAACCGATTTCGCTAAAATTTTCAACATGTATTACCGCAAGTAATAAAAGTGTACACAGCAAGTTTCGTCATTATATATCAATTATTTGTCGAGTTATGGGCTCAGAAATCTCGTATATTCCAGCTTCTAAAAAGAGGCGGTGCCACGCCCATTTTCCAAAATTTTTGTGTTTTTCGTTGTATGTCCGCAGGTGGACTCCTGATATAAAATTTCAATGATATATCTTTATATTTGACAGAGATATCGCTTAAAATGTTTTTATTATGTCACTTTATAATACCCATATATAAAAGTGGGCGTGGCCGTCAACCGATTTTGACAATTTTTCGTCCAAATATTTGCCTAAGTAAGTATATCACGCGTACCAAATTTCATCGATATATCTTATACAGTTTCTGAGTTATGGCTCATAAAGCTTTCAATGTTTGCTCCTTAATAAGTGGGCGTGGCACCGCCCATTTTCCAAAATTCTATCAAATTTCTTCTTAGGGGCCTGAGCTTAACATGTGGGTAAAATTTCATCACTCTAGCTATATTAGTGGCTGAGATACCAAATTTCCGATTTTTTCTATATGGGAAAAGTGGGCGTGGTCATGGTCCGATTTCGCCCATTTTCAATACCAACCGTCCCAGTGTCGATACCAACTTGCATTTCAAATTTCATCAAAATATCTCAATTTTTGCGCGAGTTAGAGTGTTTACAGACGGACGGACGGACGGACGGACAGACGGACAGACGGACGGACGGACGGACGGACATGGCTCAATCGATTTCTCTTTTCACCCTGATCATTTTGATATATATAAGTCTATATCTATCTCGATTATTTCATTCTGTTACAATCCACCGTTATGTGATTAAAACTATAATACTCTGTGTACTAGTACAGCTGAGTATAAAAATAAACGAGAAAAAACAAAGTTCAAATACGCGAATTGTTCAAATGCCCGTACAAACATACGGGTAATAAGCAAACAAACGAGTGTTTAAGCATTTGAGAAGCATTTATTCGGGCTACTCGCAAAGGTTAAAAACAAAAATCGAGAGCTCTAGATCAAAGTCAATGACGGAACGCAATCAGACTTTTAGATAATACAGCAAAGAAAATTACGTAAGTGGCTAATGTTTATGCTTCACACATACATGGGCTTGCCCAGACAATTTATGCTAGGTCCGCCACTGGTGTCTTGGCTATTTAAATGGAGGAGTAATACACCAAAATGTCCATATCTGAAAAATCGGTTGTATGGGAGCTATATGTTGTAATGGTCCGATCTTGACAATTTTCGGTAACCCCGTTTGGGCCCATATGGGTACAAATACTTAAAAATTTCACGCCGTTAGCTGTCAAAATGGAGGAGTTATACACCAAAATGTCCATATCTGAACAATCGGTTGTAGGGGAGCTATAGGTTATAGTGGTCCGATCTTAACAATTTTCGGCAATCCCGTTTGGGTCCATATGGGTACAAATACTTCAAAAATGCAGACCGTTAGCTGTTAAAATGGAGGAGTTATACACCAAAATGTGTATATCTGAATAATCGGATGTTGTGGAACTATATGTTATAGTGGTCCGATCTTGACAATTTTCGGTAACCTTGTTTGGGCCAAAATGGGCACGTCTACTTCAAAGTTTCATGTCCTTAGCTGTTTAAATGGGAAAGTTATGCACAAATTACTTCCAAAAATTTCATGTATATCTGAATAATCGGTTGTTTTCTATATGTTATAGTAGTCCGTTTCGGCCGGTTCCGACAAATGATCAGCTGCATATAAGAACATACCTGTATTCCGAATTTCATTCAGATATCTCAAAAACTGTGGGACTAGTTTGCGTTCACACAGACGGACGGACGGACAGACGGCCAGAAGGACAGACGGACAGACGGACAGACGGACATGGGTTAATCGACTCAGCTCCTGATTCTGATCATATCGGTATATATTTTGGTGGGTCCCCCACGCTTCCTTCTGGTACTTTCGACAAAAATTTTTTGGCACTAAGTTATAATACCATTTCATTCTTATGAAAGGTATAAAAACACCATTCTACTTTTTAGATATGTTATATATATTAAATAAACCTTTCTAAAAAAAATACTTATTTTTCAAAATTGCTTGATCTTTGAAGTGTTTTTTCAGTTTCTAATTTTATTTTGGAAAACTTTTTTTTGGTGTACTGAAAAATTTTTACAGTGTATTTTTTAAAGCTAATTTCAATATCTTTCTAATGGTATGAAGATCTTTGAAATCGGTAAAGCCATTCCCTAGCAATCACACTTTAAAATTACCTATTATACTCATTTTTGGAATATTTCGATACCTTGCCACGCCCACAATTTTTCCAAAATGCAGTTTGTAAAAATGAGGTTATGTTTGGGTAGGTAAGATGTACCTCTATGCAAAATTTCATCAAATTCTGAGGGGGTCGGGTTCAAAATGTTCGTTTTTTTCAGCCTTTGATATGAAATTCATCATAATTGCATTTGTACATATCGTCGCTCCGGAAGAAGTAAGACGCATGCCAGTAATTTTTCGACAAAAAAGGCGCATCAAAAATATGTCGGGGAAGAAAGACGCTTTACAAAACATGTCGACGAAGATAGACGCATTAAAAAATATTTCGACGAACAGAGACGCATTATAAAATATTTCGACGAAGAAAGACGCATTAGCATTAATATTGACGAAGAAAGACGCATTACCAAACATTTCGATAAAGAAAGACGCATTACAAAATATTTCGAGGAACATAAACATTTTGGATAATATTCAGATTCGGCTTAAAGAAGCGTGGGAACCTTCTTCAAAACGTTTTTTTCATACTTATTTTTATTGAATCTTTCTTGTGTAGAAAATAACAATAATTTAGAAAATCTTAGAAACTAATACAATAAATTATACTGGTCGGCAACGAAATCCTCCTCTTAGGTTTGATGATTGATTTTAATGGATTTTGGGGCGCGGATTACGAAAATCATATTAAAGAAAGTCCCATTAGGTTTTAAAGTTATTTAGTAAAATTAGTTTTGGCCAAATTAGGCTAGGTCTTCCCAGTTTTTATACTCAGCTGTACTAGTACACAGAGTATTATAATTTTGATTTCATAACGGTGGATTGTAACAGAATGATATAATCGAGATAGATATAGACTTATATATATCAAAATGAACAGGGTGAAAAGAGAAATCGATTGAGCCATGTCCGTCCGTCTGTCCGTGTGTCCGTCTGTGCGCAGTCTAACTCGCGCAAAAATTGAAATATTTTGATGAAATTTGGAATGCATGTTGGTATCAAAACTAGGACGATCGGTATTGAAAATGGTCGAAATCGGAGTATCTAATGTTCGATTCCACTCGAACTTAGGCTTACTTACTTGTTTATGCTCAGTTAGACAACATGCTGTGCTTACGCTTTTGAAGGATGTACAAAAATATAAATAGTATTTATAAATTTTTGAACGTAATAAAATGTTTTATAGCCGCGAAATTATTGCCGATTACGTTGGGGAAAGCTATAATAATAATTTGTTTATTTAATGTATTAGCTCGTTCAGAAGGCGCAAATTGTTTCACTTTCTGACCAATGATATCTACACAACAGTTGTGCTCAACAGTTACGACTTCTGAACCTAGCCAATAACTGGATTCATACCCCCTCAATGGAATGTGGCTCAGATGAAAAGGATTCTGAAACCCCGAAAACTCCCATAAAAATGTTCGCCAAATCTCACATAGGTACATATCTGTCTGGATTTAGGTAACAATATTTCCTATTTTTAAACATGAATATCTCAGAAACTAGATCCAATACAGATTCCAAATTCAGCGCGCCGAAATCGTTTACAAAGGCATAATTTAATTTCTTCAACAAAATTTTTTTTTAAACTTTGTCCGCCCGTATAATTTGACAGAACATTCATCTACGTAACTATTGAGTCCAACAGCTGTCAACAGTTGGGTATTAGTTTAGCTCAACCGCTGATTCTTAGACTCAACCATTAGTATTATGAGTAAAATTTCTTACATGTTTTGGAAGCTAAGGCGTAGTACTTTCATCGTGTTACGGAAGTGATTGTACCCTAAAATTGAATAAATTGAATTCTTTTTTTTTATTTCAGAAAATACGTTCGATCGTGCGAATAGACGACGATGTTACACACCTGAGAGAAAAAATGCAGCTGGAAGCAGCGAAACAAAATAACCAGAAAGCAGTGTAAATAGGTACTACTTATTGATAGGGGAAATTAATAGATCCATTTTCCATTAAATATCATGAAATAAGTTATCTTCACTTAAACATAAATATTTTCCAAGTAAACTAAAATCCAACAAAAAATAATATCCCTACAGTAGTAGCACGTCTTACTATGCGCGTCGAGGACGAGTATATTTCAAACTCTGGCGCGAAATAATAGCATTTTTCAGATTTTTAAGCCACGAAAATTTGTCAGTTTCAGTTATATATATAAATCTAAACCTCTTTGGCCGTTGAACTAAAATGCGACGTTCATAGCTTAAACTCCTTGTCGCAAACATATATTTTGCTGTGGGTAACGCGTTTCAGATTGTCGCCTTAAAGAGTGGCACATACCTACATTTTTTTTTTTTAATTTCTGATTCAGACTTCTCAGTATACCTAAACTATGTTTTTATGAGTAACTTTAATCCCGAATAGGTCCTAAAATTATTGGAATTAAAAATTAAACAAAAGCTAAAAACTCTTGTAAAATGTACGTGTTTTGGTTACAATTCTCAACCGAAAAGAAAATTGTTAATTTTACCATTTCCACACTATTATTTTTAGTTCGAAACACTTAGAGGTTACGTAAATGATTTTCACGCATTATTAATATAGCATCGCACTTCAGGTATGACACCACATATTAAAAATAATATTCATGTGACATAACTAGACTGCGGATCTTTATGCAAAAAATTTAAAATACTTTTTGCTTGCTTGTTTTTCCGACAGGGTAGGAATATGATGTATTGAGGAACGATCCTCCGTCATCCCTTGTCAAGTTTGGTTTGGAGACAAAGCGGTTTCGGCTAATATGCGCCATCTTCAGTGTCTTTTTTCGAAAACCAAACTTGACAAGGGATGACGGAGGATCGTTCCACAATACATCAAATTTAAAATGCTTTATTAAGTGTTATATTGATTCAAAACTATATATTCGCATTCCAAAACGAATTTTCTTGCTCTGTTTTGAATATGCAAAATATATGCAACTTATATGCAAGTTATATGCAAGTTATATGCAAATTAAAAATACACCTTTTTCATATAAAATATGGAATTTTAAGTGATATAAACAATAAGTAATTACAGTTGAATGCAAAAATCATTTGTTGTATGCTGGAACATTTGTTCCATGGAAATAAATAACCCATTAACACCCAAAACAAAACTGCAAATGGTAACTAATTTTTAACACGCTTTTATTAGTTTCACCTGTATGTATGTATGTATGTATGTAATTTCTAGCTGCTGCCTAAATATATGCAACATATTTACTAATGAGATTAGGTTATAACCACCGCTATGTACCAGCAGATGGCGCGCGTGTATTTATATTTTCAAAATATTCACTTATTATTATAATAATTTTTAATGTAAAGAGATAATTTTAGTTGTAGTTAAGACCACAATATACTACAATTGTTTTCTCCAGATTCTGAATGCCGAAATTGTGACGCTTATCGGTTAATATCAGTTTATATGCTGAAAATGAACGCTCAACATCACAAGGTGTAACCGGAGCATACTTAAATTTGCTCCAAAATCGACTGGGAATCTGAATTTGAGATTCTAGTATTCTGTTGTCACCTGAAAGTATTTTGGCTACTCTTGATATGTCTTCAAAAGCAGGGTTCCTTTTTGTAAATATGCAAGTTATATGCAAATATGCAAGTTATATGCAAATATGCAAGTTATATGCAAATATGCAAGTTATATGCAATATGCAAAATATGCAGAAATAAATATGTAAATTTAGAATATTTAATTAATAACATTCATTTTTCTCTTTTGAACCATATCGCTATCTCTTCTCCTTAAAAATATGCAATTGCATAAAGATCCGCAGTCTAGACATAACATACTATTGATATAACACCAAAAGTTATCACATCAATAATTATTGGTATGTAGGGTTGCCAGATGAAAAGTGGCGAAAGGGGGATCGACGAGATCAAAACGGGGGAATTTGGGGTACAACTTATAAAAAATGGGGTATTTTTGGGAGGCAAATAAAACTAAATGTATTAAAAAAAAATTGGTTTATTCACTTTTTGGACATAAGAAAAATTCGTCCTACCTTAAGAAAACTACCACCGATTTTTTGTATTTGAAGAAAACTAGTACTTTAAATATGTATTTGAAAAAGTAGCACTCGATTTTTGGCTGACGAAAGCTAGCGCTTTAAATTTTTGGAAAAGTAGCATTTTTGAAAGTTGAAAGTGCTACTTTTAGTACAGAATTTTTAAATTTGCGAGTTTTCGTAAGAAATATTGAAAGTGCTAGTTTTCGTATGGTATGACGGTAACAACACACATATTTATGTAAATTATGTAAATATTATAAATTAGGCTGAACATACATACATACTCTGAAAAAAATACCCGTAGTTAAATCAACAACTTTCCGCTGTTGAATCTCCGTATTTGATTCAACAGCAAAAGTATTTGTTTTAACGGCAAAGTTTTTGATTCAACAAATTTCCGTAGTTAATTCAAAGACGTGCGTTGTTGATTCAAGAACTTGCTTGCTGTTAAACATTTTTTAAGTAAAAAGAAAGAAGGATTTGAAATAAAAAATAAAAAAATAAACAAAATTTTTCAAATTCGTTCAATTTGTTTAAATTTTAAAATAAAATAAAGAAAGTAATATACATACATACATACATACATAAATAAAAAAGATTAATTAAACAAAAACTAATATCTACGTTTGTATTTATATGGCCGTTTTAATTCTAATAATTATTTTATGTGAATTTAAATGAGCTATTGGCCATTTTTTAATGAAGAAAAATTTAAAAAAAATTTTTGGTAGAAGTTATGGATCCATTTCGGAAACTACCACATCCCCTCATCAGACTTCTTCAAGCGGCCTCAACCGAGAATCGAACTTAAGTCTTTCGATTGGTAGTCACAGGTCTATCCCATTGAGCTACCACCGCCGTCAGCTTTGTTTCGCTTAAATTTCAATTTTGCCTCCATTACAATCCACATACCAACAACAGTAGCTTAATGACACTCTGCCTTTGCTACCTTTTATGTTGGTGCGATTGTGTGTTTGGTTTGTACAAAGTTCTAAAGCTATTAACAAGCAAAGCTTTTGTACAGGAAATGCTTGTTATTGTTTTCAGACTTTTGTTTTTCGGCAGGCTCTCCGATATACATATTTACGTTTGTATTTATATGGCCGTTTTAATTCTAATAATTATTTTATGTGAATTTAAATGAGCTATTGGCCATTTTTTAATGAAGAAAAATGGAAAAAAATTTTTTGGTAGAAGTTATGGATCCATTTCGGAGACCACCACATCCCCTCATCAAATTCAATTTTTCTTCATTAAAAAAATGGCCAATAGCTCATTTAAATTCACATAAAATAATTATTAGAATTGAAACGGCCATATAAATACAAACGTAAATATGTATATCGGAGAGCCTGCCGAAAAACAAAAGTCTGAAAACAATAACAAGGATTGCCTGTACAAAAGCTTTGCTTGTTAATAGCTTTAGAACTTTGTACAAACCAAACACACAATCGCGCCAACATACTAGGTAGCAAAGGCAGAGTGTCATTAAGCTACGGTTGAGGCCGCTTGAAGAAGTCTGATGAGGGGATGTGGTGGTCTCCGAAATGGATCCATAACTTCTACCAAAAAAATTTTTTCAATTTTTCTTCATTAAAAATGGCCAGTAGCTCATTTAAATTCACAAAAACTAATATCTATTCATAAACTCAGCTTTTTTTGATGTCGTGAGAGTTGTCTGCAGATGTACTGATGCTTTTGGAAATGGTGAATGGATGAATGACTAAAGTTCGTTTGGTGACGGCGGGCCTTAGTATTAATATTACTACATATCGGGCCCTAACTGCCAAAAAGTGTATCCAACAAAAATTAAATTTTACAGGAGTTTTTTTTTTATTTTCTTTTCATACAGTTGGTAATCAGCCTTGAAATTTATTTATGGCCGGTTTCACAATCTGCGGTTAATTTAATCGCTGGTTAGTTTGACGTAAATTGTATGGCGAGCTGTCAAATAAATTGGTTCACCGGGCAAAAATCTCTGGTTAAGTGCTTAACCGGAGGTGGTGAAACCGGCCCTAAGTCTATGAAATTGTGGGAGTGATTAAAAACGCTAAAATCGATAATTTTGTTGGATACAGTTTATGGCGGTTAGGGCTCGATAAGCAAACATACATACATATATTATATGTATAAAAAAATAAAATAAAATAAAATAAAATAATATCTATTACAGTGGCGTAGTAAGAGAATTTTTCGGGGGGGGTCACAGCCAATGTAAAAAATTTACCAGAATTAAAATAAAAATTACCAAAAATCTAAAATTTTTTTTACAAATGATCAAAATGTAATTTTTTTCAGAAATTGGAAATTTGTAACGTGACATCTTTGTAACTTCTTCTTCTTCTTGATTGGCGCTTAACCCTTTCGAACCGGCTTTCAACCGCTTGAGTATATAACATTTAACTAGTTTCCCACAATTAAGTAGCTTATAACTAAAAAATCCACATTCAAATTATTTCCATTTTTATCAAGGTGTGGGTGGTGGTAAACCATTGTACCACCAGTGCTGTTGTGTGGTACAGCATATGTACCATCAGTCCTTAATCTGCTAAGAGTTATTGATTATTTCAACGAATATATTTTCTTATATTTTATTCAAATAATGCATTTTACATAATATAGGTATTTATATTCACGAAAAAATACTTTTAAAATTAATATGGAGATGTATTAATTTGATTTATTAGTCTGATAACTTGCAAAGCAACCCATGCAAAGTGGTATATCGCATATCTGGCACATTTACTTTGTTCTCGTTTGCTTTTTGTTGCGCCGAAAATTTTCACAACGTCTTCTAGTATTAATAGGAGCTGGTAAATGCATAGATATAATGCCCAGATTCTTCTGTCCTGCAGATATGTGCCCCATTGCTTGAGACCTACGTCTGGTTGCAGTTTTCTTATCTTCAAATATTAGTGATTCTGCTAATATTATTATGAAATCGATAAATTGAAGTTTTTCTCATCGGAGATCGCAATAAATGACCGAAGATTTGGCAGCGGAAATCATTAAAAGACGATAGAACACTTTTTTCCGCGGTTTCTTTCTTGTAGGACATAACAAACATATATCCCAGCAGAATTGCTATTTCCCCAGCATCACTTTTCGATATATTTGGTGATTGTTTTGCGGTTCCAAATGTAAAAATGCGTTCGTTTGTACATTTCGCGGTATATACACACAAACTTCGAGGGAAATTTTTTTGAAATACTGAAAATGGTGACGAAGTACGTGGAATTTCGAGACTTATATTACACTCACGATGTTCGTTTGTAATATTCTTAGGTATAAAATTTGGCTGAGGACAAGACCATGACCTTTGGTTCGAAGTCATGGAAATCATGTTATCTTCGAGCTCTTGGTAAAATTCTTCCGATTCATTTTCATTTACACCTTCAGCTGCATGGGATTCCCTATCGAAAGATAAAGATGAAGATATTAAAGATTTTTCGCTATCCGCATTCGAGTCCGGTTCGTAATTATCAGCATTTCCGCCAGAAAAGTCCCCACTTTCATCCCCACCTTCATTGCCAACGTCAGAATAATCTCCATAAACATCCAGCGTCTTTGCTATTTCATCTTCACACAAGTTTTCGACATATTATTTCTTTGTAAAACAAAAAACAATAAGTATGTAAAGATTGACGAAGGGTACTGCTGGTACACATATGTACCAGTATAAAGGACTGCTGGTACGTATACGTACCAGTTTTGTAAAACTCAAAATATACAATAATAAATATCCAAAATTTGTCATTATCAATACTTATCCTCATAAACGAAGTCAATATCTTTATCTGTTATATAATTTTTACTACTTTGCACTTTGTTTTGAATAACTAATACTTGCAAAAAATGTACGCGTTCGCATGCTTCGCTGTTTCACTCAAAGCTGTGTGTAAACTGTGAGCGCGAATGAGCTCCTTTTTATATGTACCATTAGAAAAACCAGCAGGCTTCGTCCGAGTATATTCTTTTCAAGTTTGAGTGCAAACTTTAGGAGTTATCCCATAATAAAATTTAGTGGTACATATGGTGTACCAGGAGGTTTGAAATGGTAAACCGTCTAGACGATTCTGGCCGCGTCCAACAGAGCGCCCCAATTGCTTCTGTTTCGTGCAGCATGGCGCCACTTGGGAACACCTAGGGAGGCAGCATCGCTGTCCACCTGATTTTCCCAACGCAGAGGAGGTCTCCCTTTTCTTTTGCGTTCAGCGGGTTTCGATAGAAATGCTTTCTTGGCCGGAGCGCCTTCGTCCATTCTCACGACATGACCTGCCCAACGCAGCCGCTGGATCTTTATTCGCTGAACAATGTTGATGTCTGTGTAAAGCTCGTACAGCTCATCGTTAAATCTCCGTCGATACTCGCCCACGCCAACGCGCAAAGGTCCATAAATCTTACGAAGAACTTTTCTCTCGAATGCTCCAAGTGCCATCTCATCTGATTTTGAAATTGTCCATGCTTGTGCGCCGTACATGAGGACTGGAACGATGAGCGTCCTGTAGAGTGTGATTTTTGTTTGTCGAGAGAAGATTTTACTTTTCAGTTGCCTACTTAGTCCGAAGTAGCATTTATTGGCAAGCGTGATTCTTCGTTGGATCTCCGTGCTGACATCATTCTTGGTGTTAATGCTGGTTCCCAGATAGACGAAGTCCTCAACAGTTTCGAATTTGTAGCTATCAACATTGACGTGGCTGCCAAGGCGTGCTGTTTCTTTGTGTGATGGCAGGAGGTACTTCGTCTTGTCCTCGTTAACCGCCAAACCCATTTTCTTAGCCTCTTTATCCAGCTTGGAGAAGGCAGAACATACGGCGCGAGTGTTAGTGCCAATGATGTCGATATCATCGGCGTAACTAGAAGTCATAAAGGAATGAAATTTTGCACAAAGAATAATATGCATTTCCGGAAGAGTAAAATTTCAACAACAAAATTGGGTTTATTCATAAAACTTTATTAAGGAGTAATACTTAAGATTATTTTATTCCATTTATTACGTGTTTTGAAGTGCACAATATCTCTCAAAACAGCGATTAATAGGAAAAAAATTAATTGAATAAAAAATATCCATATTTCGCTATTGATAAATAATGAGCGATGTGAGTAAGTACTTTTGACTACTCTTTTGTGATTTTCTGCATTTGTTACACGTATGATTGTCCAAAAAATAGTCTCCCATCATATACTCGTACCAAGACCCTTGATATCACCATTCAAAAACTATTAAGTCCTGATGAAATCTCTCACAATTTTCATCACTTTCAGCACCTAAGCTTGTAGGGAAATTATTAAGATTTTTTCTGATTTTAGGACAGTCGAATCTGAAATTTCTTTAAAAAAATTCGATTTTATTTCAAATTTTTTTCATTATTTTTGTTTTTGTAACCAAACTACTTGACCAATTTTGGAGTGTGAAGGCAAAAAATGTCTGTTGGAGCTCCCTATACCAGCTCCTCCTAGATATCAAATCGCCACGATGTCTAATAAAACTTTTTGATGCACTTATGTGATGCAATGTTTGCATATATGGCTTTTTCCACGTTTTTACCAATATCTCAAAAACTGGGTCTGGTTATTTCATTTTTGGTGGTTAAAGTTGATCAAAATTTGTCGAGTAGTGTAATTGTAGCGTTTGTTGAGCCGTAGGAAAGTGGAGGAACCGTAGGAATTTTAACACAAAAGAGCGAGTATGGGTACAAAGAATGTAAATTGTGATAAAATTCCTGCGGTTCTTGCACTTTCCTACAGCTCAACTAACGCTAAAATTATAAATAATACTTCGTGAAAAAGCGCTAAATTTCGAATTACCAATTTCGAGAAATTAATATTCTCATTGATTTTTTCCTGTAAATCATCTCTTAGTTAAAGGTGGTTTTATGGTCAGATGAATTTTATACAAAACGAATCTTTCGGGGGGGGTTTTGTCCCCAAAACCCCCCCCGTTACTACGCCAATGATCTATTATATTAAAAAAAAATATTTTTTTTTTAATTTTCTTGAGGTTAACTTAAATGCGTAAATATTTGCTTCAATGGTGCCCGTTTCCCGACCAAAAACTTTTGCGGTTAATTCAAAAGCAAAAGTTGTTAGCTTAAATACGAAAAGTATTTGAATCAACGGTGCTCGCTTTTGGACTAAAATTTTTTGCTGTTAATTCAAAAGCAAAAACTGTTATCTTAAATTTAAAAGTATTTCATTCAACAGTTTCCGTTGTTAACTTAAATACGAAAAGTATTTGAATCAAAAACGCTCGCATCTTTGAAACAACAACGGAGCGTTGTTGGGCACATTTCAACTGCGGAAAATTGTTCATTTAATTGCAAAAGTCTTTGTATTTACAACGTTTTTTTTTCAGAGTATATCTTGTTATATGTATATGTGGTCACATCGAGTCAACTAAGTCTACTTATTTTTGTGGAATTTTTACCAAGTCTTACTTTATCTATATTATTAATACGCTAACATAAATTTTGTTCCATCTTCTCCGTCGAAACTACGGAACCGATTTTAAAACTAAGCACACCATTAGAAAGATATTGCTCTCGAATAGAACTGCGCCAATTTTCATGAAAATTGGTTGGAAAATGCGTCCACAATCGTCGTTGGAAAATTGCCGTGTGGTTGTTGTTGCATGCTTTTGCACACAACAGAGCTGTCTCAATGCGCAAGCATATGTAGCTGACTTTGTGCGTTTTCACCAAACTTACCATGCAATTCGGAGCATGTTTGGCTGGATGTGGTGTGTAGTTTCAAAGAAGTAGAAACGTAAAAAGGTAGCAAAAGCACTACAACAAAAATATAAAGTCAAGAAATAAGTAGGATAAGAAATAATAAATAAAGTAGAAATAGAATGAGACAATTATGTACATATATTGTACATATGTATCTATGTATGTATGTAGTTAGAATAATTAGTAGGACGAGTAACAACAACAACACCACACCAAATATAACAGCAACAACAACATCTACAAACCAAAACAATATCTACAAACAACAACAACAATATATTAGCAGTGACAATGAGAAAAAGCACTATAACAACAAGTAAGGAAGCCTAAGTTCGAGTGGAATCGAACATTAGATACTCAGCTGTATGCTTTCATTGTTTGTTTGCGTTTGTTCGATATAGGGTGTATTTTATATGACACGAGTGCTGCATAAACAGGGCGCAGCCACGCCCATTTACAAAATTTGTATCAATCATCCAAATAAGCATATAAATATTATTGTTAGTGCAAAATTGCATCCCTCTATGACTTTTAGTTACAAAGACTTCACGTTACAAATTCCAAAACGGTGTTCCAGAAATATCTTTGTTAAAAAGTAGGCGTGGTCATAAACCGGTTTCAATACATTTTTGCGTGTCTATTAACACATGTTATAAAAGTGTATAAACCAAGTTTCGTCATAATATCTCAGTTATTTGTCGAGTAATAGGCACGTAGATTCCTTTGTATAAAAAGAGGCGGTGCCACGCCCATTTTCCAAACTTTTTTATTTTTTGTTTCCGGTCTATTGTAGAACTCATGTCACAAAATTTCAGTGATAGATATTTATATTTGACAGAGATATCGCTTAAAATGTTTTTATTAGGTCACTTTATAATACCCATATATAAAAGTGGGCGTGGTCGTCAACCGATTTTGGTAATTTTTCGTCCACACATTTGGCTAAGTAAATATATCACGCGTACCAAATTTCATCGATATATCTGTAACGGTTTCTGAGTTATGGCTTATAAAACTTTCAATATTTGCCCCTTAATAAGTGGGCGTGGCACCGCCCATTTTCCAAAATTTTTATATTTTTTGTTTTATGTCCCTAGTTGGTCTCCTGCCACAAAATTTCAGTGATAGATCTTTATATTTGACAGAGATATCGCTTAAAATGTTTTTATTAGGCCCCTTTATAGTTCCCATATATAAAAGTGGGCGTGGCCGTCAACCGATTTTGATAATTTTTCGCCAAAACATTTGTCTAAGTAAGCAAATTACGCAAAACAAATTTCATCGATATATCTTCAACGGTTTCTGAGTTATGACATATAAAACTTTCAATGTTTGCCCCTTAATAAGTGGGCGTGGCACCGCCCATTTTCCAAAATTTTTGTACTTTTTGTTTTATGTCTGTAGTTGGACTCCTGCCACAAAAATTCAGTGATAGATCTTTATATTTGACAGAGATATCGCTTAAAATGTTTTTATTAGACCCCTTTATAGTTCCCATATATAAAAGTGGGCGTGGCCGTCAACCGATTTTGATAATTTTTCGCCAAAACATTTGTCATTTCATCGATATATCTTCAACGGTTTCTGAGTTATGACATATAAAACTTTCAATGTTTGACCCTTAATAAGTGGGCGTGGCACCGCCCATTTTCCAAAACTTAATCAAATTTCTTCATAACGGCCTGAGCTAAATACGTGGGTAAAATTTTATCACTCTAGCTATATAGTGGCTGAGATACCAAATTTCCGATTTTTTCTATATAGGAAAAGTGGGCGTGGTCATGGTCCGATTTCGCCCATTTTCAATACCAACCGTCCCAGTCTCGATACCAACTTGCATTTCAAATTTCATCAAAATATCTCAATTTTTACGCGAGTTATCCTGCGTACGGACGGACGGACGGACGGACGGACGGACGGACATGGCTCAATCGATTTCTCTTTTCACCCTGATCATTTTGATATATATAAGTCCATATCTATCTCGATTATTTCATTATGTTACAATCCACCGTTATGAAATCAAAATTATAATACTCTGTGTACTAGTACAGCTGAGTATAAAAAGAAATAGACGGAATAAGTAGAATAAAAAAGAAAAAGTAGGAAAGAAAGGGGGAAAAGGAACGTCGAGAAATAGAAAGAAGCAATTAGCAAGACTAGAAACAACGATAACAACAACAGTAAGGTTTTTTACCGTTATTTTAAGAAAATTTATTTACGTAGATGAGTTAAGAAGAAAAGTAGCAACGACAACAACAACAATACGGGTTTTTACAGTTATTTTAAGAAAGTTCATTGAGGTATCTATATTATTAATACGCTAACATAAATTTTGTTCCATCTTCTCCGTCGAAACTACTGAACCGATTTTAAAACTAAGCACGCCATTATAAAGGTATTGCTCTCAAATAGAACTGCGCGCGCCAATTTTCATGAAAAGAGCAGAAATAGAAAGATAGAAGTACATATGTAGGAGAATTACGAGTAACGACAACAACGCCAACAACAAAAACAAAATAGTAGCAGTAACATTAGCAACAAAAGGAGAAGCATCAACAGGAGCAACAACAAAATAGTAACAGTGACAATAAAAACAAAAAATTATACAAAAACTATTGCTGCACCTTATTCATAAGAAAACATCTAGAAAACTGTCAAATTTCGACAGTAGGCAGCACTCTAGTTTAATATATAATAGGTAAATAAATCGCATCCTAAATCATAAATTGACGCAACTGAATATTTTTTGAAGTCGTGTTTTTTCCTATAATTGAGTTTATAGTCTAGCGACTTCCCAAAATTCTTTCCAATAGGCTTTACCTGGAAAACTAACGTTATACTCGTATGTGTATTCCCTCCATAGATTTTCTTGTAGAGACAAAGTAAACACATCAATTATTTTCAATATTTAGCTCACCATTTATGCGGCCTTTACACGGGTCGATTTTTGCCTACTGGGAAATCGACTGGCAAAAGTTGAACTACTTTGAGCCAGTCGATTTTTGTCGACTGAGCCGGTTGTATTTCTACTATATATCGGGTCTACTTTGAGCCAGTCGATTTTTGTCGACTGAGCCGGTTGTATTTCTATTTACACGGGTCGATTTTGGTTGAACGACAAAAATTGACCCGTGCAAAGGCCGCATTAATATGCCCATGCTACACACGTCAACTGATATTGTTGATGGTTCGCTTGTACAGCTAAAATTGCATCAACCAGTTAATGAGCTTTGTGATTATATTTAGATGTTCGCATAGTAAAAAAAGAAAATTTATTAGAATATTAGGAATATAGCGAAAAAGGGGTATCTACGTAGCCTTCTGTAGACAGGGGGACACCAAGTCAAAAAGGGGTATAATCGCCCAAAGGGGTACATCTGGCAACCCTATTGGTATGGTATCTCGTATTACATATATGACACCACGCACAATTGGTATGACATCACGTTAATAACTTTTTTTTTATTATATTGGTACATGTCTACAGTATTTAAAGTATCAGTGAAACACAAAAGACTGCATATTAACTAAATGAAGGTTAATTTGATAACTTACCATATATGTACATTAGAGTGCTTTTAAAATTCAAATTACCTATATTTTACAGTCCCGTCACTCAATCGGTAGTAACATGGTCAAGGATATCGCACGTAATTGTTGTGGCCGCTGTGGTGTAGTGGGTGGAGTGTTCGCCTACTATACCAGAGGTCTCGGGTTCTAACCCCAGTCCGGACGAACACTGAAAAAAATTTGTAATTAATAAAACCCAATTATGGGGTTTTTATAAAAATAGCGGTCACCTCTCGGCAGTGGGCGACATACCCTCCGAGTGTATTTCTGCCACGAAAAAGCTCACAAAAAATGCATTCGCCTTTCGGAGCCGGCATAAAAAAAAAAAACTGTAGGTCCACCTAATTTGTAGGAAAAATGTTAAGGAGCACGCCACGAATTGGGAGAGGAACTTGGCCATAAAACTCGTCAGAGTTATAAACGTGCCACTGTATTATTATTATTAATCCCAAAATCAATACATCCATACCCAAAATTAACAAATATAAAATTTGGTACCGATTGAAGATAGTTTAGTGCTGTTTTACGGGGGTCAAATGTCAAATTACTAATTATATGCGACACTAAATTTTTAAGTCATCTATGTGTGGTATCTTTCACCATGTTACTACCGATTGAGAGGACGGTACAGTATTTTTATTAACTTCTTATTTTTTCATACAAGGTAAGTGCACTCTAATGTACGCTAACATAAATTTTGTTCCGTCGATTTTACTGAATTTCAAAACTAAGAACACCATTAGAAAGGTATTTCTCCCCAATAGAACTGCGTCAATTTTCATTAAAATTGGTTGGAAAATGCGTCCACGATCACTATTGGAAAATTGTCGAATGGTTGTTGTTGCAAACTTACCATGCAATTATGAACATATTTGGCTCCATAGTTTCATAGAAATATAAACATAAAAAAGCTTTTAAAAACAAAGATGTTTAACGAACGAACCGATTCTATTTCGTTTCGTTAGTTCACAGAATTGATAAGTTGGCTTTGTTTCGTCAATTTAAAAAACTAAATTATCAAAAGGATTTCGTTTCGGTAATTCTCAAAACCGATTTATCAAACGCAACCATTAACGTTGAAACGAAATAAGTCAAAGAAAATATTGAGTTCTTTTTCATTCTTATGTACATGTTCCTATACATGTATGTGTGTAAGTACTCGGTCGATTGTTCGTGATGGCATTGCGAGCTCACTAAAGCTGGGTATCCACATCATTAGAAATTGCCCAAGAAAAAATTGGCATTTATTTCTTAAGTATTTTGACGTTTAATATTTTCTTGAAGAAATATATACAATCGTATTTATTTCTTGGCAAATCCAGAATGGCCATCATTGTTTATACTATATAGTTTGGTCACTCAAATGGTCTTCTTCTTCTTCAATTTAAAAAATGCGTATGTGTTTGTGCGAAAATGAGGAGAATGAAGGAATCAATGCTGTGCAATTTCGTAGAATTGCTGTTACTACCAAACTGGGAGCAAAAGTCCCTAGAATTTACTTCGTTTTTACTGAATTTTTTCGTGTGGATATTTTTTTGAAATTTGGTAAAGCGTGTATATAACAATTTAAATTAATTTTGTTTTCAAACTTGTAAACATTAGTTTGAACTTCGGAATGAAAAAAAAAAATATTTTGTTGGGCAATTATAGACCTAATTGGAAGGTTATAACCATGCAAAATGTATAGGAAATGTGGCAGTTATAATTGGTAGTACGACATAAAATCAATATTTGACAAAGTAGTTGGAGAAAATTATGGAGGGTAAAGCTTTTTTCCTGAAGAAAAAAATATGAAAAGCGTTGTAGATACATTTCGTCATTGCATTTGGTATATTGTTATTTTATTTGTTTAGTATAAACATATTTCAGATTGCATTAGCTAAATAAATGAATTCATTTTTTAGAAAATTAAAATCCAGATATTTCGTATTATAGGGGAGAAATTTTGAGGGAATAACATACAAAATGGAGTATTATTTCTAAAAAAATGGGCATTCCTTTTGTTTCTCAGCCTATGACTATTGGCTATTTCTTTTGAAGTTTAAAAAATAAATTTTTTTTTGAGCGAGAGAAATTTACGACGCTCAAGTTCAGGAATAACGAGACATTAGATACCCGCCTGTGGAATTTAATAACCAGGAAGGACTACATAAATACATGTATGGAGAAATGTCTAGCTGAGTTATTCACAGTGTACACAGATATGTACTATGTATGTATGTATGTATGTATATTTGTTGCGCATTATACTGAATAATATTGGAGGTAGCAATTGTTAATTTTTCTAACTTTTTATTTCGATTTGAACAAAAAATGAAACCATAAAAAAAACAATATGAGAGCGAAAGATTAAATTGCATATAACTTCATAAATTTATCTATCCAATAAGTGGAAAAAGAAATTGAAAAAACGAAAATATACTTACCGGCATGCTAAATGGAGTTGTAAAATTGAAGGCTATATGAGAAATCATTTAAAATATTTAAATCGATAAAAATATTTATACCATCCTCATATATTGGTCAATATACTACAATATACTTAATACATTTATGTATGTATGTACCTATGTATGTATGTATATATACATGACTTAGCTAGATATTTCTCCATCTATCATCGCTTGAATAATGAAACAACATAGAGGCGCCATACATTATATCGAGCCATAACCGCCGGATTGACGTAACCACCATATACAAATTTCTAGAGGAGAACGTTTTCTTTTGTAAATATCTACGCAAAAAAGCTACACATTCCAACAAAGTTTTGCTGCATTATGTACCAAAAGTGGATAAAATCATCATACAAAATTTCACTGGAATGCGTTGCTCACTTACGTAGATATTCGCAAAAGAAAACGTTCTCCTCTAAAAATATTTATATGGTGTTTACGTCAATTTGGCGGTTATGGCTCGATATGTTTTCCATTATTCAAACGAATATATGTTGTAGATTTTCCTTGCAATGGAATCCAACAGGTGGGTATTTAAAGACTTTATCGCACCCTAAATCATAAAGTGACACAACTCAAAATTCAAAAATTTTAAGGAGAGCCAAAAAAAACTTTTTTCTTTGTAAGCAATCGTACGGCAGAAGGCCACGTAAAATGGACACTTATTGAAAAGTTTTTTTCTTGTCAATCACTACAAATATGTTCTGTGCACCCGTTTAGGCAAAAAACTCGATTTAAAAAAAATTTGAGTTGTGTCACTTTATGATTTAGGGTGCGATATGTTTGCTTGCAGACCACTTTTACTACTTATAATATTTTCGTGATAGAAATCATCAAGCGTCAAGATCAAAATTGACCATATTGCGTCAAGATCAAAATTGACATAAGTTTGATATAAGCATCACATTGTTTGTGTATTCTGTGATGCTTCTGTCAAAATCATAGCCCGCCATTTTAGAAATCAAATTGACATAAGTTTGACATAAGCATCACATTGTTTGTTTGTGCTTCTGTCAAAATCATAGCCCGCCATTTTAGAAATCAAATTGACATAAGCATCACATTGTTTGTTTGTGTGTTCTGTGATGCTTCTGTCAAAATCATAGCCCGCCATTTTAGAAATCAAATTGACATAAGTTTGACAGAAGCATCACATTGTTTGTTTGTGTATTCTGTGATGCTTCTGTCAAAATCATAGCCCGCCATTTTAAAAATCAAATTGACATAAGTTTGACATAAGCATCACATTGTTTGTTTGTGTATTCTGTGATGCTTCTGTCAAAATCATAGCCCGCCATTTTAGAAATCAAATTGACGTAAGCATCTCATTGTTTGTTTGTGTATTCTGTGATGCTGCTGTCAAAATCATAGCCGTCATTTTAGAAATCAAATTGACATAAGTTTGACATAAGCATCACATTGTTTGTTTGTGTATTCTGTGATGCTTCTGTCAAAATCATAGCCCGCCATTTTAGAAATCAAATTGACATAAGTTTGACATAAGCATCACATTGTTTGTTTGTGTATTCTGTGATGCTTCTGTCAAAATCATAGCCCGCCATTTTAGAAATCAAATTGACATAAGCATCACATTGTTTGTTTGTGTATTCTGTGATGCTTCTGTCAAAATCATAGCCCGCCATTTTAGAAATCAAAGCCTCCCTACGAGCGCCGTCCCTAACCCCTCCTCCACCCAACACATTGTTTTCTTATATAATAATATTAATTTTATAATACAAATAGAATAATTTTTCTTTTCTTACTTACTATTTATTTTCTATGAAAAATTCTTGTCTAAACCCAGTTTTCTTATGTAATAATATTAATTTGATAATACAAATAGTAATACAGTCTGTATGAGACTGGGCGCATTTGGACGGACCAATTTTTTTACTACTTATAATATTTTACTATTATTAGTTATTGTATTAACAAGTTAATATTATAAGAAAACTGAAATTATACTTATATATGAAAATACATCATTAAATTTTTCACTACTTATTTGTAATATTTATATGAAAGATTTATTTTGTATGAAAAATTAAGGAATTACCTGAAATAAATTTAAAATAAAATATTAGTAAGTGATTTTATTTAATATTTTATATGATTTTATATAAACGATTTATTTTATACGAAAAAAATTTTAAATAAAATATTGGTAAATGATTTTATGAGAAAGGTCTACTTAAGTTACTAATTGAAATAACTAAATGATAATGTCGTTTAAGAAGTAAATATCGAAAAGTGAAATTTCCGTACTATTTGACAAATGCGGGGAGTGCATGACAGAAAACATTTATAGGAACTGCATGGGAAACTAAACTAAGGCAAAACTAAGCGAATTTTCTCCTAATGTTAGTTCGTTTATTCCTGGTATCTGAGCTAAACTAAGGCAGCAAAGCGGCAAATAATTTTATATATTTAACTGTGAGCGATTAGTATAAATAGCTTATTATTATGTATTGTTGTTTGTTATTTATTCCTGGTTTTTGTACTGTTAGTTAGTTCAAATAGATAAATATGATAGCTTTTATAGTTTTATCATATTTCTATACTAACATATTACAGTAACACGAGCTATGCATACGACTAACCTATATTTAATATAAGTTCATGTATGCATAACTCTATGAAAAATATATATTAAGTGATAAAGCAAGTACTTTTACTAATATTTAAACATACATATGGGTTAAATGGAATTATTTTAATTTCATATAACGAAAAAATTATATACTTTTTAAATAATTGTATATAATTTAAAATTTAATGCAATGAAATGAAGTAAGTGCTTTTATTAAGAATGATTCGTTAAAGAAGAATTATTTAAAACATTAAAGATAAATTTTAAAGAAATATCGTTCTTACATTATAAATATATAAATATGAATAATGTACGAGGGAACGAAAATTCTTTTAAGAAATACAAGAAAAATAAGTTCATGTATGCATAACTCTATGAAAAATATATATTAAGTGATAAAGCAAGTACTTTTACTAATATTTAAACATACATATGCGTTAAATGGAAATATTTTAATTTCATATAACGAAAAAATTATATACTTTTTAAATAATTGTATATAATTTAAAATTTAATGCAATGAAATGAAGTAAGTGCTTTTATTAAGAATGATTCGTTAAAGAAGAATTATTTAAAACATTAAAGATAAATTTTAAAGAAATATCGTTCTTACATTATAAATATATAAATATGAATAATGTACGAGGGAACGAAAATTCTTTTAAGAAATACAAGAAAAATAAAAAAAATAAGATTAATAATTTACCATATCAATGATGACAAGGTAATATAACGTAATCACACACAAATAATAATTATAATATTACTATTATTGTTATATCCATATAAAAATTCAATTATTATTTGTTGTTGTGGTATATTGTGAAATTTATGCATTGTTGTTGGTTAAGAATTATTTCTCTTGGTTTTTTTTATTTATGATAAATAAATATATACATATATTTATATATATATATATATATATATATATTATTCTGGTTGATCCTGCCAGTAGTTATATGCTTGTCTCAAAGATTAAGCCATGCATGTCTAAGTACACACGAATTAACCCGGATTTTCCCAGAACCTTTTTTGTTTCAGATTTTCATAAAAGTATGTACACCAATAAATTTCGACCTCTTGAGCATGAAATTGAAGTCCGTTTTCCAATACCTTGTCGCAATTTTCCGGAAAATGTGAAAAACTAGCGTTACCATATGGTAGCCGTGGGTCGCCTAGGGTATAGGTTTTTGTTTAAAGGGTAAATGATGTTTGTAAACTTTTTTTTTTAGTTTCACAGGAAAAAACACATATTTAATTCACTTTATTGAGATTTAAGTAGGTTTTAAGTAAAGTTATGCAAATAACATATTTTTTTTTTAAATACTTCCATATGTAGGGTTGGCCTATTCTGGCCAATAGCATATATTGCACTTTGTTCGCAAATGTGCTTGATAAATAATAACAATAATTAAAAAACTTCTCTAATTGAACATGACGTAGTATATTACGACAATCTTCGTATTCGCCAGTGGAAAAATTGGAAGAGGAAATGGTGAAATATTCTTCACCCATTCATCTTCTTGGACAAAATGGGGCAATGTCGAGCTACCAGCCATTACAACTTCTCAGTTGCCTTTTAGTTGGACCGAGCAAACATTATCTGGTTTACCCGCACATTCCTCTTCAGTATTATCTTCTCCAAAAATGTTGTAATATTGATGAGGCTCCATGTATGTACCTAAATGACAGTTGGTTTGTCATTTAGTCCACCATCGTCGAATGCCTCATTTTGATCTTGAATGAAATCATGCATTTTTTGTAATGTTAAAGCTCTAAAAGCAGAAAATTTATAAAATTCTAACAAATTAATAACATTACATTAGTTAAATTTACACAACGGCAGAGAAAATCACGCGAAGCCCAACAAAAAAAACCTGTACCCTGGACGACCCACGGCTACCATATGGTAACGCCTTTAGAAAAATGTAAAAAAATGTTGGAAAGAAGAATTTTTTCTTTAAAAACTAATTTACATTACATACATAATTTCATTAGCTTTCAAAAAGTGTAATTATTCGAACAATTTATTCTAAAAGTTATAAAATATACTTATATTTACCGACATGCCATATCTGAAAACGGGAATTTTCAGTACTAATTTTTGTCACCTCATTTTCAAACGCAATAGCTTCGACATTTGAGCACAGAATAACACGATCTTTACCTTTTTGCAAAGCCACATTAATTTTTCATTGAAAATCGGCATTTTCCTGGTGTTTTTTCTTTTCCTTTTGTTTATTTTCTTGTAAATGTAAGGGGATGTTTAGCGTTACCATATGGTGCTCGTGGGTTGATTCGGGTTAAAAGTGAAACCGCAAAAGGCTCATTATATCAGTTATGGTTCCATAGATCGTTAACAGTTACTTGGATAACTGTGGTAATTCTAGAGCTAATACATGCAAAATAAACACGGACCTTATGGAACGTGTGCTTTTATTAGGCTAAAACCAAGCGATCTTTTATAGATCGTTATAATGGTTGAACTCTAGATAACTTGCAGATCGTATGGTCCCGTACCGACGACAGATCTTTCAAATGTCTGCCCTATCAACTTTTGATGGTAGTGTCTAGGACTACCATGGTTGCAACGGGTAACGGGGAATCAGGGTTCGATTCCGGAGAGGGAGCCTGAGAAACGGCTACCACATCTAAGGAAGGCAGCAGGCGCGTAAATTACCCACTCCCAGTTCGGGGAGGTAGTGACGAAAAATAACAATACAGGACTCATATCCGAGGCCCTGTAATTGGAATGAGTACACTTTAAATCCTTTAACAAGGACCTATTGGAGGGCAAGTCTGGTGCCAGCAGCCGCGGTAATTCCAGCTCCAATAGCGTATATTATATTTGTTGCGGTTAAAACGTTCGTAGTTGAATTTGTGCTTCATACGGGTAGTACAACTATAAATGTGGTATGTACATTATGTATGTATGTATGTATGTATGTATGTAAGCGTATTAACGGTGGAGTTCTTATATATATTAAATACAATGTATTTCTTATATATTCCTCCTATTTAAACCTGCTTCAGTGCTCTTCATCGAGTGCTGTTGTGGGCCGGTACAATTACTTTGAACAAATTAGAGTGCTTAAAGCAGGCTCCAAATGCCTGAATATTTTGTGCATGGGATAATGAAATAAGACCTCTGTTCTACTTTCATTGGTTTTTAGATCAAGAGGTAATGATTAATAGAAGCAGTTTGGGGGCATGAGTATTACGACGCGAGAGGTGAAATTCTTGGACCGTCGTAAGACTAACTTAAGCGAAAGCATTTGCCAAGGAGATTTTTTCATTAATCAAGAACGAAAGTTAGAGGTTCGAAGGCGATCAGATACCGCCCTAGTTCTAACCATAAACGATGCCAGCTAGCATTTGGGTGTAGCTACTTTTATGGCTCTCTCAGTCGCTTCCCGGGAAACCAAAGCTTTTGGGCTCCGGGGGAAGTATGGTTGCAAAGCTGAAACTTAAAGGAATTGACGGAAGGGCACCACCAGGAGTGGAGCCTGCGGCTTAATTTGACTCAACACGGGAAAACTTACCAGGTCCGAACATAAGCGTGTAAGACAGATTGATAGCTCTTTCTCGAATCTATGGGTGGTGGTGCATGGCCGTTCTTAGTTCGTGGAGTGATTTGTCTGGTTAATTCCGATAACGAACGAGACTCAAATATATTAAATAGATGCTTTCAGGATTATAACGTTGAAGCTTTTATAACCTCCTTTCATGATTGTGTTTATTTAAGTGGAGTTGTACCTGTTGGTTTGTCCCATTATAAGGACACTAGCTTCTTAAATGGACAAATTGCGTCTAGCAGTAACGAGATTGAGCAATAACAGGTCTGTGATGCCCTTAGATGTCCTGGGCTGCACGCGCGCTACAATGAAAGTATCAACGTGTATTTCCTAGACCGAGAGGTCTGGGTAAACCGCTGAACCACTTTCATGCTTGGGATTGTGAACTGAAACTGTTCACATGAACTTGGAATTCCCAGTAAGTGTGAGTCATTAACTCGCATTGATTACGTCCCTGCTAGGGATTCCAATTTTTCCGATTTTTACGATCCCGGGATTTTCGGGATTTATTTTTAAAATCCCGGGATCCCGGGATTTATCCCGGGATTTGGACTTTAATTACACAGGCCGACAATATTTCCAAAAAATTTTCTAACTCAAATAAAATTCTACTTTTCTAAAGGATTTCGGTGCGCTGATTCTGAATTTGAAGTCGGATTTTCGGTAATGCGTGTAGGTTTTGAGATATTCGTGTCCAAAGAGATGAAAAATGCGATTTTTTGCTATATTCACTGCTCAATCTGTTAAATTATTTACTTTCATTAAAAGATGATTGCAGCTATTGAAAGAACGATCATTTCTCTTGAAAACAGCGCTTTCCTTTTTCGGGTATCTTATTCGGATATCTACGTTGTCTTCAAAAGAAATGATCGTGCTTTCAATAGATGTAATGAGTTTTTAATGAAAGTGAGTAGTTTTAAAAATATTGAGGAGTGAATATGGCCACAAACTGCGTTTTTCGCCTTTTTGGACATGAATGTCTCAAAAACTACACCGAAATCCTTTTGAAACGTAGAATTTTATTTCTATTACAAAAATTTTTCGACCAGTATTATTTTCCCACATTTGGGGTTGAAAAAAGGAAATATATATTTCGAGGAACGCTACAACTTTAAAGTGCAAAGAAAAATTATTGATATTTCCAAGCTTGCCGAAAAATTCAGAAAATTAATGCAACTTCTGAATAGATAAACATCGGAGGCAAAATTTTGATATGAATTCCGAGTATGCAGCTGCGTATTTAATTTTAGTACAGTGTTGTAAGACTAACAAGTCTAATTAAAATTTTGTTTCCATTTTCTTCCATTATTTACTTTCCATGTGGGAAAATTCCAAAAAACATTTGAGAAATAAATGACTAGGCATGGAATTTTATGTACTAAAAAATAAAAAATATGCGCATAAAAAATGCAACAAAAACTGAGAAATATGCATGAAAAATAAAAAAAAAAAATGCATTAATTCATGTTTATTGAAGTTACAATTGGCGCTTTCGATTCGCCATCAGACAAGCGAGGTCGGATCGAACAAAAATGTTTGAACTCATAATGAGTAGTAGCCATACTCGCTAACTGGTCGATAAAAATTTCCCTCTGCTCGCTATCATTCACATATAAATTTGGCAGAGGGAAATTTATAGCCAGCAGAGAAATTGTGAATCGAAAGCGGCTAATAGTTAAATAAATTAGGTACAAATATTTTTTAATTCAATTTTGCTCTTACGTTGTACGTTTATACATATGTATGTATGTTTTTATAGATATGTACATAAATTCAGTCTTGAACATTTCATAATTTGTAAAGGTTAATCCTTATTTAACGATTCATTAGCGTACACAATGAAATATTTTTTTCATATTCTCAAAAAGAAAAATTTGCCGATTCGGTCGAAAAAAGCTCTTAAACATAGAAAACGAACGTTCTAAATCCACAGAGGTAATAGGAGCATGTTTGAAAACGGCTCTTTGTCGACAGGTATGCACCGTATCGAATATACTAATAATAGCCGTGTTCACACGAAACTCTATTCGTCGTCAGATGACTGTTATGCATGAATTTCGTTTGTATAAAACTGTCAACTAGCAAATTACAAAAATAGGCAATATAATGCGAAATATGTAATAAAAAAATGCAAACAACGCAAAATATGTAAAAATATGCATATATGACTAAAATATGCAAAATATGCAAAAACATTTGAATGCCATTTTTAAGACAATTTCACGATTCGCAAAGATTGTTTATTTATTTTGCTCTACCTAAATCTAAGAAAAACATGTATTTGCATAAATTTCCATGCCCTATAAATGACCAAAAATCAGGAAATAGAAATTATCGAATGAATTTTGCCACAAGCTAAAAGCTTTAAAAATACCTAACGTACGTTTCCTTACAACGCGTACTTCAATACAAAAAAATTTAATTATTAAAAAAAAAATCAAAAATTTTAATCCTTACTTTAACTAATGCACTTTTTTATTCTAGCAAAAATGTCGCACTTTCTTCCGGCTGTCACATTTTTTTCTTCTCTTCTACACAGACACAACACTTTTTTGGGGATGTTTGTTCTATTGACAAAATATAAAACTGGCCCGACTACGGGCAACATTTTCTGCTCTTAGCACAAGTAAAAGGTTGCATTATTTTTGTTTCATTAATCACATGAAAAATTCAACACTTTAATAGGGCACATGACACATGTTGATAATGCTGCAATGTAATAATGCAACATTTTCATTCAGAATAGGAAATGCTATTAGTATACAGATCTGAGACCAATAAAAATTATATAAAATATAACTTTTCTTTGCTATAATAGCGGAATATTCTCTCTTTATCTTATCCCGAAAATCCCGGGATAAAATTCTAGCGATCCCGGGATTTTCGGGGTGTCAAAAAGGGCGGGATCCCGGGATCCCGGGATTGGAATCCCTAGTCCCTGCCCTTTGTACATACCGCCCGTCGCTACTACCGATTGAATTATTTAGTGAGGTCTCCGGACGTGATCACTGTGACGCCTAGTGTGTCACGGTTGTTTCGCAAAAGTTGACCGAACTTGATTATTTAGAGGAAGTAAAAGTCGTAACAAGGTTTCCGTAGGTGAACCTGCGGAAGGATCATTATTGTAATAATATAATTACCGTAAAGAAAAAAAACGAATGAAATATGAAATAAATTAATGTTACCCATAATTTCATTCAAAAATGAAAAAAAAGAACAAAGAATATATATATTATTAATGTTACCCATAGTTTTGTTCTTTTCATTTCAAATTGAAGTGTTTTTCTTTTTTTTTAAATTTAGTTTTTTTTTTTTTCATTCAAATTCTTTTTCTATAGATCTCTTGTGGATTTTAGGAAATGAAATGTTGAATGTAAAAAAAAAAAAATTATAGCTCTATAAAACATTATATGGTTGTACTTAATATTTATTTGTAAAAGAATAAATGATAAGTAAATTTGCTTTGCACAAAAATGGTTTTTATACTCAGCTGTACTAGTACACAGAGTATTATAATTTTAATCACATAACGGTGGATTGTAACAGAGTGAAATAATCGAGATAGATATAGACTTATATATATCAAAATGATCAGGGTGAAAAGAGAAATCGATTGAGCCATGTCAGTCCGTCCGTCCGTCCGTCCGTCCGTCCGTCCGTCCGTCTGTCCGTCCGTCCGTCTGTAAACACTCTAACTCGCGCAAAAATTGAGATATTTTGATGAAATTTGAAATGCAAGTTGGTATCGAGACTGGGACGGTTGGTATTGAAAATGGGCGAAATCGGACCATGACCACGCCCACTTTTCCTATATAGAAAAAATCGGAAATTTGGTATCTCAGTCACTAATATAGCTGGAGCGATGAAATTTTACCCACGTGTTGAGATCAGGCCCCTAGGAAGAAATTTGATGACATTTTGGAAAATGGGCGGTGCCACGCCCACTTATTAAGGGTCAAACCTTGCAAGTTTTATATATCATAACTCAGAAACCATTAAAGATATATCGACAAAATTTAATACGCGTGATTTACTTACTTAGGCAAACGTTTGGACGGAAAATAGTTAAAATCGGTTGACGGCCACGCCCACTTTTATATATGTATATTATAAAGTGACCTAATAAAAACATTTTAAGTCATATCTCTGTCAAATATAAAGATCTATCATTGAAATTTTGTCGCATGAGTCCAACTATGGACATAAAACAAAAAACACAAAAATTTTGGAAAATGGGCGGTGCCACGCCCACTTATTAAGAGGCAAACATTGAAAGTTTTATGAGTCATAAATCAGAAACCGTTGAAGATATATCGATGAAATTTAGTATGCGTGATATACTTACTTAGTCAAATATTTGGACGAAAAATTTCCGAAATCGGTTGAGGGCCACGCCCACTTTTATATATGGGTCTTATAAAGTGACCTAATAAAAACATTTTAAGCGATATCTCTGTCAAATATAAAGACATATCATTGAAATTTTATAGCAGGAGTCCAACTGCGGACATAAAACGAAAAACACAAAAATTTTGGCAAATGGGCGTGGCACCGCCTCTTTTTATAAACAGGAATATACGAGATTTCTGAGCCCATAACTCGACAAATGATTTATATATAATGACTAAACTTGGTGTGTACACTTTCATTACTTGTGGTAATACATTTTGAAAATTTTAGCGAAATCGGTTGACGACCACGCCCACTTTTTAAGAAAGATATATCTGGAACACTCTTTGGGAATTTGTAACGTGACATCTTTATAACTAGAAGTCATAAAGGAATGAAATTTTGCACAAAGAATAATATTCATATGCTTAGTTGGATGACTGATAAAAATTTAGAAAATGGGCGTGGCTACGCCCACTTTATGCAGCACTCGCTTTATATTAAGTGCACCGTGTTTCCATCAAACGCAAACAAACAATGAAAGCATACAGCTGAGTATTTAATGTTCGATTCCACTCGAACTTAGGCTTCCTTACTTGTTATATATATATAAAACTTGCAAGGTTTGACCCTTAATAAGTGGGCGTGGCACCGCCCATTTTCCAAAATGTCATCAAATTTCTTCCTAGGGGCCTGAGCTCAACACGTGGATAAAATTTCATCGCTCCAGCTGTATTAGTGACTGAGATACCAAATTTCCGATTTTTTCTATATAGGAAAAGTGGGCGTGGTCATGGTCCGATTTCGCCCATTTTCAATACCAACCGTCCCAGTCTCGATACCAACCTGCATTTCAAATTTCATCAAAATATCTAAATTTTTGCGCGAGTTAGAGTGTTTACAGACGGACGGACAGACGGACAGACGGACAGACGGACGGACAGACGGACGGACGGACGGACGGACGGACGGACATGGCTCAATCGATTTCTCTTTTCACCCTGATCATTTTGATATATATAAGTCTATATCTATCTCGATTATTTCACTCTGTTACAATCCACCGTTATGTGATTAAAACTATAATACTCTGTGTACTAGTACAGCTGAGTATAAAAAGATTTTAAAGCAAATGGTATATTATTGGATTTGATTTAAAAATTAAATAAAATCCATAATATGAATAGTACAGTCGAAATTCTCTCATATTCAATAATTAAAATAATTGATTGAAGAAAAAAAAAAAAGTAGTATTCCACAGAAACAAAATAACACAAACACTAAAATATTATTTTATATATTATTGAATATATATATATCGTCGTTGAAGATGCATTTTTGCGTAAGAGGTATGTAATTTAATACCTCTTACGCAAAAATGCATCTTCAACGACGATATATATATAATTGGGGAATGTCTAGCTTAAAATAATATAATTTTTTTATACTCAGCTGTACTAGTACACAGAGTATTATAGTTTTAATCACATAACGGTGGATTGTAACAGAATGAAATAATCGAGATAGATATAGACTTATATATATCAAAATGATCAGGGTGAAAAGAGAAATCGATTGAGCCATGTCCGTCCGTCCGTCCGTCCGTCTGTCCGTCCGTCCGTCCGTCCGTCTGTAAACACTCTAACTCGCGAAAAAATTGAGATATTTTGATGAAATTTGAAATGCAAGTTGGTATCGACACTGGGACGGTTGGTATTGAAAATGGGCGAAATCGGACAATGACCACGCCCACTTTTCCTATATAGAAAAAATCGGAAATTTGGTATTTCAGCCACTAATACAGCTAGAGTGATGAAATTTTACCCACGTGTTGAGCTCAGGCCCCTAAGAAGAAATTTGATGGAATTTGGGAAAATGGGCGATGCCACGCCCACTTATTAAGGAGCAAACATTGAAAGCTTTATGAGTCATAACTCAGAAACTGTTGAAGATATATCGATCAAATTTGGTACGCGTGATATACTTACTTAGGCAAATTGTTGGACGAAAAATTGTCAAAATCGGTTGACGGCCACGCCCACTTTTATATATGGGTATTATAAAGTGACCTAATAAAAACATTTTAAGCGATATCTCTGTCAAATATAAAGATATATCATTGAAATTTTATGCCAGGAGTCCACCTGCTGACATACAACGAAAAACATAAAAATTTTGGAAAATGGGCGTGGCACCGCCTCTTTTTAGAAGCTGGAATATACGAGATTTCTGAGCCCATAACTCGACAAATAATTGATATATAATGACGAAACTTGGTGTGTACACTTTTATTACTTGTGGTAATACATGTTGAAAATTTTAGCGAAATCGGTTGACGACCACGCCCACTTTTATATATGGGTATTATAAAGTGGCCTAATAAAAACATTTTAAGCGATATCTTTGTCAAATATAAAGATAATTCATTGAAATTTTGTGGCAAGAATTCCACAATAGACCGGAAACAAAAAATAGACAAATTTTGGAAAATGGGCGTGGCACCGCCTCTTTTTAGACAAAGGAATATACGAGATTTCGGAGCCCATAACTCGACAAATAATTGAGATATTATGACGAAATTTGGTTTATATACTTTTATAACTTGTGTTAATAGACACGCAAAAATTTATTGAAATCGGTTTATGACCACGCCTACTTTTTAATAAAGATATTTCTGGAACACGCTTTGGAAATTTGTAACGTGACATCTTTGTAACTAGAAGTCAAAAAGGAATGAAATTTTGCACAAAGAATAATATTCACATGCTTAGTTGGATGACTGATAAAAATGTTGGAAATGGGCGTGGCTACGCCTACTTTATGCGGCACTCGCTTTATGTAAAATACACCGTGTTTCCATCAAACGCAAACAAATAATGAAAGCATACAGCTGAGTATCTAATGTTCGATTCCACTCGAAATTAGGCTTCCTTACTTGTTTTATTCTAGAATTGTCCCTTTAAATTTATAATTAATATATATAATAATATTAAAGAAATAAATAAAATTTGGTGGATGAAATGTTTTTTTAACACGCTTTTATTAGCTTCACATGTATGTATGTATGTATGTATGTATGTATGTATGTATGTATGTATGTAACTTCATCCCATCCTAAAAGTTGTAACATTTAACTAAATTTACTAAATTATTATATCATTCAAACATTCACTTTTATTGTGTTCTCTCTATTATTTCTATTCTCCTCCGGATTCGAAACATGACATCAACAGCCTAACGGCATCATATAGTAGGACATTCAACATTATATTTTATGCTTCATTGCGGCTTTTATGTTACCTTTCTTCAAAATAGCCTCTATGAATTTCAATTCACTCCCGTATATAAGCCAATAAGTAACAAGCTTGCAGGGTACGGAAAAACTCACTCACGAACGCTCAAAAATTCATTCTACTCAAATCACAAACAAATGTTCAAAGAAAAACGTATAACCACTCAAATAGCGAGCGAACTAACGCAACAACAGCAAACTCAATGCATAAATTCACTCAAAAATAAAGCTTGAAGCTTTCTGTTTTGTGTTTGTTGTATTTGCAATGAAATCAACCGCATGTACAATGTACATACATACTAGGGATGGGACTATACGAATAAAAATTATTCGAATAAAAAATCCTTTTATTCGAAAGGTAGCCACGCCCATTTTCTAAATTTTTATCAGTCATCCAACTAAGCATATGAATATTATTCTTTGTGCAAAATTTCATTCCTTTATGACTTCTAGTTATAAAGATGTCACGTTACAAATTCCCAAAGAGTGTTCCAGATATATCTTTCTTAAAAAGTGGGCGTGGTCGTCAACCGATTTCGCTAAAATTTTCAAAATGTATTACCACAAGTAATAAAAGTGTACACACCAAGTTTAGTCATTATATATAAATCATTTGTCGAGTTATGGGCTCAGAAATCTCGTATATTCCTGTTTATAAAAAGAGGCGGTGCCACGCCCATTTGCCAAAATTTTTGTGTTTTTCGTTTTATGTCCGCAGTTGGACTCCTGCTATAAAATTTCAATGATATGTCTTTATATTTGACAGAGATATCGCTTAAAATGTTTTTATTAGGTCACTTTATAAGACCCATATATAAAAGTGGGCGTGGCCCTCAACCGATTTCGGAAATTTTTCGTCCAAATATTTGACTAAGTAAGTATATCACGCATACTAAATTTCATCGATATATCTTCAACGGTTTCTGATTTATGACTCATAAAACTTTCAATGTTTGCCTCTTAATAAGTGGGCGTGGCACCGCCCGTTTTCCAAAATTTTTGTGTTTTTTGTTTTATGTCCATAGTTGGACTCATGCGACAAAATTTCAATGATAGATCTTTATATTTGACAGAGATATGGCTTAAAATGTTTTTATTAGGTCACTTTATAATATACATATATAAAAGTGGGCGTGGCCGTCAACCGATTTTAACTATTTTCCGTCCAAACGTTTGCCTAAGTAAGTAAATCACGCGTATTAAATTTTGTCGATATATCTTTAATGGTTTCTGAGTTATGACATATAAAACTTGCAAGGTTTGACCCTTAATAAGTGGGCGTGGCACCGCCCATTTTCCAAAATGTCATCAAATTTCTTCCTATGGGCCTGATCTCAACACGTGGGTAAAATTTCATCGCTCCAGCTATATTAGTGACTGAGATACCAAATTTCCGATTTTTTCTATATAGGAAAAGTGGGCGTGGTCATGGTCCGATTTCGCCCATTTTCAATACCAACCGTCCCAGTCTCGATACCAACTTGCATTTCAAATTTCATCAAAATATCTCAATTTTTGCGCGAGTTAGAGTGTTTACAGACGGACGGACGGACGGACGGACATGGCTCAATCGATTTCTCTTTTCACCCTGATCATTTTGATATATATAAGTCTATATCTATCTCGATTATTTCACTCTGTTACAATCCACCGTTATGTGATTAAAACTATAATACTCTGTGTACTAGTACAGCTGAGTATAAAAATGCGCCACTCGGGACTTGAACCAGAGCTCCTTGGTCCGTGGGCAGCATACCTCACCATTACGCTACAATCGCATTCGGAATTCTGTTGTCTAAATTCGAATTTATTCAATCAGGTTTCTTTTTTTTGTTGTTTTCAAATGCTAACGCTCAAATGCTTTACCTCAACTTGGGTATGTTCCGAAACGCAGCACAACACGCAACAGCGGCAGTATATATACATATTTTTGATGATTGTGGTAAGCGACGCTTGATGAAAAATTTGCGTTAATGAACGCTCTGCTTGTACTACAAAAGCAAATTGCGCTTCAAACTGAGTTTCTGAACAAAGCCCTACTCTTCACCTTCTGATTGTAAAACATAACAAAACGTTTGGGAAATTTTGTATTTCCAAACTAGTTTGGAAAACCTTGAATAAAAGGGTTTGGTAATTATTGCATAATAAGCTAGTTTACTTCACTGCATATTGGGATTTTTGGTAGACTTCTTCTTACTTTTATTCTTGCGTCCGCATAAAACATCCTTTAATGAAAAATTTCACTAAAAATTTAAAAATAAATAATAGCTTAAAAAACTAAAAAACACGCTTTAATCTTAAAAATCGTACTAAAAATTGAGAAATAATTTAATTAGAAACAAAATGATGAACGAAAATATAAGTATTTAAGGAAAAGCGTGGGGGTGCTCAATAATATTTGAACATGAAAATATTCGATTCGTACCACTAGTACAAAAATATACCTAGTTGCGAAATTAAAGAGTACGATATATGAAATCTCAAAAAAGTCAAAATAAAATTATTAGTAAAAAAACACCGATTTTAAATATTTTTTGACATACTGAGCACCCCACGCTTTTCCTTAAATACTTATATTTTCGTTCATCATTTTGTTTCTAATTAAATTATTTCTCAATTTTTAGTACGATTTTTAAGATTAAAGCGTGTTTTTTAGTTTTTTAAGCTATTATTTATTTTTGTTTTTTTTTTTTATACAATTCCAAGTTATTGATTGAGAGATTTTTTCATAAGCACAAACAAACAAACAAAAAAGCAGAAAACTACACAACCTCAACTCATATGGGATTACCCCCTGAATTTAAGCATATTAATGAAGGGAGGAAAAGAAACTAACAAGGATTTTCTTAGTAGCGGCGAGCGAAAAGAAAACAGTTCAGCACTAAGTCACTTTGTCTTAATGGCAAATGTGAGATGCAGTGTATGGAATATCTTAATATCTAGTATGAAAAATTAATGATTTAAGTCCTTCTTAAATGAGGCCATTTACCCATAGAGGGTGCCAGGCCCGTATAACGTTAATGATTACTAGAAAGATATTTCCAAAGAGTCGTGTTGCTTGATAGTGCAGCACTAATTGGGTGGTAAACTCCATCTAAAACTAAATATAACCATGAGACCGATAGTAAACAAGTACCGTGAGGGAAAGTTGAAAAGAACTCTGAATAGAGAGTTAAATAGTACGTGAAACTGCTTAGAGGTTAAGCCCGATGAACCTGAATATCCATTATGAAAAATTCATCATTATATATATAATATATATTAATATATTATATTAATAGTGTGCATTTTTTTCATATAAGGACATTGTAATCTATTAACATATAAAGTAATTTATCAAAAGATCATTGGTTTTAAGTTTATTTTAATTAGTTTGCTTTATTGCTTACTAACATAAAATAAATACCTAATGATTTGATAAAGTGTTGATAGATTTATTATATATAATGCAAAAATTTAAAATTAAATTTTACAATATTTAATTATATTGTATGCATTTATATGATTTACAATGCGAAAGATTCAGGATACCTTCGGGACCCGTCTTGAAACACGGACCAAGGAGTCTAACATATGTGCAAGTCATTGGGTTTTATAATTAAACCTAATGGCGTAATTAACTTAACTTTTTATGGGATTAATTTTTAGTTCTATTTATTTATTTAAATAATAGTCTATGAATTCAATCCCGGGGCGTTCTATATAGTTATGTATAATAATAATTTATTATTATTTATACCTCTAACTGGAACGTACCTTGAGCATATATGCTGTGACCCGAAAGATGGTGAACTATACTTGATCAGGTTGAAGTCAGGGGAAACCCTGATGGAAGACCGAAACAGTTCTGACGTGCAAATCGATTGTCAGAATTGAGTATAGGGGTGAAAGACCAATCGAACCATCTAGTAGCTGGTTCCCTCCGAAGTTTCCCTCAGGATAGCTGGTGCATTTTAATATTATGTAAAATAATCGTATCTGGTAAAGCGAATGATTAGAGGTCTTAGGGTCGAAACGACCTTAACCTATTCTAAAACTTTAAATGGGTAAGAACCTCACCTTTCTTGATATGAAGGTTGAGGTTATGATATAATGTGCCCAGTGGGCCACTTTTGGTAAGCAGAACTGGCGCTGTGGGATGAACCAAACGTAATGTTACGGTGCCCAAATTAACAACTCATGCAGATACCATGAAAGGCGTTGGTTGCTTAAAACAGCAGGACGGTGGACATGGAAGTCGTAATCCGCTAAGGAGTGTGTAACAACTCACCTGCCGAAGCAACTAGCCCTTAAAATGGATGGCGCTTAAGTTGTATACCTATACATTACCGCTAAAGTAGATGATTTATAATACAATTTCGATTGAATTATAAATTTTGAAACTTTAGTGAGTAGGAGGGTACAATGGTGTGCGTAGAAGTGTTTGGCGTAAGCCTGCATGGAGCCGCCATTGGTACAGATCTTGGTGGTAGTAGCAAATAATCGAATGAGACCTTGGAGGACTGAAGGGAGAAGGGTTTCGTGTGAACAGTGGTTGATCACGAGTTAGTCGGTCCTAAGTTCAAGGCGAAAGCCGAAAATTTTCAAGTTTTAATGAAAAAAAAAAAAATATTAATATTATTTTAAGTAATTAAACACTTGAATAATTTTGAATGAAAGGGAATACGGTTCCAATTCCGTAACCTGTTGAGTATCCGTTTGAAAAAATCTCAACGGCAACCCTGGCGTGTAGACAATCGAAAATTCCGCGATCTGTTGTATCTTATATATTTGGTTTATCTCACAGTGTAATTTCTGGTTCGCTGTCTTATCATAAAGATAGAGTGTCTAAATTCACCTGAGGTAAAAAGTTTTTTTGATTCCCGTTGCTGTTTTCATTGGATCTGGACGTAAGTTGTGGGGGTGCTCCAGCCAACAAAGTTAAACAATTACACAAACAAATAATCTCACTAACAAAACAAATAAGCAAAAAAAGGCGGCAAATACATACATACGTACAATACATACTTTTACTATAAGCTTTTCTATAGCGAGGTTTGCGTCTGGGATAAGCTTTTCAGCAGCGCCATCTGTGTTATTAGTTCACAAGTAAATCGTCTTGGGAAATTTGAGTTACCCAACAAACATTTTTCAAAAATTTCTTTAATTGTTTTCCGCCTTACAAATTAAACTCCTTATTGGCTGATATGGCTCCGCCGTCCGGAAAGAGAGTTCGGGAAAATGTAAGTGGTGACCAGGAAACTTCAAAAACTCCACGAATTTCTGATTCTTCTTCGACCATGCTACGAAACCTCGATCACCGGCTCGCAAAACTCAGCGATTCATTATCACAGCAAATAATAGACTCAGAAGGTAGAATAAAAGAAATGCTGTGCCAAAAATTTGAAAGCATCATAAGTGATATAGCTGCTATTGATCAAAGAGTAACCCATTTGGAGGCAGAATTTAATCGGGTTGATGTCCTGGAAGCTGAGTTAACCGCTACCAAGAACATAATCTCGAGGCAAGCAAATCTGATCGCTACATGTGAGGCTGAGTTAACAGCTGCCAAAAAACATATAGTGCGGCAAGAAAATTTGATTGCAGCTTGCGAAGTTCGAGTGCATGGTATACCCCAGGAAGTAAATGAAAACCTGCATAACATATTCAATCGCCTCTGCTTCAGTCTTGACATTCAGCCACCTATAATAAGAAATATATTCCGCATTCGGAAATCTCAGCAATCCACAGGTGATCCAGAAATAATAATTCAATTTCAATCAGCGTCAGAGCGGAATGAATTACTAAATAAAATTGCAGCGTTCAGACGACTAAACAACAATGTCCTGCGCCTTGTTCATGTGGGAATTAACTCAGAAGCCCCCATTTATGTTAATGAGTCTCTTAGCAAATGCAATCATAAGATACTAAAGGAAGCATTACATCTGAAAAGGCGGAAAAAATTATCATCTGCATTTACAAGACGGGGACAAGTTTTCATCAAAAGATCAGTAAATGATAAGCCCATTCATGTGCGCACGTTCGAGGATCTACTCAAAATACAGCACAGAAGTCATAGCCCAAATGGTGATTTATTTCGAGATGGGATTGGTTCTCAGAATGAAGACGCATCTGTTCGTGTGGAAAGCCAGGATTAGGATTAGAAATAGAATAGTTTTACTCCTTCTTTATAACTATCTCTTTTATTCTCCTTTTCTTTTCTCCTTAGCATACAATTTCCTCTCTTATACTATAAGGTTAACTCAGTGTTTAAATCTGTTACCAATTCGCAGTGCAAAATTATCTTCGGTTATATATTGCAATGACACCCCAATTCAATAAGTCAAAGAGTTCCAAAGACGTACTACATACTATGCCAAGAGTCCTCTGTAAGCGAGACTCTGGGCTGAAGATAATTCATTTGAATGCTCAGAGTTTATTTAGAAAGTTAGACGAATTCCGATATATCTTTGAAGGTTCAGCTGTTGACGTTTTATGCATATCAGAAACGTGGTTCTCGGCACATCTAAGTAATGACTTGGTAAGAGTAAACGGTTATCAACTTTTCAGGGCTGATAGAGGTGGTCATGGTGGTGGTGTTGCGATTTATGTTAGAACTGGTTTGTGTTGTAAGTTAGTTTGTACGTCTAGTAGCAATGATTCTGTTGAATATATGTTTGTGGATATCATGTCGAGAAATTGTAAGTTGCTTATTGGCTGCGTATATAGGCCGAATCGTAATATCAGTTTTACTGATTTCACGGACTCTGTTCAGCCGTTACTTTTGAATTACAATAAAAATAGGTAAAAAAACTTTTTAAGTTAAACGGTTTTATGTTATACATACATTGCAATGTTTAAGATAAATGTACTAAAAACCAAAAAATAATAAAATAGATACAGTCGTGGGAATTATAAACATTTGCAAAGACTAGACTAAAATAAAACCGGGGGGCACGTCAATTGTCTACAAATTATCGACTTAATGTGCGATAGAAGAATCGTTTAATTCGTCGTTAGGCAGTTGGCCCGCAGACGGTGAGGAAATTACTTACTATTTTCTTGCTCATGGAAATTCCAATAGTTATACACTCCATGTTAATAAAAGAGATGTTTCAACTAGTTTATCGTTGGACATTCACACGAGGAATCGTTTCACTGCTCGTAGTTTGTCTTTAACCGACAAAACATATGATAAAAGTACTACTCGCTCACCACTATGAAACCCTAAAACTCGCTTATAATCGAGCTTGCCAGCTTTTTTCCACATTCTAGCCCTACTTATCACACGTCCATCGTTGTCGGTTGAACAACTGCCTAATTATACTCGTAGTGTAACATTAAAAAACAAACATTTTAATCAACGATTGTAGACAATTGACGTGCCCCACGGTTTTATTTTATTCTAGTCTTTGCAAATGTTTATAATTCCCACGACTGTATCTATTTTATTATTTTTTGGTTTTTAGTACATTTATCTTAAACATTGCAATGTATGTATAACATAAAACCGTTTAACTTAAAAAGTTTTTTTACCTATTTTTATTTTCTAGTTTTTAGTTTTTATTTCGCATTCTGTTTAATTCATTTAGTGCTTCATTATTGCAAGGTTTCTTGCCCGTTAGTTTATTGCAGTCCAACGCCTCTATACGTAGTCCCTGCAAAGTTCTTACTCTACTAAGAGCCACGTAGGCTTGACCTTCTTCAAACAGTTAATTAGGATTTTCAGTTTTAATTACCCCGATCTCAGCTCCACCTAGCGGAATTTTTTTTTAAGAAAATATTTCTTTTCAAGGTAGTAATACATGTTCCGAATTTCAGCCAAATCGGACCATAAATGCGATTTTTGTAAATATAGCGACCCACGCGCCACCTATCGGAAGTTTTTTTTTAGGAAAATATTTCCTTTCAAGGTAGTAATACATGTTCCGAATTTCAGCCAAATCGGAGCATAAATGCGATTTTTGTAAATATAGCGACCCACGCGCCACCTAGCGGAATTTTTTTTTTGAGAAAATATTTCTTTTCAAGGCAGTAATACATGTTCCGAATTTCAGCCAAATCGGACCATAAATGCGATTTTTGTAAATATAGCGACCCACGCGCCACCTAGCGGAATTTTTTTTAAAGAAAATATTTCTTTTCAAGGTAGTAATACATGTTCCGAATTTCAGCCAAATCGGACCATAAATGCGATTTTTGTAAATATAGCGACCCCCGCGCCACCTATCGGAATTTTTTTTTCATAATATTGCATTGTCATCGGGGTTATACATGCGTACAAAATTTCAGATTAATCGGTTGACAGGAAGAGGGTGAAATTTGAATTACTAAATTTGACCCAAGAATAAATAATAAATAATAAATAAAACAAACGGGGTGAGCTAAATAAAACCGTTTAATAAAAAATATCATTATCTCAGGAGATTTTAATTGCAATATTCTTAAAGACACCAGCATCAAATTGAATATGGAATCCCTAGGCCTTTATCCTACTAACACCTCTATGCCTACGCATTTTACTCATACCAGCAGTACTCTTTTGGATATATTTTTTGTGAGTAACCTAAAAGACTTAGTCCACTACAATCAGCTGGACGCCCCTGGTTTCTCTAAACATGACCTGGTATTCTTGACTTATAACTTCGGAATATCTGACGCTCCTAGTCGTGTTTCATATCGGAATTTTAAAAATATCGATTATAGTAAACTTTCAGTGGCTGTCGATTCAGTCCAATGGAACCAAATTAGGAGCATGAAAGCAATCGAAGAGCAGACCTGCTTCATTCAGAATCACATTAACTGCATTTTCGATAAATTTGTTCCACTAAAGTACAAAGCTGCAAAACCTTTAAGTAAACTCTGGTTTGATGCAAATATTCAAAACTTAATAACTTTGCGTAATCAAGCTTTTTGCGATGGAAACGTTATAGAACTTTGGAATTGCATAGGAAATTTAAAAACACACGGTCTGAAGTCAACAAAGCCATTAAATTAGCCAAAACGAAGTTCTATAGAGAGAAATTTAGCACAGCGCTTTCCACAAAACAAACATGGAACCGAATAAGGGATATTGGTATTGGGAAATCCAAGCAAACTGCAACTCTCATAAGTGATATCGACGATTTAAATAAGAAATTTGTGCAAACATCTAGTCATAACACTAATATAAGTATGTCTCCAGTATTACAGTGACCGTTTAAATGTTAGTGACAGTTCTTTTGGGTTTGTATGTGTAGATGACTGTGACGTATTACAAGCGATTCTGTCTATTAAATCAAGTGCGGTGGGATTTGATGGCGTTAACTCATGCTTCCTTAAAATAATTCTACCGAAGATTCTACCGCACCTGACCTATCTAATAAACACCGTCCTAACAACCTGCGTTTTCCCAAGCAATTGGAAAGTTGCCAAGGTAATTCCAGTTCATAAGGCTGGTAATGACTATCGGCCAATAGCCATTCTTCCTTTCTTATCTAAAGTGGTCGAACGTATACTTTGCAATCAAATAAGTACGTATGTGCATGATAATGGTATCCTTACTGGCCGCCAGTCTGGGTTTAGGCCAAAGCGAAGCTGTACCACGGCGCTTTTAGATGTAACTGAACACATTAGGTCACAAATTGATAAAAATTATATAAGCTTTTTAAATCTGCTTGACTATTCTAAGATACAGTTGACCACAACCTACTATGTTGTAAGCTGAGTAATCTGTTCAATTTCTCGAGTCAAGCAACTAATCTTGTAAGGTCTTATCTCACGAACAGATCCCAGGCTGTTTGCGTTGGAGAAAGAACGTCCTGTTTACTGCCTGTAGTTAATGGTGTACCTCAAGGCTCAATCCTGGGCCCTATGCTGTTTGTGATGTATATTAATGACTTACCGAACGTATTGAATAAATGTAATGTTCATGTCTATGCCGATGATGTCCAACTATATGTGTGTTGTCCGATTGATAGTATTAGTAGCTGTATTAGTGATATAATTCTGATCTAGCATGTGTGTCGCAATGGGCAACTCTTAATGATCTATGTCTTAACCCTGTCAAAACTAAATGTATCGTAATCTCTAGAAAATCTCTTGACGTAAGTAAATTTGCCGAGGTTAAGTTGAACTCATCTGTGATTAAATACGTGGACACGGCCAAAAACCTTGGTGTCATTTTTAACAATACCTTGACATGGAAACAACATATCTTTCATAACGTAGGAAAAATGTATGGCATGCTTCGTACACTCTAGTCAACACAATACTTTACTCCTTTAAATATTAGATTACTCTTAGCTAAAGCGTACTTGATACCTACGCTACTATATGGATGTGAAATTTATTGTAATTGTGACTCTGTCTCCAGGAAGAAGTTAAGTGTTGTATATAACAACATTGCCAGGTATGTGTATGGGCTAAAAAGACTTGACCACGTATCAGGCCCTGCTAAAAATATTTTAAATATCTCGTTTGATAATCTTTTAAAAGTCAGAACACTAATGACCCTGCATAAAATTATACATACGAGAGAACCTCAATACCTTCATGACAGACTTCAGTTGCTCCAATCTCCGAGATCTCCTCTTCTAGTTCATACAAAATATCGTAGTCTCATGTCTGAACGTCAATTTTTCATAAATTCTGTACGGCTCTGGAACTCTCTACCCGCAAACTTGAGACTTTTAAAGAATGCACTGCCTTTCAAAAATTAGTTAACCAATTACTATAACAGCGAATATACATAATTAGCCTATTGTCCCTTTTTCTTTTACTCTTTATCTTTCCTCTTATTTCTCCTACTTCGTAGCGTTAATTTAAGCATACTCTGTTTCATATAAATATATTTATACATAACTTTATATCTTATCTTTTATATTTATTATATTAATATATAGGTATCTATACGTAGTTTATATTTTACATTTTTATTTTGTTTTATATTTTGTTTAGTGTTTTTATATGACTAGCACTTTAAGATAATTTTTGTTAAAATTGTTGTGTTAGGATTTCTAATAAACATAAATACAAATACAAATGGATTTAGGTACATCCAGTCGACAAAATATTTCATTAAAAGTGGTAATAATGGTTTCTGAAGTGATTCTGCGCAAAAATTTTATTTCTTGGTAGCGAAAATTTTCCACCTCTCTATCAATCAGTGGCCACCAAACTTTGGCCCTTACTCTTCTCTTCATAGCAAATTCACCAGGATGGCCTTCGTGTGCCAATTCCAGTAACTTGTTTCGAAGGCTTTTGGGAATAACAATTCGAGTGCCACGTAACATCATGCTACCTACAGCCAGCAACTCATGGCGAAAAGGATATAAAACGCTTTGCGAGTCCGTTGTCCAAGAAACGCTTTTGATGCATTATGTTGCAGCTTTTATATCATCATCTTGGGAACTCACTTTTGCTATTTCGGATATGGTGAGCGACGAAGGCGTTGAATGCGAAATAATGTGAAAAATACTTTGCTCTGTTCTTTCATCAAAACTGCTCACTTGATCGAGTTTACATAGCCTCGACACGGAGTCTGCTATGTTTTCTTTTCCAGAACGATATATTACTTTAAATTTATAAGATTTTAAACGCAATAACCATCTTTCTATCCTCGCTGGGGGCTTAGATGTGGGTTTGAAAATAGCTTCTAAAGGTTTGTGGTCGGTGATCAATTCAAATTCTAAGCCGGTTAAATAATAAAAGAACTTTTCAACCGCCAATACGAGAGCTAAACTTTCTTTCTCGGTTTGAGAATATCTCTTTTCTACGAGTACATCAGAGAGGCTCTTGCTGGCAAACGAAATTATCTTTGGATTGTCTTTGGAGTTAAATTGAACGAGAACTGCTCCCAATGCTACAGGGCTAGCGTCCGCTATTAATCTAGTCTTATGTTTTGGGTTGAAACACGATAAATTTGGTGTATCGGAGAGAAGCGCTTTTAACTTGTCAAATGATTTCTGTTGATCTTGACCCCACATAAATTTACTATCTATGGCGCATGAAAATTAAGAATAGTATTTATCTTTTCTGGGTCTGGAGATATGCCTTTATCAGACAAAATATGTCCCAGGAACTTTAGCGTTTTTACACGCCAAATACATTTGTCATAGCTTAGTAAGACGTTATTATTTTTTAAAATTGCTAACACCTTTTCCATTGCCTCATCATGCTCCTTTTCCGTGCTGCCAAAAATTATTGCGTCATCGATATAATTAAGCCAATTTTCGCATGGTGCTAAAAGCCCTTCTAATACACGTTGAAAGATTTCCGGAGCGGAGTTAATGCCAAACATTAGTCTTTTATATCGGAACAGCCCTTTGTGAGTGATAAACGTGGTTATTTCTCTGCAAGACTCGTCTAATTCGAGTTGGTGGTAAGCCCATTTCAAGTCAAGTCGCGAAAAAAACTTTGCACCTCTTAATTTGGTCATAAAAGTGTCGAGTGTTGGCAGACGATAGTTCTCTCGAAGCACTGCTTGATTTGCCCTACGCATGTCGACACACAAACGCATTTCTCCGTTATCTTTAAAAACAATTACAATTGGAGAGATCCAGGAGCTTGGTCCCACCACTGCTTCAATAATACCTTGTGCAAGTGCCTCATTTAATTACTGTTCGAAATTCTCCTCTAGAGCGATTGGTATTCTCCTCACCGGCTGTTGTATGGGTTTAAACGAGGGATTAAGTGATAATTTTATCTTAATATCTTTAATTATAGGGAAGGGCTTTATCATTTCAACGCTGTTCACATCGAGGCCTAGCTTTAAGACTTTCAGTTGTATTTCTGTCTCGTGACCCAAAAGGGATTGGGTGGCGTTCTCTATTACATAAAATGTTGAAATCATTTCTTTATTGTCTCCAACTGATATCGTTGCTTCGAAAACAAAAAGGACTTTAAGAAGTTGATTTGCAGCGTAAGCTTTAAATTGATTTGTTGTTTGTGTACGGACATTTAGCGAAATAGCTTTTCCATCTCTCAATTCGGTCCAATGTCTATTGCTTAGCAGATTAAAGCGTGATCCTGAGTCAATCACCATCGAAATAGTGTGTCCCCCAACGCAAGAGCCAATAATTTCATCTTGCCACCCCTTGTATTTTATTCTAAAACAATCATTTTTGCAGCATGTACTTTCTTCTTCAATGCACCTAACCTTAGATTGGTAACGCCGCTTTTTCGGATCATTCGGTTCATTTTCGGATTTACGCTTTTGGGGTTTGGTCTTACACTTCCGTGCGAAGTGGCCCAATAAACCACATTTATTACATTTTGACCACCACATCTCCCACATTCAACGCAATTCCCCTTACCCTGATGATTTTTCAATGAAATTTTATTAACAGATTCATTTTCAGACTTCGTGACTAAACTTTCTGATTGTTTGCTAATTTGTTCGTAAACCTGACAGGCGCCGATAACTTCGTCTAAATTTTGTTCTTTCTCAAGGAGTATTTTTCTTAGTTCGGTCGGTGCCCAAGAATCAATTAACTTGTCCTTTAAACAATTATTTTCGATTTCAGTTTTCGTTGATCCAAAATCGCATTTGGAGATCTGATGTCTTAGGCGCAGCAAGAATTTATTGAAATCCTCCCCCTCTGACGGACACAACTTTCTAAACAAGTGCCTTTCAAATGTGGAATTTCGTTTCGGGGAGAAGAAGGTGTTTAACAGCGTTGCCATTCTAGATTTTTTCAAGCTAGATTTAGCTTTTTTCCTTGTCTTTTAGTTGCAAAAATTCTGATTTAGCTTTGGCTTTTTTTTAGCTTTTTTATTTGCTAAAACTCCCAAAAAGATGAGCGCTGCTCACTGCTCATATACATTCATACAGTCATTATAGTTACCATTATTTGAATGTAAAACATTTTTTTTAACATTTCGTTATTTTTATTGACTTTGAAGAACAAATTTACATATATGTAGTGTATGAAAATAAATAACTTATGCAGGCTCCACTAAACACGTTGGTTCTTCAGATAAGCTGACTTCTTGTTCTTCTTCGACAGCTATCCAATTTGTTTACTTCTGCATATTCTATACATGCATTCGCGTTCAAAATTCGTCAAATTCTTCATTCTCTGAGTTTATCCATCATTCGCACGTGAGCTGAATGTCAAATTATTTCGTCTTCCTTACAGTTTGACATTCAGCTCACGGCGTGTATGTGTATATGTATCTTGAACCGACCTGTTAAATTGACCTTGAATTTATGTGTGTTTTGCAAACACATTAGGTGAGTAATTTCGTAATTTTTTTAGCTTCTTTTTTTAGCTTTACATTTTTTTTGGTGTGTTTAACAATTTTTTTTAGCTTTTTCTAGCTTTTTTTTTTGAGAATCTAGCTGGAACTCTGGAAAAGTTCTCGCAACACTGGTGTTTAACTTCTCGATTAGTATATCAAATACGTCGTTTTTATTTGTCTCATTCACTTCTACCAAGGCACCGGGAATGTTAAATATTACCTCTTGCAGCTGTGAGTCGCCCAAATGTAAAAGTTTATTTCTTTTCTTTACGGGGTCACTTATTTCTTCAGATTGAAGAAATAAAGACAATGAGCGGGCCCATTTTTCCCATTCATTACGCAATAACGATTTATCAATGCTATCGCATAGGAATGGTTTAAATTCTGTCATTTTCCTTAGTTAAATATTTCGTATTGCAAATTATATGTATGTTTATACCAAGATCGCAATTTAATGCCTTTTCACTAGTTCAATGGCCTGCAACAAAGAAGAAAAAAAAAAAAACAAAAGTAAATACGTAGGTAGAGTATTATTGCTGTGTACCTATAGTTTCACTCTTAAAGCGCATTCAGACTGCATTTGAAATTACGTTGATTAGCCGAAGTTACGTGCGTTCAGACACGTTTTTGAGTAATTTATTTTAGTCGTGTTTTATCGATAAAATTTAGAGAAGAGACCGATTGCAGAGCAATTTCGTAAGTTATTTAGTTGAACTGCGCATTTCAAGGGTAATTTCACCAGGCATTTTTGTATGTCGAAACAACGTAATCAACGCCGAAACAACGATTTTTGCCCAAATAACCCTTAAATCACGCCAATTGAACGTGATTTTAAACACTCTTAATGCCAATTGAATGGCTTATAAATTCTCACCGTTTTGCAAAATAATCAACACTCGATTGTAAATTCTTCTGCTGAACGGACGCATATAAATACATAGCAGAAAGCAATTATCAAAGCGAAGCTACGCCATCATCAGAGGGTGGAGTTTTTCCTTTTTTTATTCAAAGACATTGTATTACACTGTGTGTATATAAGTTTAGTTTTGTGAAAGTGTTTAAAGTTGAAAAAATAAGATTTTATAAAAAAAATAATGAAGATTGCTACGAAGAGATCCGGATTTGACGTCAGCAACCTAATGACATCTCGGTAAGTCATTCCTTCCGTTGCACCATATATAACTACCCTAGAATAGTCGCACGACCAGTAACTCAAGATGGCCGTCGCCACGGCGTCCATAGGCGATCTTGAAGACATCGACTTTGACCTTGAAGACAAAGATCTACAGGAATGGCATGTTGAAGCCAAAAAACAAAGAAAACTTGAAAGAAAAAGACAGCTTAGGACAATCAAAGGCGACAAAAAAGTTTTTGATGAACACAAATTAATTAAACAAGGTAAAACAAACCTATTAGATCCAATGTGCTCTTCCCAAATTCCGTTACAAGGTATTTTGGCGCCAAAAGGCACGTACATTAAAAATACCGCTAACAACAACACTAACAACGCATATGCCATGACCCCAAATAACATTAATAATTGCGAACAAACAACGGAACTTTCTACCAATACAACAATGCCAGCAAATCATATGCTAAACATTACCACCACTGACATAATCACAAATAGCATGGAAGAAGGTGAAAATAACCCGCTAAACGCCGCTGGCATGAACACCAAGGCAACAACAACAAAAACATATGATAAACTGTATTACGAAAAAGACCACAAAGGTGATTTCTTCGTGTTGCTAGACACGTCAAATAGCCCGATATGCGAAAACGACCGACTAAAGAGTGGACTGTACCTGTGGCAAAAAATTCATTACTTCGGCATTGATGGCATTAAAGACATTAAAGCTATCGGTAGGCACTTATACAAAATCCAATTCAAAACTTTTTATGAAGCCAATGCGGCATTAAACAATACTAAATTCATTGCTAACAATATGAACCCTTCATCACAAGAAACATGGTAGAGACTCAGGGCGTTATAAGACGAATTCACCTTGCATTCTCAGATCTTGAAATAAAACAAAATCTTTATTCCTCAATCCCTATTACTACTGTTATACGGTTAAAAAAAAATAGACCCAACAACAAAACAACTAGTTCCTACATACACAGTCCAAATAGGTTTCAAGGTCATGAACTTGCCGAAAAAGTTGATCTTTTCTTTTTTCGTAATGTGAAAGTTTCTCACTATATTCCCAGAGTCAGATTATGCTCTAAATGTGGCAGACTAGGCCATACTAGACTAGGATGTAGGGCATCAATTAACAACTGTATTATGTGTGGCAAAACAGAACGCTGCGCCAGCCTCAACTACAGCAACAATAATAACACCAACACAGTTAAGTGCACAGTGACCGATAACTGCATTTTATGTGGCGAAAATGGCCACAATGCTATAAACAGAAAAGGCTGCAAAAATGGCAAAAAGAAGCCAAAATTAGCGAAATAATGGCTATTAAAAAAGTATCAAAGACCGAGGCTTATGAACTATATAATATGACCAGTGAAGAAAATAATGCCAATTACTACTCCATACTAGAAGATTACGAAGATAATTTCCCACAATTAAATGAGAAAGATACATCAACAATAAACATAGATAAATTAGTGAACAGCAAACTTACAAACAGGAAATACAGTCATATCGCTAAACAACCAAAACCGAATTTCAGTGTCAGGAACAATGAAATTAAAGCAAAACAAACACGAACTCACGTTACGCCGGTGTACAACAATGCTAGCTGGAGTAAGGTATCGGAAATCGAAAAACTACTAAGCGAATTGGTCAGAAAATTCGAAATAGACAAAAATGAGCCATTAATTCAATTAATAGCTAACATTTGCAAACCGAGCACAACTGACAGACATGAACCAAACACCAGAAGTCAATGTCAAAATATTACAATATAATATTCAAAGTTCAAAAAGTAATAAATCATCATACGAAATAAAACTCTTAAACAGGTTAATAACAGGACGTACATATAACAAAACTTATCTTGCACGATTTAACAATCATTACTAGGGCAACAGAAAATATGCCCTAAAAAACTCGTTTTTAGCGCTAAAAATATGTCCTTAAAAATATGGTTTAAGCGCTAAAAATATGCTCTTAAAACTTGGTGCAATATGCCCTTAAAATTTTGTTTATATCTATTATATAAAAATGAATGTGTGTGTGTCCTTTATGGACTCCCAAAGTAATCAACCGATCTTTATGAAATTTTCACAGTGGATTCATATGGTATTAGCGCACATAATAGGGAACTTCCCGGAATATAGGCCCAAATGTTGACCCAGAGTGACCCAGCAAGTGTTTGAGCAACATGGGTATCAAATGAAAGGTGCTGAGCAGGTCTTCAACATAAAGTTATTTTCATTGCGACGCCTAGGCCGGGTCCCCAAATATGGGTCAAAACGTGGACCCAGATGACCCTCGAATGTTTCTAAACGATATTGGTATCAAATGAAAGGCGTCGAGCAGGGCTTCAACATACTGATATTTTCATTTTTATTTTTTAAGTCGGTTTCCCAGAGATGGTTCAAGTAGTGAGCCCGGATGGTGTTGGATGGTCCCGGTAAAAGTAAAGGTAAAGGTAAAGGTAAAGGTAAAGGTAAAGGTAAAGGTAAAGGTAAAGGTAAAGGTAAAGGTAAAGGTAAAGGTAAAGGTAAAGGTAAAGGTAAAGGTAAAGGTAAAGGTAAAGGTAAAGGTAAAGGTAAAGGTAAAGGTAAAGGTAAAGGTAAAGGTAAAGGTAAAGGTAAAGGTAAAGGTAAAGGTAAAGGTAAAGGTAAAGGTAAAGGTAAAGGTAAAGGTAAAGGTAAAGGTAAAGGTAAAGGTAAAGGTAAAGGTAAAGGTAAAGGTAAAGGTAAAGGTAAAGGTAAAGGTAAAGGTAAAGGTAAAGGTAAAGGTAAAGGTAAAGGTAAAGGTAAAGGTAAAGGTAAAGGTAGAGGTAAAGGTAAAGACCCATCATAACAGAAAACTTTTGTTCGTCGCTGCGAAGCGGGACGTGTATTTGCTAGTACTTAATGAAAAGATATACGGCATGGTAGGTTGTGTGCCCACCTTTCATGCAAGAGGTTCCAGGTTCAAACCCTGGCTCGAACAAATATCAAAAATCAGTTTTAAATAAAATTAGAACACTTTGTAACAAAAAATTATGTTTATTAAAGGTACATTTTATAGGTTCAAAAGACGAAATAAAAAAATTCACATTTGCGAAACACATCTTTCGTTACCAAAAGAAAACAAATATTTGTACTTACGAAAATATATACATACATACATATATTTATGTGCATGAATTTAAAATTTTATGTGTGGATGGCAATCAAAATTCCAGTGCAAAACTTGAATACTTATTTATTCAAATTGCTGTCAACTATAAAATTTTGCGATAAATTTTCAAATAGAAAAGGTATGTCGATTGTCGCGGTAAGTTTTTAAGCGTAGAAAAAGATCTTTCCACGTCAACTGAAGTTATCGGGGCGTATTTAAAAGTAAGAATTTTAGTCACTATGTAGCGTGTAGTGCTACACGTTCAATATGAATATTGCGATATTTTTCTCGCTCTGAGGTACAAGATATTTTACTTCCGTCCTTTTCGCACTTTCACTTTCAATTCGCTTATTGCCAGTATTACGATCCGAATCGCGGATTTCAAAATTTCTAAACATTCTGCTATCCAGAATCGCGATCCATCAATACTCGATGCTACACTGTCAATATGAATCGCGATCCACAGATTTCATCAATATATATCACTGATGTGCGTTTTGACTCATATGAGCAGTTACTCTCAGCACACGTATTCTTACGCTCTTATTTCAGTTGCTGTTGAGAGCGAAAAATCAATTGAGTCACAGTGGTGTTAGAACAGAATTTTCATGTCAGTTGTGTTTCAGCAAGCAAAGGGATGACACGTATCGTCGCTTTGCTTTTATTTTTTATGCAATAGTAAATTATGCGCTATTTAATGAATGAAAGCATTTAGGGCAATTCTAAATAATTTTTCACTGCGAACAGTGCGAGTGAGAAACACATATAGGTACGCGCATAAATAGTATCATAAAACAATTAAGCGGCGCACGATGTTGCTTCGCTGTTGTTTGTTAATCAACTGACTGCAAATCTTCTTTGTCCCATGGTAGCCACTTTACGCTCGCGGTTACAAATACATGCTTACATTTCATTTGCCCACCAATGATATATATTGACCGTCTGACGTATGCCTATGCACATATGTAGATACACAGCTGATTCGTGTAACACATTTGAATGAAGCATTGCGAAAATTATTAAATTCGCCTTGAACTTGTCAGAAAAAGAGGAATGGCAAATAGTATGCGCATATACAAAACAAAGTTGCCAGAGTAAAAAATGTAAATAAAAACAATTTTACGAGTGAGATGGAAAAATATGACGAAATACTATGCTAAAATATGAATTTAAAGCAAAATATGCCAAAAATATGCAAATAAGTCAAAATATGCAAAAATAAGCCTTTTGACCTAAATATGCGGAAATATGCCCTAACAAGTTAGGCTTATTCTCTTCGTCTTGAGCTAAAACGCCTATATATATTTATCATATGTAAATAGGACTGCAACAGAAAAATATGCATTTGCATATCTTCTGTTGCCCTAATCATTACAATGACACATGCAGCCTATGCAACATCAAAGAAACACCCAATCATGTCGTTTTTGATTGTCCGAAACATGCAACGGCAAGGAATGACTTCCCCGATTTTTCTAAATATACTGAAATTGAAGCAATTTTTAAAACCAGAGACTTCAAATCATATACTGATTTGATCAATTTTCTCAAAATTACAAATCTTGATCTCATATTAAAAAAAAAAGAAAATATATAATAAGTCTTAAAAAAAAAAATAAATCAATTTAAAGAAAATAAATAACAGCTTAAAAAAACACGCTTTAATCTTAAAAATCGTACTAAAAATTGAGAAATAATTTAATTAGAAACAAAATGATGAACGAAAATATAAGTATTTAAGGAAAAGCGTCGGGTGGTGCTCAGTATGTCAAAAAATATTTAAGATCGCTGTTTTTAACTAATATTTTTATTTTGACTTTTTTGAGATTACATATAACGTACTCTTTAATTTCGCAACTAGGTATGTATATTTTTGTACTAGTTGTACGAATCGAATATTTTCATGTTCAAATATTATTGAGCACACCCACGCTTTTCCTTAAATACTTATATTTTCGTTCATCATTTTGTTTCTAATTAAATTATTTCTCAATTTTTAGTACGATTTTTAAGATTAAAGCGTGTTTTTTAGTTTTTTAAGCTATTATTTATTTTTAACTTTTTAGTGAAATTTTTCATTAAAGGATGTTTTATGCGGACGCAAGAATAAAAGAAAAAAGAAGTCTGATGAAGGGATGTGGTGATCTCCGAAATAGATCTATGTATATACATACGTATTTATAACTTCTACCAAAAATATTAATTTTTCACATACATTTTTTCCTTATAAAAAAAAAAACATTGGTCATGAGAGCTCAAAAATGAAGCCTAAACGAAAAAATATCTACTAATATGTACTATGTGTATCGAAGCGAAACTATTTCAGTTTTTAATCGGAGATATGCTCTTCTTTATTTGCCTGTGCATATTCACAATGAACAGTCAGCGCTCCAAAATATTCTCATTGTTCTATAAACACTTCCATATTTTTCTTGTATACCAAAAATAGTAAACAACTTCTTGAAAATAAAAATTGCCAAACAGATGTGAAAGTTACCAAGAAATCAACAGCGAAAATATAACCTATTTTGGTAATTACCAAGTTCGGCAACCGTGCTATAAGTGCTATAAATAGAATTTGAACCAGGGTTTGAAATTGCTTAGCGACTTTTGCTGCATTTCCTTTTGCTAACGAAAAGTAAATTAGCAAACTCGGCCAGCCGAGTAAAAAACGAGAACACGATTCATTCGCTTCAGTTTTCAGCTGAACCGTGTTTGCTTGTATAGTTAAGCAAAGCAACGCGATTTGGGGGATTTCATTTTACTTCCACCAATTAGTTGTGTCTTTGCATTTTTTCTGCTTTTGCATATTGCATACTGTTAACGTTACCAGAGTTGAGTGATAGTGAATTACAGATTTGGGAGAAAAGTTGAAAAAATTAGCAGCGCGCTGTAGAATGGAATGTTGCTTTATATTTGTGCACATCTGCTGATATTCTTAGTTTTATTCACATACACCGATTTCACCAATGCACCAAATTCCTAAAAAAGCAAAGTAATTTTAAAATTTTCTTATCGAATTTCAATTATAAATAAATTTAAGAATTAAAAAAATCAATTTAAATTAGTTTAAATTTGACTTATCTGGGACTCGAACCTGCGCCTCTATGCATATCTTTCTGTATTAAAAAATTATAATTCAATAGATGCTTTTGTGTACACAACAATATTGTTATTATTGTTTTTTGATATGTTTGGGGGACAGGAGGATTTTCGTTGATCAGTCATCAGAGTCTAGCAGCTGCTGTGCCCCGATACACCAAGATGAATGGTGAGGGTTTTGATGCAGCCACCAATTTATTATTGCTCAATAGATGTACATATGTATGTACATATGTATTGATGCATCATCTATTTGTTCAGAGAGGGTGACAATTCAATTTCATTGGCATAGGTATAGAGATGGTTGATCGTTGCTCATCAACGAGGTTGATGGGTTGGCCACCAACAAGATGAAATGGACAACAAAATGTTTTTACATATTCAAAATTTCGAAAATTTTAAAATAATTAAAAAATCGATGTGGAAATTGTAAAAATACTCACCGGTTGTAGCAAACTGATGCATTGTTGTATGGTTTTTATACTCAGCTGTACTAGTACACAGAGTATTATAGTTTTGATTTCCTAACGGTGGATTGTAACAGAATGAAATAATCGAGATAGATATAGACTTATATATATCAAAATGATCAGGGTGAAAAGAGAAATCGATTGAGCCATGTCCGTCCGTCTGTCCGTCTGTCCGTCTGTGAGCACGATAACTCGCGCAAAAATTTAGATATTTTGATGAAATTTGAAATGTAAGTTGGTATCAAGACAGGAACGGATGGTATTGAAAATGGGCGAAATCGGACCATGACCACGCCCACCTCCCCTATATAGTAAAAATCGGAAATTTTGTATCTCAGTCACTAATAGAGCTAGAGTGATAAAATTTCACACACGTATTGAGCTCAGGCCCTTATGAAGAAATATGGAGAAATTTTGGAAAATTGGCGGTGCCACGCCCACTTATTAAGGGGCAAACATTGAAAGTTTTATGAGTCATAACTCAGAAACCGTTGAAGATATATCGATGAAATTGGATAGGCGTGATATACTTACTTAGGCAAATGTTTGGACGAAAAATTGCCAAAATCGGTTGACGACCACGCCCACTTTTATATATGGGTATTATAAAGTGACCTAATAAAAGCATTTTAAGCGATATCTCTGTCAAATATAAAGATATATCATTGAAATTTTATGGAAGGTGTCCAACTATGGACGTAAAACAAAAAATACAAAAATTTTGGAAAATGGGCGTGGCACCGCCTCCGTTTAGAAGCAGGAATATACGAGATTTCTGAGCCCATAAGTCGACAAATAATCGATATATTATGACGAAACTTGGTCTATACACTTTCACTACTTGTAGTAATACATGTTCAAAATTTTAGCGAAATCGGTTGACGACCACGCCCACTTTTATATATGGGTATCATAAAGTGGCCTAATAAAAACATTTTAAGCGATATCTTTGTCAAATATAAAGATAATTCATTGAAATTTTGTGGCATGAGTTCTACAATAGATCGGAACCAAAAAATAGAAAAATTTCGTAAAATGGGCGTGGCACCGCCTCTTTTCAGACAAAGGAATCAACGAGATTTTGGAGCCCATAACTCGACAAATAATTGAGATATTATGACGAAACTTGGTTTATACACTTTTATAACTTGTGTTAATAGACACGCAAAAATTTATTGAAATCGGTTTATGACCACGCCTACTTTTTAACAAAGATATTTCTGGAACACCCTTTGGGAATTTGTAACAAGACTTCTTTGTAACTAGAAGTCATAAAGGAATGAAATTTTGCACAAAGAATAATATTCATATGCTTAGTTGGATGACTGATAAAAATGTTGAAAATGGGCGTGGCTACGCCCACTTTATGCGGCACTCGCTTTATATAAAATACACCCTATATCGAACAAACGCAAACAAACAATGAAAGCATACAGCTGAGTATCTAATGTTCGATTCCACTCGAACTTAGGCTTCCTTACTTGTTAATACAGAAAATGCATTGATGCGCAGGTTCGAGTCCCAGTAAAGTCAAATTGAAATTAATTTTAAATGATTTTTTTTTAATTTTTAATTTATTTATAATTCAAATTCGATCAGAAAATAGTTAAAACACCAGCGGTTTTGGGAAATTAGTGCATCGATGGAATTGGTGTATGGGAGGAATAATGAGCCATATCAGCAGATGTGCAGAAATTTAATATAACATTCCTTTCTACAGACGAACTCGCTCTACTTCTGTTATTTTAACAGCCAGCTGTGTTGAATTAAAATTTTTTATTCACCAGATGCACTAACAGAATTTTGTTGGGTCTCTGGCTTCCACGATTATTCGTAGTTGCAACTTCCCTGTTCATCTACGTTCTCTGTTATTGGCTTGCATACGGGAGTGAATTGAATGAAATTCATAGAGGCTATTTTGAAGAGAGGTAACATAAAAGCCACAATGAAGCATAGAGTATAATGTTGAATCTCATTATATGATGTCGTTGGGTTGAATCCCATGTTGATGTCACGTTTCGAATCCGGAGGTGAATAGAAATAATAGAGGAGAGAACACAATTAAAGTAAAGTGAATGTTTCAAAAAAATAATAATTGAGTTAAACGTTTGCAACTTTTAGGATGGGATGAAGTTACATACATACATACATACGTACATACATACATAAGTACATACATACATACAGGTGAAGCTAATAAAAGCGTGTTAAATATCTCAGATTTTCCCATTTGAGTTATAGGATAAATAGGTTCCAAATGGTTTTTTACTCAGTTTTGGTAAGCTCACCTTTATCAAAATTTACTAGCAAATACCCGTTGCTTCGCAATGAGGAATAATAGTTAATCAAAGTTAAGTCAATTCAAGTCAACTGAAGTCAATTCAATTCAAGTCAAGTCAAATCAAGTCAAGTCAAGTCAATTCAAGTCACTTCAAATCAAGTCAAGTCAAGTCAATTAAAGTCAAGTCAAATCAAGTCAAGTCAAGTCAAGTCAATTCAAGTCAAGTCAATTCAACTCTATTCACTTTTTTGTGGCGTGCTCTGATTCCGAAGCTCGGATTTCAGCTGCATGCTGACGCATCGCCTCCTCAGATTGTTTGGCTCTATAATTTTTCATATAAAGCCTTCTTTTCCTCTTTCGTTCTTCTAAGTCTCTTGATAGCTCTAACGTTCGTCTCTTCATGTCAAATGTTTGAAATCGAATGAACAGAAAATAAATAGCTTCGATCGCTATTATTTTCTATGTTTTTATATTTTCTTTGGTTATTTTTTATTTGAATATATTAAGATTATTTACAAATCTGAAGAAAAAATAGAATGAACATTTTCTATTATTTTTTCTGTATTGAAATAGTAGTAGAAAATATTTTTCAATGATGATTGAGTGACAGTACAAAAGCAAAATTAGATTTCTTGAAGAAATTATTCAATATCATATATTTCTTGGCATAAGCACATCTTCGTTTTCCTATTTTCTTAAAAACCACATTACAAATAGCAGCAGGAATTTTTGAGAGCAGTGGTTTGCAAAAGAATAGCTACTAAGTATTTGATAAACAACATTTTTCTTGAACATTTCGTAAAAGTTTTTTGCATTTTTTTTTCAGATATTTTGTCCTATGTAATTATTCAAATCGAATATGTTAAAAAAATATTCACTTTTTTTTAAAGCAGGCTTTTAAGTTATAACCAGCGCCACCTACCTGAAGACCTATTTTCTTATTGCAGTAGAAATTTTTGAGAGCAGCGGTTTGCAAAAGAATATTTGCTTTTAATAGCAAAAGTTTTTATAGCAAAAGTTGTTTATATCAAACGTTTTTTATGTAAATGTAAATTTCTTGAACAAATAATTCAATATCATTTATTTCTTGGTTCGCAAAAGAACATGTGATAAATAATTTTTTTTATAGCAAATGTTTTTAATAACAAAAGCTTTTTCAAAGAGAATACATGAAAAAAAAATGTTATAGTAAAGGTTTTTAATAGCAAAAGTGTTTATAGCAGGTTTTATTTTATTAAAGCGCCATCTGTTGAAAGATAGCATTGTTATATTAGCTATATGTAGATGTATGTATATTCGAAGAGCATACATGGAAAAGAGGGTGCAATCCGATGAAATTCAACACTAGATGTAGCTTTTCGTGCGAGAAAAATTTTACTCATTGTTTTTTAAACATGTAAAATTTTTCGAGGGTCCCACCTCGCACATTTATATTTTCTTTGGTTATTTTTTATTTGAATATATTAAGATTATCTAAAGATCTGAAGAAAAAATAGATGAACATTTTCTAAAAACCACATTACAAATAGCAGCAGGAATTTTAGAGAAAAGAATACCGACTATTTGATAAAAAAATTTTTCTTGAACATTTCGTAAAAGTTTTTTTGCATTTTTTTCAGATATTTTGTCCTATGTAATTATCAAAGAGCGTATATCCATATACGCTCTTTGTACATATCGTCGCTCCCAACGAAGACTAGCACGGTTCAGTTAGCGTGGAAGACTAGCACGGTTCGTTGTTCGCGTGGAAGACTAACACACTTCGTTGTTCGCGTGGAAGACTAGCATGCTTCAGTTCTCTGCGTGGAAGACTATCATACTTCAGTTCTCTGCGTGGAAGACTAGCATGCTTCACTTGTTTGGGTGGAAACTAACATACTTCTGTTTGTTAGAAATAAGCTTAGGGATTAAGCACATAAGGAGGATTGTCCGAGGAGTGAAAGATATTTTATAAGTAAGTGCAAGAACAATAATTCATACTGCAATAAAACTTTAAACAGGAACCTTCAGCCAAACTATATGAAAAGTATCGTTAGTTATTACTCGGAACTCTATATTTATATATCGTCGCTCTCAACGAAGACTAGCACGGTTCTATTTTTTTAAAAACATTGTGCACACTTTTTGTGTAGTACCAAAGCACTAGTCATATCTACATATATATAAATATAGAGTTCCGAGCAATAACTAATGCGGTGTTTTATTTGATGCGAAATCCAGGTTTTATTTGCACAACATATGCACATACTTAAAAGTAGGCCTAGTACAAGTCTAGGAATATTTGAAACTCATATACTTTTCATATAGTTTGGTTCCTGTTTAAAGTTTTATTTCAGTATGAATTATTGTTCTTGCACTTACTTATAAAATATCTTTCACTCCTCGGACAATCCTCCTTATGTGCTTAACCCCTAAGCTTATTTCTAACAAACAGAAGTATGTTAGTTTCCACCCAAACAAGTGAAGCATGCTAGTCTTCCACGCAGAGAACTGAAGTATGCTAGTCTTCCACGCAGAGAACTGAAGCATGCTAGTCTTCCACGCAGAGAACTGAAGTATGCTAGTCTTCCACGCAGAGAACTGAAGCATGCTAGTCTTCCACGCGAACAACGAAGTATGCTAGTTTTCCATGCAGAGAACTGAAGCATGCTAGTCTTCCACGCGAACAACGAAGTGTGCTAGTCTTCCACGCAGAGAACTGAAGTATGCTAGTCTTCCACACGAACAACGAAGTGTGCTAATCTTCCACGCAATCAACGAAGTGTGTTAGTCTTCCATGCGAACAATGAACCGTGCTAGTCTTCGTTGGGAGCGACGATATGTTCAAAAAAAATATTCACTTCTTTTTAACAAAGAGCCTATATGGATAAGAGGGTGCAGTCTGCTGAAACTCCACACTAGATGTCACATTTCGAGCGAGATGGGACCCGCGAAAAATTTTACTCATTTGTTTTTAAATTATGTAGTAAAAAATTTTCGCGGGTCCCATCTCGCGCGAAATGTGACATCTAGTGTGAAGTTTTACAGACTGTACCCTCTTGTCCATATACGCTCTTTGATATACGTTCTTTGATATACGCTCTTTGACTGCACCCTCTTATCCATATACGCTCTTTGTTTTAAAGCAGGCTTTTAAGTTATAACAAAGAGCGTATATGGATGAGGGTGCAGCCAGTGAAACTTCACACAATGTCACACTTCGCAGGTCCCATCTCGCGCGAAATGTGACATCTAGTGTGTCTTATCCATATACGCTCTTTGCATATACGCTCTTTGGGTGCAATCCGATGAAATTCAACACTAGATGTAGCTTTTCGTGCGAGAAAAATTTTACTCATTGTTTTTTAGGCATGTAACATTTTTCTGGCACAAAAAGTGACATCTAGTATGGAGTTTCAGCGGATTGCACCCTCTTTGTAAAAAACAAAATTTTTGGTTTATATTAAAACCAAAAAACTTTTTAATAGTAAAATTTTATATATATGTAGATGCTCATAAGATATATCCAACTTCCCACACGTGAGTGAATTGTAATTCATAGATGATTTTTCGAGAAAGGGTAACATAAAAGCCACAATGAAGCATAGAGTATAATGTTGAATCTCAATTATTAATTTAAGAATACTATGACCAAATGTTTGCGTGACAAAGAAAATTTTTTCAATCAAAAGAAAAAAACAATTTAGCATGATGGAAAAATTCGAAGTATTAAGTATTTATTTAACAAGCAAACAGACAAAGAGCTGTAATATGTATCACCAGCACAAGACTCTCCTGTAATTGAAATTGTTGCTCTTTCTCCAATTGAAAAACCATAGAGGTTAGTTAAGTTCTTATTTTATTCAATAATTTTGTACATATGTATGTATGTGTATGTATAATATAAGAATGAAATATGTATGTATGCATCTAAATGCCTCTTTTTCCCTCAGGGAATAAAAAAGAAGAAGGATGGTAGTGGTAGTGGAGATAATGCGAACCAAATATTCAACTTTATATGAAACCGAAACCGAATTTGATGATCTAATAGTAAACGAAATATCAGCTATGAATACGAATGTGACGCCAAAACCGAATCCCTGCACAACAAATTTTTTTTAATTTGTAACTTTACGATGTATTGCGGAACGACTTTCCAATATCCCTTGTCGAGTTTGGTTTTGAGACAACCTGGTTTCGGCTGACATGTGCAATTTTCAGTGTCCTTTTTCGTTCCCCAAACCAAACATGATAAGGGATGACAGAATATCATTCCACAATACATGATATTCCTACCCTGTCGGAAAAGCAAGCAACCAAAAATAATTGTAACTTTACCTTTACAAGCATATTGTATAAATAATGATTTTAAGTTATTATCAGAATTAAATATTTGTAATCATGAAAATAAAATTTAATTTTCTTTCGTTTGGTGTTACTTCAAGGAAGATAGCTCACTGCGTTAAAGAGACATTCAGGATTAAGTGGAGCCATTGGCCAAATAACGGTAAATTGCCGATATCTCAAAAACCTTCCCATAGAATTAAAAATGAAACCGATTTTCGGAATCAGCGACCGATTTTACATATATTTATATAGGGTAGTCACGTCTAAAGTACAGACAACAAATTTCATTTTGTGATCCAGTGTTATTATTGAGAACATTTTTCGTTTATTTGTTCATCACAAAAAAAAAAAAAATAACATAAACAACCTACACACATTACATGTGAACGTTTAAAAACACATAAGAAACCTAATGTTACTTTGCCTTTATCAAAAAAAAGAATCACAACATATATTATCTATCAAAATTAATCAAATGTCACTCATGTAACAACCACAATTCAATTAAAACAGAAATTAATTTTCAATTAATTTTTTTTTAAACATATCGAGTAATAATTTATTTACATATCTGTGGCAATTTGCAATAATCGCTTAAGTCTTAAAAAATGATTTCGGGACAAATTGATTTTTATATTCGGAAGCGTTTCTTAACAAATCATAAAAATCGATTAAAAACTATGGACGAAAAATCAGTGAGCAATCCACAATGTTACAATCAAATTTTGTAAATAAAACAAAGTGTAATGAAGATATTTGATTAAGTATATACGTCTACTTTGGCTGTTATAGCAAGTTTAATATACCTCTATTGTAAGTTAAGCCTAAATGTTTTTATTTATATATTTTGATTGAATTAAGTTATAAGCATGGGGGTTTTACAGAAATATAGTGTTTTAAAAGGAGAATGACGTGGTATATATAACTCGAAATCTTCCTAAGTCGACTTAAGCGATTATTGCTTGTGAACACAGATATATTCATCATTTATAAACACCTATTCGTACAAATAAACACTTAATTTTTGTATATATATATATGTATATAACTCCACCCTCAACTCAACAGGCAAATGGAATCAAGGCGCATGCACTAATGTTCCAGAGCACGTTGATATAAATCACCAAAGCAATCGATACTGACACTTTATAACCTGGCGCTTTAAGGTTTCGATATAAACCGAGCCACATCTTCACTTCAGCTGATAGTGAACAGAGCCACAAAAAAAAAAATAAATTCTCACCATTCACACAACAACGATTTTTGCCCAAATAACCCTTAAATCACGCCAATTTGGACGTGCTTTTAAACACTCTTAATGCCAATTGAATGGCTTATAAATGCTCACCATTCACACCTCACTTGGTGCCCAATTTAATGGCCTTTGCTGATTTCTTAGGTATATTTTTTGTGCTTTTCTTTTTGTTTTCAGTTAGTGCCAATTGAATGGCTCATACATCATCCACAAGTCAGATGTTCACCAATTTAATGGTCTGTGGTTGTATTACTTAGGAATTTTTAACTTGAAAAAATGTTTTATAAATTAATTTGGATTTAACGATGTAAAATATTGGAAATTCCAATAATAAAAAAATATCTATAAGGAGTTTTTAGTGTAAAAAATATACATTAAAAATTTATTTGAAGAATATTCATTGAGAAATAGTTGAGAGCTGATATCATTTACGAAATTTTTCCAAAAGTACATAACTTAACTTGTTAAGGTATGCAAGGATGGGGCGTAAGTTATAACTGAAGATTTAGTAGAACCTTTAAGAATAAGCAAATTTTATTATATGAATTGAAAAATAAAGCATTGCAATTTTGCAACTTGAAAATTTGGTTGCAGTACAAAATGATTTATTATTCATGGTCATACATACGCAATGGCACACTGTCGCATAACAAACAAAGCAACGCAGCCAGTGCTTGTGTTGCTTCTTCGCTGTCTAAACAACGACTGAATCACAGAGCGTAATACCATGTCTCCACATAACGTGTTTCGCTCTTTTTTTCTGCATTTTCTCTCTCAGTCTTGTTTCGACACGGAAACCAGTGCCGAAACTCGCCATTTTCCATACAAATTTCTGAGAGCGAGTGAAGATTGAAACACTGTTTCATTCTGAATCATCTTTCCAACCTCGATGATATCGATGTCTTCTCTAATTTTGTATCGAAAATCTATCGAAATCTCACACAGACCAAAACAAAGACGCAAAAATAAGCAAACATACAAACATTTAAGAAGAACAAGAAAGAGAAGTGTCAAACTGAATCACGATTAGCCACGTGGAGACGGGTTATTGAGCGAGATGTTTTGCTACATGTTTCTCTGGTGAATCAAGTTATGTGGAGACGGGCTTTAAGCCTATGTGTGTTATACTCATTAACTCACGTGAGTCGATTTGCCGGGCCTTGGTTTAATGACATACGAAATGCACTCAATATTAGGAGTGTTTTATTGGGCACTTCTCTGCTCGCTTATACTCGATTCTGCTCTCTTGGCTGACAGTTTCCATAAAAAATGTTAGAGACTTTAAGAGACCTTTAGAGAGTATGCCAGCTACTCATTAAACTGATCTTTACTGATTATGCCAATTTTTTCTATTGTGAATAAGTGAAATGGTTTCAAATTTTTGTCAATAGATGTCTCCACTATCTTCGAATTCAATGCAATACCGTTCGTTAGAAAATTTTTTCCAATTCCGTAACAAAGAACGTATATTGTACAATATACGTTCTATGTCCGTACTTTAACGAACGGTGTTACATTGAGTCTTGGCTAGATTCGAAGATAGGGAGACATCTATCGATCAAAATTTGAATAAATTTCATCAAATGAACACACCTTTTTTCCAATTCCTTTACTTTAACGAACGGTCGTATAATTTTCACTTGTTTTTATGCCAGTGGTTGTTTTTTTCGCAAGTCTCTAACTCTTGCCCAATCGAATACGGCTATTCATATTGCTATTTATACTAATGCTACGATTGAATAAAGTTTTTTAAGTTAAACGGTTTTATGTTATACATACATTGCAATGTTTAAGATAAATGTACTAAAAACCAAAAAATAATAAAATAGATACAGTCGTGGGAATTATAAAGATTTGCATAGACTAGACTAAAATAAAACCGGGGGGCACGTCAATTGTCTACAAATTATCGACTTAATGTGCGATAGAAGAATCGTTTAATTCGTCGTTAGGCAGTTGGCCCGCAGATGGTGAGGAAATTACTTACTATTTTCTTGCTCATGGAAATTCCAATAGCTATACACTCCATGTTAATAAAAGAGATGTTTCAACTAGTTTATCGTTGGACATTCACACGAGGAATCGTTTCACTGCTCGTAGTTTGTCTTTAATCGACAAAACATATGATACAAGTACTACTCGCTCACCACTATGAAACCCTAAAACTCGCTTATAATCGAGCTTGCTAGCTTTTTTCCACATTCTAGCCCTACTTACCACACGTCCATCGTTGTCGGTTGAACAACTGCCTAATTATAGTGTAACATTACAAAACAAACATTTTAATCAACGATTGTAGACAATTGACGTGCCCCACGGTTTTATTTTAGTCTAGTCTATGCAAATGTTTATAATTCCCACGACTGTATCTATTTTATTATTTTTTGATTTTTAGTACATTTATCTTAAACATTGCAATGTATGTATAACATAAAACCGTTTAACTTAAAAAGTTTTTTTACCTATTTTTATTTTCTAGTTTTTTATATTTTTTTTTACCATTTTGTTCCCACAAGTAATGGACATTTAAACGGTCGACCTTCCCAGAGGTCCAATAAAGGGGCAAGGCTATGTACAACAAGATGCGCCTGAGTCTTGAGGGGAAAACGCTAACGACATATCATTTTTATCCACCCTAATGCCATACAGTTCTCGGCGCGTTTTAACCTTTCACCTTAACTTGGGTGGTGTACCGCTAACGACGTATCATTTTTAGCCACCCTAACGCCACACAGTCCTCAACACGATACAAAATCTTGACTTGGGTGGTGGATTCAGGCTGGATTAATCAGATACCTAAATTACAGATTCAATTTCTAAATTTAAATCTTATTATTACACGCCATTTAGTCTTAAACTTTGCAATGTATGTTTAACATAAAACCGTTTATCTTAAAAAGTTTTTATACTTAGCTGTACTAGTACACAGAGTATTATAGTTTTGATTTCCTAACGGTGGATTGTAACAGAATGAAATAATCGAGATAGATATAGACTTATATATATAAAAATGATCAGGGTGAAAAGAGAAATCGATTGAGCCATGTCCGTCCGTCTGTCCGTCTGTCCGTCCGTCCGTCTGTGAGCACGATAACTCGCGCAAAAATTGAAATATTTTGATGAAATTTGGAATGCAAGTTGGTATCAAGACGAGAACGGATGGTATTGAAAATGGGCGAAATCGGACCATGACCACGCCCACCTCCCCTATATAGTAAAAATCCGAAATTTTGTATCTCAGTAACTAATAGAGCTGGAGTGATGAAATTTTACCCACGTATTGAGCTCAGGCCCTTATGAAGAAATATGGTGAAATTTTGGAAAATGGGCGGTGCCACGTCCACTTATTAAGGGGCAAACATTGAAAGTTTTATGAGTCATAACTCAGAAACCGTTGAAGACATATCGATGAAATTTGGTAGGCGTGATATACTTACTTAGGCAAATGTTTGGACGAAAAATTGCCAAAATCGTTTGACGACCACGCCCACTTTTATATATGGGTATTATAAAGTGGCCTAATAAAAACATTTTAAGCGATATCTCTGTCAAATATAAAGATATATCATTGAAATTTTATGGCAGGAGTCCAACTATGGACATAAAACAAAAAACACAAAAATTTTGGAAAATGGGCGTGGCACCGCCTCCTTTTAGAAGCAGGAATATACGAGATTTCTTAGCCCATAACTCGACAAATAATTGAGATATTATGACGAAACTTGGTGTGTACACTTTTATCACTTGTGGTAATAGACACGCAAAAATTTATTGAAATCGATTTATGACCACGCCTACTTTTTAACAAAGATATTTCTGAAACACCCTTTGGGAATTTTTAACGTGAAATCTTTGTAACTAGAACTCGTAAAGGAATGAAATTTTGCACAAATAATAATATTCATATACTTAGTTGGATAACTGATAAAAATTTTGGAAAATGGGCGTGGCTACGCCCACTTTATGCAGCACTCACTTTATATAAAGTACAACGTGTTTCCATTAAACGCAAACAAACAATAAAAGCATACAGCTGAGTATCTAATGTTCGATTCCACTCGAACTTAGGCTTCCTTACTTGTTTTACCTATTTTTATTTAAATAGAGCGACTCACGCGCCACCTAGCGGCTCCAATTTTTTTTTAAACATTTGTAAATTATTTAAGTAATGCACATGCTAAATATCAGCCAAATCGGTCCATAATTAGGATTTTCAGTTTTAATTACCCCGATCTCAGCTCCACCTAGCGGAATTTTTTTTTAAGAAAATATTTCTTTTCAAGGTAGTAATACATGTTCCGAATTTCAGCCAAATCGGACCATAAATGCGATTTTTGTAAATATAGCGACCCACGCGCCACCTATCGGAATTTTTTTTTCATAATATTGCACTGTCATCGGGGTTATACATGCGTACAAAATTTCAGATTAATCGGTTGACAGGAAGAGCGTGAAATTTGAATTACTAAATTTGACCCAAGAATAAATAATAAATAAAATAAATAAAACAAGTAAGGAAGCCTAAGTTCGAGTGGAATCGAACATTAGATACTCAGCTGTATGCTTTCATTGTTTGTTTGCGTTTGTTCGATATAGGGTGTATTTTATATAAAGCTAGTGCCGCATAAAGTGGGCGTAGCCACGCCCATTTTCAACATTTTTATCAGTCATCCAACTAAGCATATGAATATTATTCTTTGTGCAAAATTTCATTCCTTTATGACTTCTAGTTACAAAGAAGTCTTGTTACAAATTCCCAAAGGGTGTTCCAGAAATATCTTTGTTAAAAAGTAGGCGTGGTCATAAACCGATTTCAATAAATTTTTGCGTGTCTATTAACACAAGTTATAAAAGTGTATAAACCAAGTTTCGTCATAATATCTCAATTATTTGTCGAGTTATGGGCTCCGAAATCTCGTTGATTCCTTTGTCTGAAAAGAGGCGGTGCCACGCCCATTTTCCGAAATTTTTCTATTTTTTGGTTCCGATCTATTGTAGAACTCATGCCACAAAATTTCAATGAATTATCTTTATATTTGACAAAGATATCGCTTAAAATGTTTTTATTAGGCCACTTTATGATACCCATATATAAAAGTGGGCGTGGTCGTCAACCGATTTCGCTAAAATTTTGAACATGTATTACTACAAGTAGTGAAAGTGTATAAACCAAGTTTCGTCATAATATATCGATTATTTGTCGACTTATGGGCTCAGAAATCTCGTATATTCCTGCTTCTAAAAGGAGGCGGTGCCACGCCCATTTTCCAAAATTTTTGTATTTTTTGTTTTACGTCCATAGTTGGACACCTTCCATAAAATTTCAATGATATATCTTTATATTTCACAGAGATATCGCTTAAAATGCTTTTATTAGGTCACTTTATAATACCCATATATAAAAGTGGGCGTGGTCGTCAACCGATATTGGCAATTTTTCGTCCAAACATTTGCCTAAGTAAGTATATCACGCCTACCAAATTTCATCGATATATCTTCAACGGTTTCTGAGTTATGACTCATAAAACTTTCAATGTTTGCCCCTTAATAAGTGGGCGTAGCACCGCCCATTTTCCAAAATTTCTCCATATTTCTTCATAAGGGCCTGAGCTCAATACGTGTGTGAAATTTTATCACTCTAGCTCTATTAGTGACTGAGATACAAAATTTCCGATTTTTACTATATAGGGGAGGTGGGCGTGGCCATGGTCCGATTTCGCCCATTTTCAATACCATCCGTTCCTGTCTTGATACCAACTTACATTTCAAATTTCATCAAAATATCTCAATTTTTGCGCGAGTTATCGTGCTCACAGACGGACAGACGGACAGACGGACAGCCGGACGGACATGGCTCAATCGATTTCTTTTTTCACCCTGATCATTTTGATATATATAAGTCTATATCTATCTCGATTATTTCATTCTGTTACAATCCACCGTTAGGAAATCAAAACTATAATACTCTGTGTACTAGTACAGCTGAGTATAAAAACAAACGGGGTGAGCTAAATAAAACCGTTTAAAAATCCACCATGTTTGTATACTCGCTGCCACTGAGTATTTCTCTCACACTCACTGTACTCGCTGTTACGTGGTAGTCAATGTTGCCAGAATATTTTGAAGCTTATAGCTAAATAAAAAAAAATTGCTAAAAATAGCTAAATAATTTTTTTCATAGGTAAAATACATAGACAAATTTGTTTTTTTCAAAAATATCCAAATAATCATTTATTAAAAAAGACGTGACATAAAACAGCTTCACATATATGAATATATATATATACATATATCATATATTGTAGCCACATACATATATTTGTTTGTATGTACTTATATATGTACGTCGCATAATAAGATTATTACAATAAAAAAAAATCAATTCATTACATATGTATGTATGTATGTATGTACATTCAATTGCAGTATTAAAATAAATTATAATAGCGACTAGTTAATATTTAAACTTTAGTTAAAAATTTGATTCAATCACATTTCAAAAATCATATCTTCTTCATTTAATTCACAGGTTGAATCATATATATTAATTGAAGTCATTGCTTTAATAAGATCGTTAGGAATTTCAAAGTTATTACAACAGTTTTCAAGCCTTTTTAGACCATACCTAACAGTCAATAGAGAGTTTAACATAAATAATTGCATTCTATTTTACTAAATTAATAAACAAAGAAGTTACGTCACAAAGAAGTTATTATACTCAGCTGTACTAGTACACAGAGTATAATAGTTTTGATTTCATAACGGTGGATTGTAACATAAAGAAATAATCGAGATAGATATAGACTTATATATATCAAAATGATCAGGGTGAAAAGAGAAATCGATTGAGCCATGTCCGTCCGTCCGTCCGTCCGTCCGTCCGTCCGTACGCACGATAACTCGCGTAAAAATTGAGATATTTTGATGAAATTTGAAATGCAAGTTGGTATCGAGACTGGGACGGTTGGTATTGAAAATGGGCGAAATCGGACCATGGCTACACCCACTTTTCCTATATAGAAAAAATCGGAAATTTGGTATCTCTGTCACTAATATAGATGGAGCGATGAAATTTTACCCACGTGTTGAGCTCAGGCCCCTATGAAGAAATTTGATGAAATTTTGGAAAATGGGCGGTGCCACGCCCACTTATTAAGGGTCAAACATTGAAAGTTGTATATGTCATAACTCAGAAACCATTGAAGATATATCGATGAAATTTGGTATGCGTGATTTACTTACCTAGGCAAACATTTGGACGGAAAATAGTAAAAATCGGTTGACGGCCACGCCCACTTTTATATATTTGTATTATAAAGTGACCTAATAAAAACATTTTAAGTCATATCTCTGTCAAATATAAAGATCTATCATTGAAATTTTGTCGCATGAGTCCAACTATGGACATAAAACAAAAAACACAAAAATTTTGGAAAATGGGCGGTGCCACGCCCACTTATTAAGGGGCAAACATTGAAAGTTTTATGAGTCATAACTCAGAAACCGTTGAAGGTATATCGATGAAATTTGGTACGCGTGATATACTTACTTAGGCAAATGTTTGGAATAAAAATTGCCAAAATCGGTAGACGACCACGCCCACTTTTATATATGGGTATTATGAAGTGACCCAATAAAAATATTTTAAGCTATATCTCTGTCAAATATAAAGATATATCATTGAAATTTTATGGCAGGAGACCACCTGCGGACATAAAACTAAAAACACAAAAATTTTGGAAAATGGGCGTGGCAACGCCTCTTTTTAATTCAATTCAATTCAATTTATTTAACATGAAAAATTGTACACGTAAGACATTGGTCTTTTGATGGTACATCAACATAAAACATTAATTGACTAACAATATTATATCTTAAGGCTAAAAACTAATAGTTAATTATTGGGACAAATATAAGTTACATTAAATTAAATTGGATATGGGATTATGATAGCATAAAAAGTTACATGGTAATTAATTAATTAATTAACATTAAGGAAAAATAAAGAAAAATATTTATATATATTAAAATTACAGAGATGAGAAAAACAATAATAAGAACAATAAATAAATAGCAATCACGTTTACAACGACTTAAAGTAATTTTGAATAATGTTTTTGTAGTTACCTCTATTCAACTTCTTCTTAACAGACTCTGGTATGTTATTCCAAAGCCTCACAGCATTGATGAAAAACAATCTCGACGATGCCAGGTAAGTATATCTTGGGACTATTAGGTTATGACATCTAATAGATCTGGTAACGGTTAGCTTTTCATACAAGTATGTGGGAAGTTTTCCTTCTAATAATTTATATATGAAAATGCAATTTCTTGCACTAATGTAGTCCATAATACTGCATCCCAATAACTTATTTTTCCATAAGGATACATGGTCAAACTTTTTGAGACAATATACATAACGTGTAACATTATTGAACAAAACATTAACCTTGTGACATGAAATGGAATCGAGCTTACTGTAAACAATTTCGAAATAGGTTATATGAGGCATTATTAGTTGTAAAGCTAACTTGTGTCTAATTTCCAAAGAAGTAAAAGCAGCAGAAATTTTCAGACTACGTAGAACATAGTACACTTTACTGACAACACTATTAATATGATCAGAACAGGTCAACTTCGAATTAATAACGAAGCCTAGGTTTTTCGTCTTGTTCGTGAACATTAGGGCACTCTCACCAATACACAAATCAGGAATGTTATCAACATGCACTACACTATTATATATAGGTAAAACAAGAGACTTTGAGGAATTAATATGTAGACAATTCTCACTTGCCCATTGGGATATAGCAGACAAATCACTATTTAGTTTGACACACAAATCTTCAACAAGACCGACACGACTAGAGAGATACATCTGAACATCATCAGCATAAGCATGCATACTAGCATATTTGCACACCGAGAAAATATCGTTGACAAAGAGACTAAACAAAAGGGGACCTAGAACAGAGCCCTGTGGGACACCAGAGGATATAACTTTAAAGTTGGATTGGGAATCTTTTAATTTTACTTTTTGAAGCCTACCTTCCAGATAACTCCTCATAAGCCGTAGAGCATTGCTAGAAAACCCAAAGTAATACTCAAGTTTTTTACACAGAATATCATGGTTTACCATATCAAATGCCTTAGAGAAGTCCAGGAGGCATAGAAGTGTTAACTCACTGTTGTCAAAGTGTATCCTAATGTCGTCAAGTATTTTTACCATAGCTGTGGAGCAGCTATGGTTCGGTCGAAATCCAGACTGTAGTGGGGATAGTAATTCATTGCTTTGGACAAAGGACGAGATTTGCGTTGCCATCAATGACTCACATACCTTTGCCAGTGCCGGTAGAATGCTAATTGGCCTGTAATCGCTGGGGTTTGTTGGTATACTCTTTTTTGCTACTGGGAGTATGACTGCTCTTTTCCATTCTGCTGGGAAACATGCGGTTGTGAAGCAATAGTTAATAATGTGAGTGATGGTTCCTAAAACAAATGGGAGTACGAGTTTAACAAATTTTAATGAAATTCCCTCATCACCAACGGCATCAGACTTGATATTCCATATAGCACTTGCCACATCACATTCAGTTACTCCCAGAAATTGGAACTTGTTTTCCATGGCAGTACAGGCCCACGCTTTAGCCGACGTGGCAGGAGTATTTTGTTTACTACTCACAGTAGCAAAGATATCATTAAGAGCATTGGGGTCCAAGTCACATTCAGGTTTTAATTTACCATGTATTTTCAAATTTTTAATGTTTCGCCACAATTCTTTGTTAGAAAGTGACGGATCTAATTTAGCTCTGAAGAATACCCTCTTTGCTTGCTTAATAAGCAGCGTTGCTTTGTTACGAGCAGTTTTGTACCGGGACCAGGCATAGTCAGTAGCATTCCTTTTCCATTTATTATATAACTTATCACGAAATCTCATAGCACTCAACACAGCTTTGTTAAACCACGGACAAGCACGATTGACTGTTTTAACTACACGAAGAGGAACATAATTGTTGAACATATAGGACAGATTTTCATTTAAAAAGAGGAGTTTTTCGTCTACAGAACTGCAGTACCAACAATCATCCCATTGTACTTTACGCATACCCACAAATAACTCATTCACATTTATGGACTTAAAGTCACGAAACATAAATCCACTTTTGTTAGAAAAACAATTAAAATGCACATCTAATGTAACGAAAATTAAGTCATGATCAGAAATAAAAGACATTTGATCAAACTTTAAAACACGATTAGGACTGGAAACAAAAAAGTAATCTAAGAGGCTTGGATTAGAGTTAGAAGAGAATCTGGTAGGTATGACTTTATTCACTATGTCAAGACCAGCTCCTGTTACATGGTCATGTAGCTGCGCAGTGTGTGTGTCATTTTGGAGGAGATTTACATTAAAGTCACCACATATAACATAGAATTCGTAGTCAATTAGAAACATGGTTAGTTCAGCAAAGAAAGAAACTAACGGGCAACACTTACGAGGATTATATACACATGAAACTAAAATGCTTGTTACCCCATCAGATACTTCAGCTATAACAAACTCCGTTATTGAGCTACGGGAGGCAGTTAGGAGACGTATTTTTAACGATGTTTTACAGTATATTGCAACGCCCCCTCCTCTTTGACAAGTGCGATCTTGACGTAGAAGCTTATAATTTGAAATACTGTAAAAATAGTCCGAAATATCAGGAATAAACCATGTCTCAGTTACACATATTATGTCAACTAAAGATTCCTCAAAAATACTCCTTACGTAGTCAAGTTTTTCACTATTAAGGCTTCGCGCATTAAAATGGACCACATTTAGGCCTGACGACTGCTTGCATAAAATGTCTAGTAGGACCTTATGTGTTTCACCAATACTGGAGGCTTTATTAGTATTAGATGTCATTAAACTGTGTCCGAATAGAGACAACTACACATGCATCTATAAATTTAAGGTGCAAGGGACCACCATTTATGTGATTGCAGTATTTTGTAATGAGATACATTAGAGAAAAAGAAGTTAAGAATGGAAAAGATAATAAGCTTAAAGTAATACATTCAAACAAATAATACATACATACAAATAATAAAAATGTTACTAGTAATACGCATATCAGTCATGCGCCTTGAGCCACAATGCGTTTTACGTCCTCTATGCTGTCGACTTTCACCGCTTCGCCTTTTGGTTTGACTCTTACATATACATTACCACGCATGGAGAAGGCAGATTGTACACTCCTCTGTTTTTTTAGTTGTAACGCAAACTGGAGTAGCTCTCGATTGGTAACAGTGAGGCCTTCATGTATATATATACGCCCATCAGTAAGATGACCAATGTCACGCAATAATATTCCCCTCTTCTTCTGCTTATAGAACCTCGCTAGCGCCATAAAAAGTTGTGACCGATCGCTGGATGATATTAGCTTCAATACAATAGGTGGGTTGTTGTTGTTATCACTTTTATTTTTATTTTTATGCACCCGGAAAGCAGTACGCACAAGTGGAGTATTCATTTGGACAGCCTTGCAAATGCTATTGAACACGCTACTCAACTGCTCATCATTACTTTGAGGAATACCATTAATGATTATGTCACTAGCAACAGTCTCATTTTCGATATCCCCAAACCTGGACTTTAGTATCTGCAGTTCTTTACTGAGCTGAGCAGCCCGCACACATTCACGCTCAGCAACAACTAACCGCTGCTCCAGCTTGGTAATAGATATCTTAGCCGCTTGAGCATCTGCTGCCATCTCACCAAGTCTTAGCATAACTCTGTCCTCAAACTCTTTCATACGCGCTGTCATTTGACCCAATATGCTATCCACCTTATTTTCGATTCGCTCAAGACATTCAGAACTTAGACTATCAGAGCTTGGACTATCAGAAGATTTCCTCTTACCCGTGACCGGAGTGTGAGGAGGAGACGATTGTTCAATACGTATTATTTTATTTCTGGTGAGCATAGTTGCGGTCCCTGATATTTTACAATTTAAGTGACTTAACAGTTCACAGATAGATGGCGCTCAGTAGAAGGTAAACAGGTGATTGCTTATGCAAGACAGCTGATGTTCATAGAAAGAGAAGGTGATAACGCAACAGCAGAAGAATGAAGTGAGATGAGCGAAAGAGAAGCTGATAACAAAACAGCAGAAGAATGAAGTGAAGTGAGATAAGCGAAAGTATGTAGTGTTGCTGCTCTAATCTCTCCTTAATGTTTTCACCATATATATATATATATATATATATATATATATATATATATATATATATATATATATATATATATATATATATATATATATGTTTGTATGAACAATTATTTAGTCAGTTCTATTATATTTTATTTTATCTTATGAAAAGTCCATCGCTGCTTTCAGGAAGCGTACTTTTTCAAATTCAGCAAATTTTATGCACTTTACACCTCCTGGCAACACAAGTTTTTTAATTGGTTAGCAAAACAGACCACAATAAATTCTGTAAGAGCGGATCAACTACAAAACACGTCCGCACACTTGCTTTCATTTATTCTTGAGTTTAGAAGCAGGGATATACGAGATTTCTGAGCCCATAACTCGATAAATAATTGATATATAATGATGAAACTTGGTGCATACACTTTCATTACTTGTGGTAATACATGTTCAAAATTTTACCGAAATTGGTTGACGGCCACGCCCACGTTTATATATGGGGCCTAATAAGAACATTTTAAGCGATATCTTTGTCAAATATAAAGATAATTCATTGAAATTTTGTGGCATGAGTTCCACAATAGACCGGAAACAAAAAATATAAAAATTTTGGAAAATGGGCGTGGCACCGCCTCTTTTTAGATAAAGGGATATACGAGATTTCTTAGCCTATAACTCGACAAATAATTGAGATATTATGACGATACTTGGTTTATACATTTTTATAACTTGTGTTAATAGACACGCAAAAATTTATTCAAATCGGTTTATGACCACGCCTACTTTTTAACAGAGATATTTCTGGAACACCCTTTAGGAATTTGCAACGTGACATCGTTGTAACTAGAAGTCATAAAGGAATGAAATGTTGCACAAAGAATAATATTCATATGCTTAGTTCGATGACTGATAAAACTGTTGAAAATGGGCGTGGCTACGCCCACTTTATGCAGCACTCGCTTTATATAAAATACGCCGTGTTTCCACCAAACTCAAACAAACAATGAAAGCATACAGCTGAGTATCTAATGTTCGATTCCACTCGAACTTAGGCTTCCTTACTTGTTTAACGTAGATATTATTTAACTATTTTTTTTTAAGCAATTCAGTATATGTAAAGTTGTAAAAGTCCGACCCTAAATTTGAAGCTTATATTGAGAGGATTAAAGAAAAAATTTTTATTTTTTTTTCTGATCCCGCGAAATATATATTAATATAAGTCATTGCTTTAATAAGATCGTTAGGAATTTCAAAGTTATTACAACAGTTTTCAAGCCTTTTTAGACCATACCTAACAGTCAATAGAGAGTTTAACATAAATAATTGCATTCTGTTTTACTAAATTAATAAACAAAGAAGTTACGTCACAAAGAAGTTATTTAACGTAGATATTATTTAACTATTTTTTTAAGCAATTCAGTATATGTAAAGTTGTAAAAGTCCGACCCTAAATTTGAAGCTTATATTGAGAGGATTAAAGAAAAAATTTTTATTTTTTTTTTCTGATCCCGCGAAATACCGCCGAAATATTTTTTTTGTTGTAACTTTGTTATTTGACTTCAGAGCTCAAAAGGACATTAGAAGGAAATGTGGAGCTTCGAAATACGAAAATAATGACGTATCAATTTTAAAAATCGGATGTTAAATAACAAAGTTACAAGATAAAAATCATTTCGGCGGAATTTCGCGGGATCAGAAAAAAAATTTTTTTTTGTCCCTTAATCCTCTCAATATAAGCTTCAAATTTAGGGTCGGACTTTTACAACTTTAAATATATTGAATTGCTTAAAAAAATAAATTAAATAATAGCTACGTTAAATATTCGTAGTGACGTAACTTCTTTGTTTATTAATTTAGTAAAACTCTTTAAAGGCAACATTGTCATGCATTTTGAAGCACTTTCATTTGGCAAAACAAAAAGGATAATTCATGGACATACAAATAAGTTAGCTGGCCCAACTATGTGAAAACGACTTCAGAGCTCAAAAGAGCATTAGAAGGAAGCGTAGAGCTGCAAAATACGAAAATAATGACGTATCAATTTTAAAAATCGGATGAAAAATAACAAAGTTACAATAAAAAAACGATTTCGGCGGTATTTCTCGGGATCAAAAAAAAATTTTTTTTTTGTGTCCCTTAACCCTCTCAACATAAGCTTCAAATTTAGGGGCGGACTTTTACAACTTTTTTTTTCGTATGGAGACCAACCCTATCTAAGCCACATACATATATTTGTTTGTATGTACTTATATATGTACGTCGCATAATAAGATTATTACAATAAAAAAAAAATCAATTCATTACATATGTATGTATGTATGTATGTACATTCAATTGCAGTATTAAAATAAATTATAATAGCGACTAGTTAATATTTAAACTTTAGTTAAAAATTTGATTCAATCACATTTCAAAAATCATATCTTCTTCATTTAATTCACAGGTTGAATCATATATATTAATTGAAGTCATTGCTTTAATAAGATCGTTAGGAATTTCAAAGTTATTACAACAGTTTTCAAGCCTTTTTAGATCATACCTAACAGTCAATAGAGAGTTTAAGATAAATAATTGCATTCTATTTCTTTGCTTTGTTTTTATTGAGTCAAGTTTTCTCAATTGGGCCACCTAAAATAGATTTTTCGATAGTGTATTGTTTATGGATCAATTTTGAAAGCTAACAAACATTGTAATATGATCGCAAAAGCGTTCATGGTAGTTTTGATTTGTCAGCGAGTTATTCGCGGTCAAAGTTTTCTTAACAGTTTTTATTTTTACAAGCTTTTATTTAACTTCACTTTTTGTATGTCGTGGAATTTTGCAACGAACATTTAAGATACTTCTAGTTGAGCTAGGTACTTGAAATTTGGAACATAGTTCAGGACCCGAAGACAATGCAATGTGAAATAAAAAAAATCCGATAGATGGCGCTGGTGTCGAGATATTTGTAAAATTCATATTTACCGACCGAATTTGTTCATATTCGGTATATATATTGCCTATGAGAAAGTAAATACATCCGAGGAAAAAAATCGCCGCTAGGTGGCGCTGGTGTCAAGATATTTGTAAAATTCGTATTTACCGACCGAATTTGTTCATATTCGGTATATATATTGCCTATGAGAAAGTAAATACATCTGTGGAAAAAAATCGCCGCTAGGTGGCGCTGGTGTCAAGATATTTGTAAAATTCGTATTTACCGACCGAATTTGTTCATATTCGGTATATATATTGCCTATGAGAAAGTAAATACATCCGAGGAAAAAAATCGCCGCTAGGTGGCGCTGGTGTCAAGATATTTGTAAAATTCGTATTTACCGACCGAATTTGTTCATATTCGGTATATATATTGCCTATGAGAAAGTAAATATATCCGTGGAAATAAATCGCCGCTAGGTGGCGCTAGTGTCAAGATATTTAGAAAATTAGTATTTATGAACCAGATTTGTTCCTATTTTGAACACGTATTACGAAGTAATCTATTCACAAAAGAGTATAGTAAAACCAGATATTAGATGTAATATGCATTGTAAAACTAAAAAGGCAAAAATAAAACAAAGTAAAAAAAATTTTTTAAAAAAGCTTTTATTTAATATTAATATAACAATTTACTAAAAAGGAAAAAAATAATTTTTTTATATTTTTGAACAAGATTTATATTAGTCCTTAGTTCATTTGGATCTTAATTTCAATCTAAACATACATTTAACGTATTTCTTCAAAGCATTTCTGTATATGTATCAACATAAATAAAAGCGCGGGTACTCATTACATATTCATGTTATAAAACCGTATTGGTGAAATGGAAGGAAGCGATAAAAACTTTAAATTCCAATTACGTAAGATATGCATTACGTAAAGAGCACCCGCGCTTTTATTTATGTTGATACATATACAGAAATGCTTTGAAGAAATACGTTAAATGTATGTTTAGATTGAAATTAAGATCCAAATGAACTAAGGACTAATATAAATCTTGTTCAAAAATATAAAAAAATTATTTTTTTCCTTTTTAGTAAATTGTTATATTAATATTAAATAAAAGCTTTTTTAAAAAATTTTTTTTACTTTGTTTTTTTTTTTAATAACTCGGTAACCAATGCTTCGATTCTATTGATTTTTTCGATATTAGTTAGGAAACTTATTTAGCAACAAAATGTAGTGGTCAGTTTTTGAAATTTCAAAAATGGCATAACTCAAAAGTTCATTTTTTGAAAATAATCGCGCTTTTTCCCCGTTTTTTTCCACGTTCTCATATGTTTAGGAAAAAACACATACCAGCAGTCTATACGCTTAATATCGCGCTTCATTTTGCAGGATAGAAATTTTGGTAACTCCGTACCAAAAAAAAATTACAAAGTTTTTAGTGAAGGCCGGTTGGAGGTTAAAATCTATTTTTTTGTATTTCTATTTCGATTAGATGACCCAACCATGTTAAATCGAAAAAATTTGCAAACGTCTGCCCCTAAATTTGAAGCTTATGGTTGAAGGGGTTAAGGGACGAATTTTGGTTTTATTTTATCACGCCAAATTCCGCGCAAATAGTTTTTTCATTCCAACTTTTTTATTTTACATCCGATTTTTAAAATTGATACGTCGTTATTTTAGTCTTGGGATGCTCTATATTTCCACCTAATACTATTCTTTTGAGCTGTAAAGTAGAAATAAAATAAAAATATAAAAAAATTGATTTAACCCCCAAACGGCCTTCACTAAAAACGTTGTAACTTTTTTTTGGTACGGAGTTACCAAAATTTCTTTTCTGCAAAATGAAGCCTGATATTAAGCGCATAGACTGCTGATATGTGTTTTTTGCTAAACACATGAGAACGTGGAAAAAACGGGGATAAACGCGATTATTTCCAAAAAATAAACTTTTGAGTTATGTCATTTTTGAAATTTCAAAAACTGACCACTACATCTTGTTGCTAAATAAGTTTCTTAACGCCGAAAAAATCAAGAGAATCGAAGCATTGGTTACCGAGTTATTCAAAGAAATTAAAAACCGTTAAGAAAACTTTGACCGCGAATAACTCGCTGAAAAATCAAAACTAGCAAGAACGCTTTTGCGATCATATTACAATGTTTGTTAGCTTTAAAAATTGATTCATAAACCATACACTATCGAAAAATCGATTTTAGGTGGCCCACTTGAGAAAACTTGACTAATTGCGTTCATAACAGAAAAGCTACGTTCTATTTATGCATTACTAAGCGGTAGGATTAGAAAATTAAACACAAAAGATTGTAGTTCTTCAAACGGATTTTCGTTAAGCTTTCTTACTTCTACCAAAAACTTTATTGTAGAGGGCGTGTAGTTTTTTCCATTGTATTACTAAAGTAGTGATTTCCTCCGTGTTAAAGTGGCCCTTTTCATCCTTGAAAGTGTAAAATAATTTTGGCTTTACAGCATTTAAAGCATTATTTACAGAAAAAAATTCAATATTTTTTAAAGATTGAATATTCTGCGGTAAGCGTTGGCGGAGTTGCTCAATTAACTTGATAATAAAGTTCTAACAAATTTTACGAATACACCGTGAAAAGGACGGAAGTAAAAGAGCGAGAAAAATATCGCAGTATTCATATTGAACGTACAGCAGCTTGCGGTTCATCAAACCGATTAAATATCGCGATTCATATTGATAGTGTTGCGTATGCCAATGGTCATTTGCGAATTCAGATAGCAAAATGGGCAACAACAAAATGTATGGCAGAGTTGCTTTTGCGCATTGCGAAAACCTTATTGATCAACCTTGCATATGAATGCACCAATAATTGATTAAATAAGGAAGGCATGCCATACTATCAACTTTTGTATAGTTTGATAATCATAAGGATCAGTACGAGTATACACTTTCAAGTTCTCATAAACTCACAGATGACTCATTAGCTTAAAATGATAAACTGATGTGCAAAATAAGAAAAATAGCTAAAAATAGCTAAGCTATTTAAAAAAAAGCTAACAAAAATAGCTAATAGCTAAACGCAAATATCTGTAGCTAAACGCCAAAAGTTATAGCTAAATCTAGCTACAAAATAGCTAAAGTGGCAACACTGGTGGTAGTGTATGTATTTAGCGAAAACGCGCGCAGCGAATTTCACTACGACTGCCAAATGAAATTATTTTTTTATATGTTTATTTATGTATTGGCTCTGCACGACTGAGATGTTTACATCCTCGTCGCCAATGTAACAACCCGAGATTTCCCACAATAAATTAAAGAAACAATATACAGTTAAATATACTATTTAATATTCACTTTCAATTGTACATGTTAGCTCAACACCGCACATTCGACCGACGATTTCCAACCAGTGCTGCCGCAGCCTAAAAAAATGGTATCAAAAATTGATACTTTCATAGTTTTTTTCGTATCACCGAAAAATTTTTTGAAAAAATTAAAACTAATAAAATAAGCTGCTTTCGTGTTTTTAACGTGACATCGTTTTTATACTCAGCTGTACTAGTACACAGAGTATTATAGTTTTAATCACATAACGGTGGATTGTAACAGAGTGAAATAATCGAGATAGATATAGACTTATATATATCAAAATGATCAGGGTGAAAAGAGAAATCGATTGAGCCATGTCCGTCCGTCCGTCCCTCCGTCCGTCCGTCCGTCTGTCCGTCCGTCCGTCTGTAAACACTCTAACTCGCGCAAAAATTGAGATATTTTCATGAAATTTGAAATGCAAGTTGGCATCGAGACTGGGACGGTTGGTATTGAAAATGGGCGAAATCGGACCATGACCACGCCCACTTTTCCTATATAGAAAAAATCGGAAATTTGGTATCTCAGTCACTAATATAGCTGGAGCGATGAAATTTTACCCACGTGTTGAGATCAGGCCCCTAGGAAGAAATTTGATGACATTTTGGAAAATGGGCGGTGCCACGCCCACTTATTAAGGGTCAAACCTTGCAAGTTTTATATGTCATAACTCAGAAACCATTAAAGATATATCGACAAAATTTAATACGCGTGATTTACTTACTTAGGCAAACGTTTGGACGGAAAATAGTTAAAATCGGTTGACGGCCACGCCCACTTTTATATATGAATATTATAAAGTGACCTAATAAAAACATTTTAAGCCATATCTCTGTCAAATATAAAGATCTATCATTGAAATTTTGTCGCATGAGTCCAACTATGGACATAAAACAAAAAACACAAAAATTTTGGAAAATGGGCGGTGCCACGCCCACTTATTAAGAGGCAAACATTGAAAGTTTTATGAGTCATAAATCAGAAACCGTTGAAGATATATCGATGAAATTTAGTATGCGTGATATACTTACTTAGTCAAATATTTGGACGAAAAATTTCCGAAATCGGTTGAGGGCCACGCCCACTTTTATATATGGGTCTTATAAAGTGACCTAATAAAAACATTTTAAGCGATATCTCTGTCAAATATAAAGACATATCATTGAAATTTTATAGCAGGAGTCCAACTGCGGACATAAAATGAAAAACACAAAAATTTTGGCAAATGGGCGTGGCACCGCCTCTTTTTATAAACAGGAATATACGAGATTTCTGAGCCCATAACTCGACAAATGATTTATATATAATGACTAAACTTGGTGTGTACACTTTTATTACTTGTGGTAATACATTTTGAAAATTTTAGCGAAATCGGTTGACGACCACGCCCACTTTTTAAGAAAGATATATCTGGAACACTCTTTGGGAATTTGTAACGTGACATCTTTATAACTAGAAGTCATAAAGGAATGAAATTTTGCACAAAGAATAATATTCATATGCTTAGTTGGATGACTGATAAAAATTTAGAAAATGGGCGTGGCTACGCCCACTTTATGCAGCACTCGCTTTATATTAAGTGCACCGTGTTTCCATCAAACGCAAACAAACAATGAAAGCATACAGCTGAGTATTTAATGTTCGATTCCACTCGAACTTAGGCTTCCTTACTTGTTTTTATTATATTTACCAATATAAAAATATAAAGATAATGAATAGTTAGGTATCATTTTAGATTTTTCGAATTCAATTTAATTCAAGAAAATCATAAAGGCTATTAAAATAATGGTTAACATAAAACATAACGCTCTTTGCTCATGCCTCCCATGGGCAGTGATGCCTACTATACAGTTTGATAAAAATGTTGCCCATTTTTAGTATTTTCAAGATTTTCACAATACATATTTTTCGTGGCAAACACAGGTTGTTACAATTTTTAGAAAATCTTAAAAATGAAAAAGAATAGGTTAATATTCTTTGATTTTGATTAAATCGTATCAAAATTATTTGATGCTGATTAAAAAGGTATCAAATTTGTTCTACGTCAAAACAAAAAGTATCTACGTATCTTGGGCTTAAAAAAGTATCACATTTGATACGATTGTATCAAAACGGCATGACTGTTTCCAACTAACTAACTAATCTCATATACTCAACACTCATGGGGTGTTCTCTCGTTCAGGTGCAGCTCTCCACAAGTTCTATAAGCGCCAGAGCACAAGTAAACTAAAGAGCAGCAAGAGTAATATAAAAGTTACCAGTGAGCCACTCATACAATCCCATCAAAAAACTTGATGACCGTGGAATTAAGAGGGTAATCCAGAAAAACCCTGGTAATTGCTTCCACATTCGTTGATAGAATGCCTGACATTAGCACGGGCTTGTCATTGGAGGGAAGGACTTGCCCACTGCATTACCGCGGAACGAATAAATCACGCAATACCGCAAGGATTCTAGCGAATCAAATAATAAATACCTTTCAGGGAAACAGAGAAAGAAGGCGAAAAATGTAGGACATGATGGAAATTTCCACTGAAAATAACGGTATTTATTTCAGTTCATTTTTCGCGCTCCATTCTGCTTTGCATTACGTGGAATGGGTAATGGAAGCTCATTCCATGCGTGAAAGAAGTGATGAACTCGTCAGATGTTCCATGGCAAGGCCTTCTGTCATGCCTGACAGGTAATAGCGATGACCAGATTTTTGCTGGGTATTTGTCGGTTGTAGTGCTCCATACCATTGCGAAAAACGAGCAACTAATTAAAACGGTCATCGAATACTTTGCCTACATCATTTTTGGCGCTCAAGTATTTTATATGGATGCCACACTAATGTACTTTAGAGTGTGCCAATAAAAAAAAATATAAAATAATATCTGTGTGTGTGTGTGCCTTTTAATTATTTTCATTTAAATTTTTGTTTTAATTTCACTTTATTTGCTGTTAGACCTTTTTTATTTTCATTTATTTATGATTTTATTTATTTTTATTTTAATATTTTTTTCTTTTTATTTCAATTTTACTTAATTCGTATTTATTTTATTTTAGGTTCTTTTTAATCATTTTCATTAAAATATTTGTTTTAATTTCACTTTACTCACTGTTAGGCCTTTTTATTTTAATTTTTTTTTGTTATTTTATTTCTTTTTACTTTAACATTTTTCTTTCTATTTCAATTTTACTTAATTCGTATTTATTTTATTTGAGGTGCTTTTTAATTACTTTGTAATACTTTGAGTACTAATTTTGGTAATCCAATACAAAGTTGAAATAATTAATTGCATGGTCGAATTTCGAGCACGGGAGATACTAGATATTATTATTAATACATAATAACAATAATTATTTTTATTGTTATTATTAGCGTATTACTTATATTCGTGTTATTGTTATTATATTCGTGTTAATGCAAATTTCATCAGTTTTCCAAAGGTAATTTTGGAAATACTTTTTTGAAAAGCAGGCGTGGTTATATAGTAAACCGATTTCGCATGATAAAGCGTGTTCATTAAGTTTCGTCATAATATAATAATAATTTCATCAAAATATTTATATTTTTGCGCAAGTTATAGTGCGTATAGACGGACGGGGAGACGGGCCGACATGGCTCAATCGATATCTTTTTCCACCTTAACCATTGTGATATATGTATAACTTATTAAGAGACTGTTTACTTTTGTTTTGTATTTATTTTCCGGTCAGCGTGTCTGAGCCGGTGAGTTCCCAAATTAAAACTAAAAACTTATCCATCTAATCTACTGATATTTATAGCTACATAAATCTAAATCTAAAGTCGCCGCAGTTGCTGCTGTTATTGCTGGTGGGAGCGACGCTGACTGCGCTGTGACTGAACTGTGATGTTTACGTGGAAAACACCTGCAACCTGTGTCGCTGGTGGGAACAGTGCTGGCCGTGCCTTACCTGCTATTATGATTTCTTAGAACCGTATGCAACTAAAGTGCACCTGCAGGTTGGTGTATTGCAGATTCGGGAATTTGAAATTGTTGACCATCGCTTGTGATGGGAATATGCCAGCTCAGCCATTCTACTGTTGGCTTCGAGCTGCATGTGTTAACTCCTCCCCTTCTAAATGAAGGACGTCTTCGGACTTTTTTAGGTTATCAATGACAGCTTCTATATCTCGTTTTTGACGTCTTATGGTTTTCTTCTGACGTAGTTTGAGGATGAAGTAGCAACCAATCAAAATGGTGATAGTAACTAAACCTGATAGCACCGGCCACAATACAGTTCTTAGCTGAATTTTTTCAATGTATCTTAGGTTCTCCGCGCTAATTCGCCGGAGGTATGGTAGGCTCAATATTTCATGATGTTTGGTAATATTCAAAAGAGTTGTTGTTGCTGAATTTGGCAGCTTCTTCAATATGCCCAGTTTATTTTTGTAATAAGATCCATTAATTTGGACCTCGTCTTCAAAGGTGAGCAGGTAAGTACCGGTAACGGTTTTTTCAGAACCATCGTTTAATCTGATCACAGCGGTATTGTCATTGATAACTATTATACCCTCATCAACCACTGTAATTGGTTCAAGGTGGCTGGGGCGCGTACCGCAGTGAGCTACATTTCCTGAATGGAGTTGCTGTGCGCATGTTGTGCTATTCAGTTTTTTGCAGAATGTGGAAGTAAGTGCCGTAGTACAGTTTCCAAGGGCCAAAATCCGATTATCACAGTCAGCGATGTTGTTATCATTCCCAAATTGCAGGACAGTTTCGTTATGTTGAACAGGAAGCAGGAAAATTCGCTTACATACTAATATAGGTTTAGGATATTTTATTAGAAAATATAAAAACTTATTATCTAACAGGACCTTAATGCTTGATACCTCCATTAAATCTGTTACAGTTGTGTTTGTAGAGTGCATGTTAGTTATATCTTTTATATCATCAAAATTTAATATTGAAGGGTTAATAACGCCAATCCTTGCAAGGGCAATGGTTGAAATCAAGGTTTCAATTTCGGAAATTAAAATTCTATTTCTGGCAAGCAATGTTTCATATAAATGTTCAGTGTCAATATGTTGCGCTTTTATGTTTTTTGTGATTATGTTCACTGTGTCTGTTAGCTTATTAATTTTTTCACGTACTACCGTATTTATTTCTATTTGCTTATTTTCAGAGTTAATTAGTTCTTGTTGTCGGAATTTCAGATTTTCAAAATCATCGAAGTCTGGTGTCCCTGCTATGACTTTCAAAGCTGTTCCTAAAATATTTATGCTTCGAGTTTGTCTGTGTTGAATATCAAACGTTGCCAAAAGTGTTTTTATATGTGTTATATCTGAGTCCAGTAACATTCTCATATGGGATGCAGGGAAAAGTTTCGTTAGTTTCTTTGTTTCTTCGGCTATTTCCATATACGTATCGATATTAGTTGTATGCTTTAGAAAGTTAACATCTTGCCAGATAGTTACAAATCCGTCCTGAATTGGTATGTAATTAGAGTTCGAGTAGTTTGTCAGTTTCGCTGCCGTCGACCCAATCAGAAGTATCACCAAAAGAATCCTGCAAATTTACGAAAGTTACTAATGATAAAACTATTTTATATTGTCCTTGTGGACCACCCTCCCTCTAATCAAGACTGTGGTCCCCAAGTCTGCCTCTACCCTTTCCTCTGTGTATAGAGGTGTAAGCTTATTACCTAATCTTTTGTTGGATTTAACCAACACACGTTCTCCCACATCAAACACCCTATTTTGTCTGGTGGGGTTATTCCTGTCTAACTGTGCTTGTTGGGCTTTAATTAATTTATCCTGTATCTCCTCTCGCAATTCCTGCGGCGAGTCGTGAATTATGTCAACGGGTTTTTTGTTTGTCACAGAATGGATTGTTCGATTATATTCAAATGTTGCCAATAATATAAGTTCGACCGTTTCGTCAATTTTCTTTTCCATTTTCAGACATCTCGCAATTTCCGCAAGTGTACTATGGAAACGCTCAACTTGACCGTTTGAGGTACTGTGCAGCGGAGGCGCATTCACAATATCGACATTGAACTGATTTTTCAACAGTGACCTTATCGTTTCGGAATTGAATGATGGCTCATTATCGCAGTAGACAGTCTTCGTACCCGGAAATATGTTCATTAATTGTAGAATTGGGCCTTTCAAATCCGCAATAGTGCGAGATAGTATGTGTTGAACCACCGCAAATTTAGAGAATTTATCAATACAAGTAAGGAAGTATTTTTTGTCTGTAGAAAAAATGTCGATATGCAGCATTTCTCCAGGATAGGTCGCTATTGGAGTTACCCCCAATGTCTGCTTACGAGGGTGCCTGTCGTATTTGGACTTGTTGCAAATTTTACAGTTTGCGACAATTTCGTTTGCGAGTTTGGTCATTTTTGGAAAATAGTAATCACAGAGGATCTGTTTTACGTTTTCTTGAGCCGCCCTGTGGGCTCGATTATGCTCGGCTGTAACTATCTCCCTTTGCTCGTCCTTGTTAACAATGTCCGACACCATGCGTTTACAGTGCCAAAACTTTGTTGCCGGAAAATATGTAACTAATTCATTTTGAATGATTGCCAATGTTGGCAGATCGCAATATATTGCGTTCACTACGTTTGGATTTACGACCACCTTAATCTCGTCAACAAGTGTCTTCCTGTCAGTGAACTGAATTTCGTGGCGAGTTTTTTTCTCGAAATATATGAAGTTCCGTCTCAAGTCAAGGCTCGCTTCCTCTAGAACAATCTGGTTTCGGAAACAATTGAGTGGTTTTTCTGTTGATTCTATTGTATGCGATAGCGAAATTTCGCTATGGATGGTAGCCAAGTCGGACTGCACGTCCTCTTCCAGGACATGGATGTTTTGTCGTGACAGTGCGTCAGCAACGTAATTCTCCTTACCAGGCTTATAAAATATTTGAGCGTTGTGCTCATCAATAAAAGCTTTCCAGCGCTTAATTTTGGCGTTTGGATTTCGGTCTGAAACCGCAAACGTGAGTGGCTGGTGATCTGTATAAATATTAAGATTTTTAACACCATAAAGGTAATTTCTAAGGCTCTTGAGAGCCCAGACAATCGCCAATAGCTCGCGCTCATTAGTAGCGAAGTTTTGTTCTCGATCTTTCAGGGTCCTAGAGATCATCGTTATTGGCCTCCCATCCTGAGATAGAACCGCCCCTATACCTAATGAAGAAGCATCCGTCGTTAGATCGAATGGCTTTTTAAAATCAGGGTAGGGTAATACAACATCCTCAGATGCCAAGACCTCCTTTAGTTTGTTAAAGGCCTGCAACTGTTTTTCATCCAATTTTATTTTAATTTTCTTGGATTGTGTGGCCTTAACTTTCCCGTTTTCTCCCTTAAGGATATCCGTCAAAGGCCTTGCTATTGTTGCAAAATCCTTAATAAAACACCTATAGTAACTTGCAAGTCCTAAGAAGGACCTGATATTAAACAATGTGGAGGGCTCCTCGTAGTTTCGAATTGCTTCGATCTTACTAGGACTCGTCTTAAAACCATCCTTAGATACAACGAAACCCAAGTATTCCACACTTTGTTTGAAGAAGTGTGATTTTTCCCGTGAGACCCTCATATTTGCCTCGTATAATCTGCGCAAAACCCACTCAATATGTTCGACGTGTCTTTCTTCGTTTTCAGAAAAAATAATCACGTCGTCGACGTAAACGTAACAGCACTTTCCTATCTGTTCCCGAAGCACGTCGTCGATCGCTCTTTGAAAAATGCTAGGTGCATTCTTCAATCCAAAAGGAAGCCTACAGAACTCGTATTTCCCGTTGCCAACCGAAAAAGCGGTTTTTTCCCTATCCTTTTCGGCAAGTGCTATTTGGTGGAAGCCTGATTTGAGGTCAAGTGTTGTGAAATACTTGGCCTTTCCCAAGTTTGACAATATGGCCGTAATGTTGGGTATGGGGTATTTGTCGTCGATAGTTTTTCGGTTCAACTTTCTAAAGTCTATAACAAGGCGCTTTTTTGCATTGCCCTGACTATCCTTGCCCTTTTTATCCACGACCCAAATCGGGTTGTTGTATGGTGATCTAGATGGCCTTATTATGCCATTCCTCAATAAGTCCTGAACTTCTGTGTTCACAAAATCGGCCACACCCATAGGGTATGGGTATAGCTTAGAATATACTGGGTCGTCACTCTCAGTGCGAATAGTGGCGACAATGTTTGTATTATATGGAAGAGCCTCATTTGGGTCTGAAAAAACTCTTACTAAACTTTTAATCATTTTTTGAAATTTGGTTCTCACCACCTCCGGAACCTCAACATCTTCCACTTGGGTGAAGTTTACATTACCACACTTTAGGAATTTTAGCTCTTCAGAACCATAACTCGTAATTTTTTTATTCTTAAAATCTAAAGTAGCATTGGTCTGCGTAAGCAGGTCAAGCCCTACTATTCCGTCGAAAGTTGAAAGCATTGGGAGCAAAAAAAAGGTACTGTTTGTACCAAACAAGTTCACCATGCATTTTTCTTTAACGTCATTAAAGCCATGAATTGACTTTACTAAGAACCTATTTTCTACTGGTACTACATTTCTAAGTTCCTTCAGGGGCTTAATGTAATTTTTCGATGCTCCTGTATCGATTAGTAATCGAATTGTTTTCCCTGCAATTGTCCTTTCAATGAAAGGTAGCAGGGAGCTTTCTCTAAAAAATTTATTTGTTCTGATTCAGACAGTTCTTCCTCTATTGCTGCAGCCTCTGAATTTGCCACAGCCCGATATTCTTCGTCCTCCTGGCCTGAGGATAGATGGTTGATCCTTTGCTGTTTTGGTGCCGTAAATCGAGCGGAGCCACTATTTGGCCTCTTCGCAGCCTGCCCATATTCTTTATTCTGGTTTGCGTAAGGCTGTACTGAGCCCCACGTTGGGCGCCACTTATTAAGAGACTGTTTACTTTTGTTTTGTATTTATTTTCCGGTCAGCGTGTCTGAGCCGGTGAGTTCCCAAATTAAAACTAAAAACTTATCCATCTAATCTACTGATATTTATAGCTACATAAATCTAAATCTAAAGTCGCCGCAGTTGCTGCTGTTATTGCTGGTGGGAGCGACGCTGACTGCGCTGTGACTGAACTGTGATGTTTACGTGGAAAACACCTGCAACCTGTGTCGCTGGTGGGAACAGTGCTGGCCGTGCCTTACCTGCTATTATGATTTCTTAGAACCGTATGCAACTAAAGTGCACCTGCAGGTTGGTGTATTGCAGATTCGGGAATTTGAAATTGTTGACCATCGCTTGTGATGGGAATATGCCAGCTCAGCCATTCTACTGTTGGCTTCGAGCTGCATGTGTTAACTTATATACATAAGTCCATATCTATCTCGATTATTTCATGGTGTTACGTATTACCGTTATGTGATCAAAATTATAATATAACATAGAAAAAAATGTTAAATAAAAGGTTTTTTCAAAAGATATGGTATATTACATTTAGTTACGTAAAAACAACAAAAAGTATTATTCTCTTAAAAAAACAAAAAATTTACCAAAGTTTCTTCAAATTTTTATTGTTTCTTTATCTTTAAAAAAATGATTAGGTTATTTCAGTTGTGATTTTAAACCAAATCGTTTGGTCAGATTATTTAATATTCATTCTTGAAATATTGCATATTTATTGGCAGTTTTCGCAGAGAGGATTGGAGAACTGGAAGCAAATTAGATTTAAGGACGAACAGCAACTCTATTTTGATTTCGTTTTTACCTTAGATGGACATATAAATATGACATAGATTTCTGACACTGCTTTACTCAGCTTGATTCTTTGGAGGTGGAAAAGACAAGTCTGTTCCCAGGACTCGACTGATGGTCACTCGCAATTCTCGTGGTAATCTTTCGCTATATACAAGTCCTTTCATGTTAGTTAGTACTTTCTTCTTCAATTTACTCAATCCGCTGAAGTATTTGCTCTTCATTGCTTATCTGATTTTCTTTTGGAAGACGTCATTTCGTTTTTAGTTTACATCCTGAAAAAATTAGTCGATAAAATTAAGCAAAATGCAATTTATTTTCATAAATTTTATTGGAGAATTTTACAACTTTAACTACAAATAACTCCTAAGACCTGTAACTCTCTCTACGCTGAAAAAATCATCTTCTATGGCCGCAGTTCCTTAATGAACAAGTAAGGAAGCCTAAGTTCGAGTGGAATCGAACATTAGATACTAAGCTGTATGCTTTTATTGTTTGTTTGCGTTTGATGGAAACGCGGTGTAGGTAATTTATATAAGGCGAGTACTGCATAAAGTGGGCGTAGCCACGTCTATTTTCAAAATTTTTATCAGTCATCCAACTAAGCATATGAATATTATGCTTTGTGCAAAATTTCATTCCTTTATGACTTCTAGTAACAAAGATGTCACGTTACAAATTCCCAAAGGGTGTTCCAGAAATATCTTTGTTAAAAAGTAGGCGTGGTCATAAAGCGATTTGAATAAATTTTTGCATATCTATTAACACAAGCTATAAAAGTGTATAAACCAAGTTTCGTCATAATATCTCAATTATTTGTCGAGTTATAGGCTAAGAGATCTCGTATATTCCTTTGTATAAAAAGAGGCGGTACCACGCCCATTTTCCAAACTTTTTTTTAATTTTTTTTTCCGGTCTATTGTGGAACTCATGTCACAAAATTTCAATGAATTATCTTTATATTTGACAGAGATATCGCTTAAAATGTTTTTATTAGGTCACTTTATAATACCCATATATAAAAGTGGGCGTGGTCGTTAACCGATTTTGGAAATTTTTCGTCCACACATTTGCCTAAGTAAATACATGACGCGTACCAAATTTCATCGATATATCTTTAACGGTTTCTGAGTTATGGCTTATAAAACTTTTAATATTTGCCCCTTAATAAGTGGGTGTGGCACCGCCCATTTTCCAAAATTTTAGTGTTTTTTCTTTTATGTACATAGTTGGACTCCTGCCACAAAATTTCAGTGATAGATCTTTATATTTGACAGAGATATCGCTTAAAATGTTTTTATTAGGCTCCTTTATAGTTCCCATATATAAAAGTAGGCGTGGCCGTCAACCGATTTTGACGATTTTCAGTCAAAACATTTGTCTGAGTAAGTAAATCACGCGTACCAAATTTCATCGATATATCTGCTACGGTTTCTGAGTTATGGCTTATACAACTTTCAATGTTTGGCCCTTAGTAAGTGGGCGCGGCACCGCCCATTTTTCGAAATTTCACCATAATTTCTTCATAAGGGCCTTAGCTCTACACGTGGGTCAAATTTTATCATCCCAGCTCTATTAGTGACTGAGATACCAAATTCCCGATTTTTACTATATAGGGGAGGTGGGCGTGGTCATGGTCCGATTTCGCCCATTTTCAATACCATCCGTTCCTGTCTTGATACCAACTTGCATTCCAAATTTCATCAAAATATTTCAATTTTTGCGCGAGTTATCGTGCGTACAGACGGACGGACATGGCTCAATCGATTTCTCTTTTCACCCTGATAATTTTGATATATATAAGTCTATATCTATCTCGATTATTTCGTTCTGTTACAATCCACCGTTAGGAAATCAAAATTATAATACTCTGTGTACTAGTACAGCTGAGTATAAAAATTGCACTTTTTTCTATAAATGAAAACCTTTAAAAAAATCGACAAACAGAAGTATGAATTCAACAATAATATTTTATTAAATTATTATTTAAAATACTTGTTTTTCAAATAATGAAAACCCTTAATGTACAATTTTCGAATAATAATGGGTTACTGTGTACACCGGTTTTTTTTTTTTTTTTTTGAGGAAACAGCTTAACTTTGGTTTGCCCAAAAAATATTCTAATTTTCATATTCCCTTTTTATAAATTTATAAGTTCACATAAGTTGGTGGGGCTTGTGGAGATAATTGCTGCGGCATATTACCACAAATGTTGTTAGCGATAATTTCATTTGAAGCTGATATTTACTGGTTAAAATTGTTGGTATTAATATTATCACTGTGCCGAAAAGTACAATTTATTCAGAGGAAGCAGTGGCGATAACATTGATTGGATTCCTGACACTTATTTCACCTGTGTTAAAACAGCTTTACTGTTCGCGCTTTCCTTGGCGCAATTCGTTTAAATTAACTGAATTTTTCTCGGCGTAAAACTCCATTGAGAAGAATGACGAAGCGGGTAACAAAGCTTTAACTGTAGCGGTCTCATCTACAGGAAGAGATATGTTAGTACTGAGTCCGGTGCTATTAAGGCTCTCATCCACGCTTTCTCCCCATCTGTTAAGTGCATTCGGAAAAGTACTTAAACTTCATTCGTATGTGTATGTAAATATCCCAAAATAAAGTTCAAAGATGTTTGAATATCGTTATAAGCTGTCATAGATATATATATTATTTTTAAAATATATAAAAAAGAAAGAAGAAAATTTAAATAAATAAACTATACAACTATATATGAAAATTTAAATATATACTTATTTACATATATCTGTATATATGGATATGTAATGACTTCTGACAAACATGCATATGTAGATATATCAACAAATATTAATAAAAACAAGTAAGGAAGTTCGAGTGGAATCGAACATTAGATACTCAGCTGTATGCTTTCATTGTTTGTTTTCGTCTGATAGAATCACGGTGTATTTTATATAAAGCGAGTGCTGCATAAAGTGGGCGTAACCACGCCTATTTTCAACATTTTTATCAGTCATCCCACTAAGCATATGAATATTATTCTTTGCTCAAAATTTCATTCCTTTATGACTTCTAGTTACAAAGATGTCACGTTACAAATTCCCAAAGGGTATTCCAGAAATATCTTTGTTAAAAAGTAGGCGTGGTCATAAACGGATTTCCATAAATTTTTGCGTGTCTATTAACACAAGTTATAAAAGTGTATAAACCAAATTTCGTCATAATATCTCAATTATTTGTCTAGTTATAGGCTAAGAAATCTGGTATATTCCTTTGTCTAAAAAGAGGCGGTGCCACGCCCATTTTCCAAAATTTTTCTATTTCTTGTTTCCGGTCTATTTTGGAACTCATGCCACAAAATTTCAATGAATTATCTTTATATTTAACAAAGATATCGCTTAAAATGTTTTTATTAGGCCACTTTATAATACCCATATATAAAAGTGGGCGTGGTCGTCAACCGATTTCGCTAAAATTTTGAACATGTATTACCACAAGTAACAAAAGTGTACGCACCAAGTTTCGTCATTATATATCAATTATTTGTCGAGTTATGGGCTCAGAAATCTAGTACATTTCTGCTTCTAAAAAGAGGCGGTGCCCATTTTCCAAAATTTTTGTGTTTTTCGTTTTATGTCCATAGTTGGACTCCTGCCATAAAATTTCAATGATATATCTTTATATTTGACAGAGATATCGCTTAAAATGTTTTTATTAGGTCACTTTATAAGACCCATATATAAAAGTGGGTGTGGTCGTCAACCGATTTTCGCAATTTTTAGTCCAAACATTTGCCTAAGTAAGTATATTACGCACACCAAATTTCATCGATATATCTTCAACGGTTTCTGAGTTATGACTCATAAAACTTTCAATGTTTGCCCCTTAATAAGTGGGCGTGGCACCGCCCATTTTTCAAAATTTCACCATATTTCTTCATAAGGGCCTGAGCTCAATACGTGTGTGAAATTTTATCACTCTAGCTCTATTAGTGACTGAGATACCAAATTTCCGATTTTTACTATATAGGGGAGGTGGGCGTGGTCATGGTCCGATTCCGCCCATTTCCAATACCATCCGTTCCTGTCTTGATACCAACTTACATTTCAAATTTCATCAAAATATCTCAGTTTTTGCGCGAGTTATCGTGCTCACAGACGGACAGACGGACAGACGGACGGACATGGCTCAATCGATTTCTCTTTTCACCCTGATCATTTTGATATATATAAGTCTATATCTATCTCGATTATTTCATTCTGTTACAATCCACCGTTAGGAAATCAAAACTATAATACTCTGTGTAGGGTAAGTTGGGGTCCTTTTGACTTTGGGGCACCGTTGACTTTGCCATTTTCGGTGTAAAAACGTTATAAAACTTCACAAAAATAGAATTGAATGCAGCCTTATACAATAACTCATGTGTATACCTAATTTGGCAGCTCTGCTTTAATGCCTAGCGAAGTAACACATGATTCGATGATTTTCCGTTAGCTGATGTAATTTTTGTGTAGTGCCACGTAAGCGTTTTCACAAGTAAAACTAAAATTTTTTTTTAAATGAGTGTTCTTAACTGGCTCTTACAAGCTTAAAGATTGAAAATAAATGTTAATTATTAAATGTTTTGAAAGAAAAAAAATGTTTGTGATGATTATTTTGGATAAAGTCATTTGGGGTACATTTGACTTTCCAGTTTGGGGAGCCTTTGACGAATGTCAAATAAAATAATAAGACCAATTAAACGTTTATGTACCTCTAAGAAAGCTAAACCTGCCAAAACAAACCCATCTAGAACATCTCGATGCCGTATGAAATATTATTTCGATATAAACTTTCAAATATCCATTGGGTAATTCACAAGCTCTTTTAAAGTAGTATAACGTTATAAAGTGGTCTAGGTTTACAACAATTGTATCAGCAGGGTTAGTTTTTTCCCCATAAAAATTAGAATAACATCAATACAACAACGCAGTCTATGTTTATTGAGTGTCCAATTCGACTTTGTTTTTATTTTTTGACTTTTTTTCAAGTTTTTTATCATTTATACTAGCTGACCCGGCAGACGTTGTTCTGCTAAAATTTATTCCTATGAAGCCTAAAAAAAGTCTTTGATTACCGTATTGCTAACCATTATCTCAGAGTTCATCTTAAGGACTGCGAATAATAAAAAATTGTCCATTCTCTAAATAAAAGTTATAGTTATATTCGCCGCGACAAACCTATTTCCCCCGATCCCTATCTCTATCTTAATCCATATCTCTATTCCAATCTCACTCTCTATCTCAATCTCAATCTCAATCTTAATCTCAATCTCAATCTCAATCTCAATCTTAATCTCAATCTCAATTTCAATCTATATCTCAATCCCTATCCCTATCCCTATCTCTATCCCTATCCCTATCCATATCCCTATCCCTATTCCTATCCCTATCCCTATCCCTATCCCTATCCCTATCCCTATCCCTATCCCTATCCCTATCCCTATCCCTATCTGTATCCCTATCCCTATCCCTATCTGTATCCCTATCCCTATACCTATCCCTATCCCTATCCCTATCCCTATCCCTATCCCTATCCCTATCCCTATCCCTATCCCTACCCCTATCCCTATCCCCATCCCTATCCCTATCCCTATCCCTATCCCTATCCCTATCTACCTTTACCTTACCGGGACCGTTCATCGCCATCCGGGCCCACTACTTTAGCCATCTCTGGGAAACAGCCTTAGAAATAACAATGAAAATAGCTGTATGTGAAAGCCCTGATCAAGGCCTGTATTCCGGGGAGCTCCCACTTTTTCGAAATTCTATATACGCTTTATGTGCGCTATCACCACATGTATCTGCTGTGAAAATTTCATGAAGATCGGTTGACTACTTTGGGAGTCTATAAAGGACACACATCCACACATGTACACATACACACCGATTTTTGCAATTTTCGGACTTTTCCGGAGGGATTTTCCAAAATTTTCTTCCGTACGAACCTTCTCCTCGAGAATACGAACAACTAACAAAAAATTTTACAGAAATCGGCCCAGCCGTTCTCATCTGATGAGGTTAGTAACATTTTTTACACCATTTTTATATATATAGATTTTTATAATATTACCTTTTTCACTTTTGCTTGGTATTTTTCATATTAAAATTTTAGTAAGCATCTGGTAACAAAATACAATACAACCTACATACCACAGGTGTTGCCTTCTAATACACATTCAATTTACAACGTACAACATTAAAAGAGCTAGTAAATTTACCATATATTTTCGCTTATTATTATAATATTGTTATACTGTATAAATAAAAACTTTAATTTTGTTTTATGACATAATGCCTCGTTTTTTAAAGTTAAAAATTAATAAAATTTAGTTTACATTGTGATGGCCAAATGTGCCCCTATTCAAGTCACAGGTACCCCTACCACGGGGCACATTTGACAAAATGGCTTTTTTTAAAAAAGTATTTGAAAAAGGTATTTACGTGTTTTTTTATAATTCATTAGCTATTCAAATATTGAGATGAATAATGAATAGTTACTGTCAATTGTTAAAACCTTAGTTTTCTCCAAAAATATCTGAGGCATGAGACTTCAAAAAAAAGGTGTCAAAGGCACCCCAGCTTACCCTACTAGTACAGCTGAGTATAAAAATATCACCATGAAGTTATACACGTAATTATTATTAATATCCAACGGTTTACCCTTCATACCCCGCCCAAGGACGCGAGGGGCACCAATCCGCATGACGCACGGATATGTACTTTTTTGTGCCGAGTCGTGCAGGAAGGGTTCGTTATGTGTCGAGATCTAAAACTATTCAGCTACAGAACAAAATTCATCAGCTGATTGTATATCACTTATTAAGTGACCGGCGATATGGTTCATTTAATTCGAAATGTGTTTTGCAAAAACAAATAGTGATTTGAAAAGCCTCGATACTCTACATGGAACGTTAAAATATAATTCACTTAGAAGGGTGGGATACTTATAAGTCCAGTGATTAATTTAACAATGAAAACTGTTCCAAGCAACAACTAAAAAAACTGTTGCGCAAAGCAAAAAGCAGGAACTGCTTTTGGGCAGATTCTATTTTATCTGAAAAACACTGGTAGTGGGGATCCCAATTAATGGATGCGTATTCCAATATATACGTCTAGGCTTATAAATAGAGCTTTTGTGACGTAAGGACCGTTGCATTCCTTTGGAGTCCATTTTGACGCCAAGATCGACAAAATTAGTTACCTGTTCTAGAGTATGCTGTGATATTTTATAAGAATCCGGTTGTACTGTTCTTCGAGAAAAGCACATAACTTTACATTTTTATACTCAGCTGTACTAGTACACAGAGTATTATAGTTTTAATCACATAACGGTGGATTGTAACAGATTGAAATAATCGAGATAGATATAGACTTATATATATCAAAATGATCAGGGTGAAAAGAGAAATCGATTGAGCCATGTCCGTCCGTCCGTCCGTCTGTCGGTCTGTCCGTCCGTCTGTCCGTCTGTAAACACTCTAACTCGCGCAAAAATTGAGATATTTTGATGAAATTTGGAATGCAAGTTGGTATCGAGACTAGGACGGTTGGTATTGAAAATGGGCGAAATCGGACCATGACCACGCCCACTTTTCCTATATAGAAATAATCGGAAATTTGGTATCTCAGTCACTAATATAGCTGGAGCGATGAAATTTTACCCACGTGTTGAGCTCAGGCCCCTAGGAAGAAATTTGATGAAATTTTGGAAAATGGGCGGTGCCACGCCCACTTATTAAGGGTCAAACATTGAAAGTTTTATGAGTCATAAATCAGAAACCATTGAAGATATATCGATGAAATTTGGTACGCGTGATATACTTACTTAGTCAAATATTTGGACGAAAAATTTCCGAAATCGGTTGAGGGCCACGCCCACTTTTATATATGGGTCTTATAAAGTGACCTAATAAAAACATTTTAAGCGATATCTCTGTCAAATATAAAGATATATCATTGAAATTTTATAGCAGGAGTCCAACTGCGGACATAAAACGAAAAACACAAAAGTTTTGGAAAATGGGCGTGGCACCGCCTCTTTTTATAAACAGGAATATACGAGATTTCTGAGCCCATAACTCGACAAATAATTTATATATAATGACGAAACTTGGTGTGTACACTTTCATTACTTGTGGTAATACACGCTCGAAATTTTAGCGAAATCGGTTGACGACCACGCCCACTTTTATATATGAGAACTTTAAAGGGGCCTAATAAAAACATTTTAAGCGATATCTTGGTCAAATATAAAGATAATTCATTGAAATTTTGTGGCATGACTTCCACAATAGACCGGAAACAACAAATAGAAAAATTTTGGAAAATGGGCGTGGCACCGCCTCTTTTCAGACAAAGGAATCAACGAGATTTCGGAGCCCATAACTCGACAAATAATTGAGATATTATGACGAAACTTGGTTTATACACTTTTATAACTTGTGTTAACAGACACGCAAAAATTTATTGAAATCGGTTTATGACCACGCCTACTGTTTAAGAAAGATATTTCTGGAACACCCTTTGGGAATTTGTAACGTGACATCTTTGTAAGTAGAAGTCATAAAGGAATGAAATTTTGCACAAAGTATAATATTGATATGCTTAGTTGGATGACTGATAAAAATTTAGAAAATGGGCGTGACTACGCCCACTTTATGCAGCACTCGCTTTATATTAATTGCACCGTGTTTCCATCAAACGCAAACAAACAATGAAAGCATACAGCTGAGTATCTAATGTTCGATTCCACTCGAACTTAGGCTTCCTTACTTGTTTTTTTTAATTTAGCGGCATAAAATTTACTTTACACGAATGAACAAGGATGTTAAGCTCTGCTTGTAAGGAAGAACTATCTTTTATAGAGGAAAATTATTTAAATTGTTTTACATCATCAGCATATAATAAGATATATTACAGACGAAATATCATCAATGAATAGTAGGAACATAATTGGCCCAAGGTGACTTTCTTGCGGAAAGCCAGAAGGAACGAAAATGACACCGGAAGAAAAATTTTTAAAAATAACTTTTTGAGTTCTGCCATGTAGGTATGAAGATATGCATCGTATAAAACTGGGTTGAAGACCTATTAGACCCAGTTTGGGGATGAGCAATGAATGACATACTTTGTCAAAAGCTTTACTAAAATCCGTGTAAATTACATCTGTGCAATCATTTTCTCTAAATCCATTTAAAATATAATTTGTGAACTGCAATAAATTAGTTGTGGTAGATTTTCCAGCAGAAAACCTGTGTTGAGATGGCGAAATTTACCTTGGTTATACGGTGGCCTAATGATGCGGTTTCACTGAATACACACGCATGTCTAAATTGATTTTGAATACGCTTTGAAATGCATCGCTGAATTCGCTCAGACTCATTTTCTAATCGGTATTTTATTTCTCGCTTCGGTTGAAGGGAGCGTATAAATGACTAAATTTATCGAAACGGATTTAAGATCAGCTGTTTGCTTTATTGAACGCGTGTGAAAAATTCGTATTAACTTAATATTTTAAGATGGATGAAAATTTTAAGAAAATAAAATTGAGAAAATTCGTAGAAATAACTGAACTCCTTTCACTTATAAAACACATTACTATACACGCTTTAAACAGGATTGTATAAGAGTACTTCAGATAATTAACAATGATCGCCTCAAATACTTTTGGAACCGTTGACAGCTTGGCTGTGCCTCGATAATTTTCAATGGAAGACCTACTGCCATTTTTGTGTAGTGATATTATAAAATATTCCTTCCAAACTAAGTAGCTATAAATAAAGTTCACTTCAGATCCGGTTACTTTTTAAAGTACCTTTATGTTGCACATACATATCTATCTATCATATAACAAGTAGGGAAGCCTAAGTTCGAGTGGAATCGAACATTAGATACTCAGCTGTATGCTTTCATTCTTTGTTTGCGTTTGATGGAATCACGGTGTATTTTATATAAAGCGAGTGCTGCATAAAGTGGGCGTAGCCACGCCCATTTTCAAAATTTTTATCAGTTATCCAACTAAGCATATAAATATTATTATTTGTGCAAAACTTCATTCCTTTATGACTTCTAGGTACAAAGATGTCACGTTACAAATTCCCAAGGGGTGTTCCAGAAATATCTTTGTTAAAAAGTAGGCGTGGTCATAAACCGATTTCAATAAATTTTTGCGTGTCTTTTAACACAAGTTATAAAAGTGTATAAACCAAGTTTCGTCATAATATCTCAATTATTTGTCCAGTCATAGACTAAGAAATCTCGTATATTCCTTTGTCTAAAAAGAGGCGGTGCCACGCCCATTTTCCAAAATTTTCCTATTTTTTTTCCGGTCTATTGTGGAACTCATGCCACAAAATTTCAATGAATTATCTTTATTTAATTGTTGGGGTAAGTGGAAAAAAATTCAACAACTATTTACAGCGAAGGTTGAGTGTATAGCTATTTCACGCTACAACAAAAAATTCAGCACGTTTGTGGAGAATATATGCAAAAGCATATACACACTAACGTTAATGTTGAAAATGAAAAAGGCAAAAGTGGGGAAAATCCAACAGCTTGCACAGAGTCTCAATGGCCGAGTGTGTTTATCCGTTGGGTCATTGCGGCTGAAGTTGGAATGGACTCGGGTTCAATCCCCGGTGCATCCACTTCCGAAAAGAGTGCTGATGATCGAAAATGGTTTTTCGTGAAATAGCTATACACTCAACCTTCGCTGTAAATAGTTGTTGAATTTTTTTCCACTTACCCCAACAATTAAAAATTGAATTAAAATAAAAATTTCGTGCTAAGCACTAAAAACTCTTTCAAGAATTATCTTTATATTTCACAGAGATATCGCTTAAAATGTTTTTATTAGGTCACTTTATAATACCCATATATAAAAGTGGGCGTGGTCGTCAACCGAATTCGCTAAAATTTTGAACATGTATTACCACAAGTAATAAAAGTGTATACACCAAGTTTCGTCATTATATATAAATTATTTGCCGAGTTATGGGCTCAGAAATCTCGTATATTCCTGCTTCTAAACAGAGCCGGTGCCACGCCCATTTTCCAAAATTTTTGTGTTTTTCGTTTTATGTCCGCAGTTGGACTCCTGCCATAAAATTTCAATGATATATGTATATATTTATATTTGACAGAGATATCGCTTAAAATGTTTTTATTAGGCCACTTTATAATACCCATATATAAAAGCGGGCGTGGTCGTCAACCCATTTTGGCAATTTTTCGTCCAAACATTTGCCTAAGTAAGTATATCACGCGTACCAAATTTCATCGATACATCTTCAACGGTTTCTGAGTTATGACTCATAAAACTTTCAATGTTTGCCCCTTAATAAGTGGACGTGGCACCGCCCACTTTGCAAAATTTTTGTGTTTTTTGTTTTATGTCCATAGTCGGACTCATACGACAAAATTTCAGTGATAGATCTTAATATTTGACAGAGATATGGCTTAAAATGTTTTTAGTAGGCCACTTTATAATACCAGTATATAAAAGTGGGCGCGCCCTCAACCGATTTTCCGTCCGTCACGCGTACCAAATTTCATCGATATATCTTCAATGGTTTCTGAGTTATGACATATAAAACTTTCAATGTTTGAGCCTTAATAAGTGGGCGTGGCACCGCCCATTTTCCAAAATTTTTGCATTTTATTGCATATGCAAATGCATATTTAGACCTAAAATGCATATTTTCGATCAAAATGCATTTCGTGCTTATTTTGGCACTTAATCGAGCAATATCGAAAAATATGAAGCTGACAACATCTTATACATATTATACACTAAGTTCTTGTATGCTGATCAGAGCCTCGAAGCAAACCCAGAGTAAAAAAAACTTTGCTCCGATGCCCTGTTATTGATAGAAAACAGCTGTAGTGTGAAAATTTGAAGGGAACAATAATATGCAATATGTATCAACGTACATAGGCATACGCTACACTGTCCATATGTTGGTCTGGACAATCGCAGACTAGTGCTACAGGTTCAATATGAATATTGCGATATTTTTCTCGCTCTCAGGTTTAAAATATTTTACTTCCGTCCTTTTCACACTTTCACTTTCAATTCGTTTATTGCCAATATTGCGATCCAGATCACGGATTTCAAAATTTCTAAATATACACGCATTTTGATGGGTCGCAAAATTTTCGTGCTACACAGTCAATATTGTGATCTGGATCGCTGATTTCAAAATTTCTAAATATTTTGCCATCCAGAATCGCGATCCATCAATAATCGATGCTACACGGTGAATGTTAATCGTTTTCTCATACTAGAGCTTTTCTCGGAAAACCGCCAAAAATATAGTAAAACATACGATAGCTCAATGCAACCCTGCCCAATATTAATGGAATGGTTTCGTTTGCTTTGCAAAAAGATCTCGTGTATTTACATAAATACAAATCTAAAATTAATTTAAAGTATTTTATTGTATTTGAAAACAAAATTTTTAAATGGGCAAAATGTGAATTGTACGTTTCAGTTCTTATATTATTATTATTATTTTGCAAAATTCGTTAAATAAAAATGTAAGCTTGAAATGAAATACATACATTTTTTTCAGCATATTTCAGGTATTGTTTTAGGCATGTTGGATCAGGCATTCACGGCAACGAATTCGAAACACTCCATTCGTGTCATATAAGGATTTAATGCTGGGTTAAGCTCTAATTATGTACACTCACATACATACATATGTACATTATATGTATATAGAGTTCTCATTTGCTCATATTGGAAATATTGGAATTTTTTACATTGTACATACCTACGTATTTGCATACATAGCTTTATAACAGTGAAGTACTGCAATACAGTCTCTTGTTATTTCTCACTTTATGTTTTGTACTACATTCTTCTATGTATGTATATAGCTTCATGAATTTTAATACAGAATAGAATAAAACAGCACACACCGAGAGAAAAGATGCTGGTACATCAACGGGATTACGGGTTAAAACAACAGATTCCACAGTCAAATCACATCCAAAAGATTTATCTGTTAAATTGACAGACGTCCTTTTGTTTTAACAGTTTTATTGTTGAACTAACTGCTCTGAAAACAAAAAAACGCTGTGAATCTAAACATTTTTGCTTTTAAATCAACAACTTTCCGCAGTTGAAATTTTGTCTCTTAAAAATAAATCCCTTTGTGTTTTATATGGCCGTTTATTTCTAACAATTACTTTATAATGTGTATTTTTAGATCTTTTTTAAACCTTTTGTTTGCAGTTTTCTCTACATCCTCCCTCCGTTCGGTTTCCAAGTACAAATATGTAGCTTCATCTTCGCTTGTTTTCCATTGCGTCACCTTCTTCGCTTCCACTGCTTGCTATATTGTGTTCTCTATTTTATATTCTCCTCCCATTTCAAACCATGACATCAACCTGAAAATTCAATTCAACGGCATCATATGTATAGTGCAAGATTCAACATTATATTGAATATTGAACTTTAGTTATGCTATTTATACTTACCATTGTTCGCAAAAGCATTCGTGAATTACAACTCACTCACGTTAGCAAAGCAACAAGTAACAACGGAGAAAGCTGGCAAAATAAAAACTTTTTCTTTTGATAGTCAACAGTAATGATTTGTTGAATCAACAAATAAAATAAATGTTATAGCAACAGATATTAGGGTTAAGTTAACAGTGACTCAGTTATATCAACAAAAATTTCTGTTATTAATTGACAGATCAGTTCTGTTGAACTAACAAATAGGTTTTAATAGATATATTTGTTAAAGTAAAAGATTTTTTCGTTTATATAACTCTAAATGTGTCTACTTAAACGTATTTCTGTCAATTTAACGAATTTAGGGATTAACAGAAGAAAACTGTTGATACTACTGTGATTATTTTTCTGAGTGCAGAAATAAAACAGTTGGACAGCAGAAACTACAGCCGCATAATTTATTTTGAAGGTGACATTTTCGGTGGCTATATTTGTTCTGGATTTTTCACCCCCGCTATTCTTAACCTTACAATAATTTACTCCAATAAGATAAGAATTTCGGCGAAACAATTTTAATTAAGTATTCAATAAATTACTTGTCTACAAAATGGCTAAATTAGAAACGCTGAAGCAGCAACGTGCTAATATCCGCCGGAACATAACGCGCATTCGTACTACAGTTGAAAATAAAACTGGTATTACACCCGCAGAACTAAACTGTCGTTTGGCTATTTTAGAGGCCTATTTTAAGCAAGTGATGTCTGTACAGACAAGTATTGAGGAAATGGATCCTCCCGTAGCGCAGCGAGATACAAGAAGTGAAATCGAAGATATGTATATCGCTGTTAAGGTATGTATTCAGGAGCAACTGGGCCCAGATGGCCAAAACGCATCACTTATCGATAACACGCACGCTGCTCCTCGTTCCACTTCAATGAAGCTACCACGGCTGGCACTTCCAACATTTGATGGCAAGTATTCTGATTATAAAAACTTCATAACGTCTTTTAAGACAGTCATTGATAATCAACCCGAATTATCCCCTATCGAAAAGTTCAATCAGCTGATTAATTGTTTAAAGGGACCGGCTTTAGAAACTGTTAAGGCATTTCAGATATCTTCTGAAAATTATCCGAAGGCGCTCGAACGTCTCAAGGCTCGTTACGACAACCCAACTCTCGTCTTTTTAGATAACATAAACTCGCTATTTAATCTACCTAACGTTCCCAAATCGAATGCACAACATTTACGCAGCCTCATAGACAACGCATCTGCGTTATATAACTCGTTATTGTCGTTGGGTTCGGAGGCTCAAATTGCTCAGGCCATGCTAATCTCCATCGTTATGGAAAAGGTTGACCAAGACACCAAGAAGAAATGGAATGAATTTTTAGACTTTCGAGACCTACCCACATGGGCATCGTGTATTAATGTTGTAGAACGACGTTGCCAATATCTGGAATCTATAGGTAAGCCCATTGGAGACACCATTCAACCAGTGGAAAGCAAACCACGCAATCAAAAATCTCGAGAGGGGTTGACCTTTAACATTACTTCGCAAGCTTGTCTCGTTTGCTCAAGTACCGATCATAGAATCTTTAAATGTCCAAAATTCAGTGGAATTTCCCTTAATCAACGCTACGATACTGCGAAACGGTTGGGTCTTTGCATTAATTGCCTCGGCAAAGGTCATCAGGCTGCAAAGTGTCCGTCAACACACAGATGCCGAACGTGCTCACGCCAACATCATACGTTGCTACATCGGGATGGTAATAACACCGCTGCCACGACGCCTCAGCTACCATCTCCACCCAATGCGATTGTACATAAGAATTCAGATGCAGTTGTTCACACACATACAGATAGTTGTTTGAATCGTATTATTCTAGCCACTGCGTTGATTCTGGTCAAGGATGCAACAGGTCATTATAAAATAGGTCGAGCATTATTGGACTCATGTTCGCAGGTAAATTTTGTATCTGATGACTTCGCCCAAGCACTTCGTTTGCCCCGTAAAAAAGGCAACCTGGGTATTCGCAGTATTGGAGACTCGCAAACACAAGTTAAGCATCGTACATCCACCACAATCAAATCGCGTTTTGCAGCATTAGAAATGTCACTTGATTTTTGTGTCATATCACACATTGCATACCACCCTGAATCAGAAATCGATATATCATCATGGGATTTACCCAAAAACGCGCAATTGGCCGACGAAGAGTTTAATAAGTCACGCCGCATCGATTTACTCCTAGGCACGGAAACATTTTTCGAAATCTTATCCGTTGGGCAAGTGAAACTTGGTCCAAATTTACCTGTCTTGCAGAAGACTCTCTTGGGATGGGTGGTTTCCGGTCGTTGTGACACTACGTTTACGACTCCGCACACCTATTCTCTGTCCATGGATGAATCCATAAATCAAAATATTGAACGACTGTGGCTTATCGAAGATGTTAACAGACCAGTTGATAATAGCACCCCTGAGCAACGCAGATGTGAGGAAATCTTCAACAGCACTGTGCGACAGCAAATGGATGGCAGAATAGTAGTTCGGCTTCCATTTAAAGATGATCCAAGTTTTCTAAGTCGCTCGTACGAAACTGCACGCAGACGCTTCGAATCTCTTGAACGTCGTTTGAGCCGTACACCAGACGTTAAGAATGAATACATTGAATTTATGGCAGAGTACGAACGCTTGGGCCACATGAGCTTGGTGAGTATGCCTAATCTGAAGATGCCACACTTCTACATACCTCACCATTGTATATTCAAGCCCAACAGTACTACCACAAAACTGCGGGTGGTTTTTGACGCCTCCTGCCAAACCACGTCGCAAAAATCACTCAACGATTTGTTGATGGTCGGACCAACAATACAACCAGATCTTTACACCCTTCTCTTACGTTTTCGGTTATATCGCTACGCAATTACTGCTGATATTGTAAAAATGTTTAGGCAGGTTCTCGTGGATGACCAGGATCGGCAGTATCAGTATATACTCTGGCGAAATAAAACAAATGAACGGCTTTGCACATATAAACTCAATACCGTCACTTATGGTACAGCTACTGCTCCATACCTTGCAGTACGTAGTATGACTTATTTAGCCGAAAAACATTTTGACGAGTTCAAGATCGGTGCAGAGGCTATAAAATCTTCATTCTATGTTGATGACTTTATATGTGGAGCAAATGATATCAATACGCTTCGCACAATCAAAGGAGCAGTTGCCGAAATACTTAGCCGTGGCAGATTTGAACTGGCGAAATGGCATTCAAATCACAGCGAATTCGTTGATGATTGCACTATTAAGGAGCTTAATCTGCAGGACAACACTATAACTAGCACTCTAGGACTAAGGTGGAATCAACAACAAGACGTTTTCATGTTTTCGCTGGCTCCGAAGCAGACATTTAACATTGTCTCTAAGCGTTCAATATTGTCAGTAGCTTCATCTCTGTTCGATCCCTTGGGTTTGGTTTCACCTATTATTATAGTGGTAAAGATTCTCCTGCAAGAATTGTGGCTGCTTAAACTGCAGTGGGATGAATCAGTTCCACATAATATCCACACAGCCTGGACTTCATTTCTCTTATCGCTTTCATCATTGGAGTTACTCACAATCCCACGATTTTACCTACAACCGAATGGTCAGAGCTTACAGCTGCATGGCTTTTGCGATGCATCCATAAGGGCATATGGATGCTGCATCTACGCGCGCACGGTTAGAAATAATAATGTTGAGGTGAAACTAATTACATCGATATCACGGGTTGCGCCGACTAAAAAATTATCGCTTCCGAAATTGGAATTATGTGGCGCTCACCTGCTAGCACAACTTTTCGCTAAGATCAAGCCAAATTTTGCTGGTGACAACGTTTCAACATTCTTATGGTGTGATTCTCAAATCGTGCTACATTGGATTCAGCAACCCTCAGCCACATTGTCCACATTTGTTGGAAATCGAATCTCAGAAATACAGGAGCACACTTCCAGTGGTCATTGGAGGCATGTCCCAACGCGCTGTAACCCTGCTGACCTAATATCAAGAGGATGTTCAGTGGATGATCTCAAGCAGTCGATATGGTTCACTGGCCCTCCGTATTTGCTGCAAAGGGAAGATGAGTGGCCAAGGCACAAGACGGGCGACTTCGATCAAAATATTGTGGACGCTGAAAGGCGTAAATCGGCATTTGTTGTTACTAACGTTACCAATCATCTACTTGAAGCTATCTACAAAATCAGTTCACATATGAGTTGCTTACGAATCGTAGCGTGGATGCTACGGTTTAGTTATATGTGCAGAAAACTGTGTTCTTTTGACACACCGTCTCCCTCACCACAAGAATTACTACGTGCCATGCATTGTATCACCTGGAATATACAAGCCAAATATTTCTCCGCTGACATCCAAGATCTTCGCAAGGAAGGTATATCAGTAGCCAACTTAAATATTTGAATCCTTTTTTACAGGAGACTGATGGCTTTGCACTACTTAAGGTTGGAGGTCGTTTAGAGTTGGCGAACGTCGATTACATCCAGAAACATCCCATATTACTCCCAGGTAAAGACGAATTTGTCCGCAGATACGTAGAATTTGTTCATCGTCGAAACTATCATGCCGGCCCAAAGGCTCTGGTTGGTCTCATACGTTTAAAATTTTGGATTGTTAATGCACGAGAACTAGCACGTCGCGTCGTTCGCTCATGTGTGCACTGTGTTCGCTACCGACCAACTCTGGAGAAACAAATTATGGGTCAACTACCTGTAGAGCGACTTACGCCATCAAGGCCATTTTCAAGATGTGGAGTGGATTTTTGTGGTCCAGTCAACACGTACCTACGTATTCGCGGAAGTGTTCCTTACAAGACCTATATAGATATCTTCATATGTTTTGCTACGAAGGCGGTAAATGTTGAAGAGGTATCCGATCTGTCGACGGATGCCTTCATCGCGGCCTTAAAGCGCATGGTTGCCAGGCGCGGACTACCCTCTGACATCTTTTGCGACAACGCCATAAATTTTACTGGAGCCAGCAACAAATTAGAAGCACTTAAGCAGTTTTTGTTTAATGAGCAAACAATAAGCACCATACAAAATTTCTGTCTAAACGAGTTCATCAACTTTCATTTCATTCCTCCCAGGGCACCCCATTTTGGCGGCCTGTGGGAGTCATCCGTCAAAGGTATCAAAGGGTTACTCAATCGAACCCTAATGAATGCTCGTCTCACATATGAAGAGTTAACCACTGTAACTGCAGAAGTAGAGTCGATTCTAAACTCCCGTCCTCTATCTCCGCTCTCCTCTGACCCAAGTGACCTGGCAGCGCTTACACCAGGCCACTTCCTTATCGGAGATGCATTGCGTGCTTTACCGGAAACTCCAGTTGTAGAGTTGGAGCATTCGGAACACTGGCGACGAGTAAGCGCAATTAAACAAAATCTTTGGCGCCGCTGGTCACAAGAATATATTAACGAGCTCCAGGTACGTAATAAATGGACCAACCCATCAACTAATATAGGCATAGGACAAATGGTTATCGTACATGATGACAACTTGCCCCCTCAATGCTGGGTGTTGGGTCGTATTGAATCAGTCATATTGGGTAAGGATAACCGAGTGCGGGTGGCTGACGTTCGCACTACAAGAGGAGTTATTCGCCGTCCCATACACAAATTAGCTCTGTTGCCAGTGTCCTGAAAGTTGGCAAACACTTTCAACGGGGCCGGGATGTTGGATCAGGCATTCACGGCAATGAATACGAAACACTCCATTCGTGTCATATGAGGATTTAATGCTGGGTTAAGCTCTAATTATGTACACTCACATACATACATATGTACATTAAATGTACAAGTATATAGAGTTCTCATTTGCTCATATTGGAAATATTGGAATTTTTTACATTGTACATACCTACGTATTTGCATACATAGCTTTATAACAGTGAAGTACTGCTATACAGTCTCTTGTTATTTCTCACTTTATGTTTTGTACTACATTCTTCTATGTATGTATATAGCTTCGTGAATTTTCCCAACAGACCAGGATGTAAGCGAAATGTAATAGGACTTGAGAACAAGCTTATAACAATTGTCCATTATAAGCTTATTGCAATACAGTTTTTATAAGCTTAATTGTAAGCTTATTCACAAGCATGATTGTAACAATTGAGGAACACAAGCTTGAAAACAATATTACAATAAGCTTACTTTACACTTGCAATGAAAGCTTGAAAAAATATTAATAATAATATTGTATAAGCTTGCTGTAAAATTTTTTTAAATTTTGGTTTTACAATGATTCATATAATTCATTGATTCCTTCTTCGAAAAGGGAAATATAAAAGCCTCAATAATGTTCGATATAATGTTGAAAGTACCACTGTATGATACCGTTGGATTGAATTTCAGGTTGGTGTTATGGTCCGAAACAGGAGGAGAATATAAAATAAAGAACATTGCAGTAAAGGTGAAGAAGGAAAGAAAAAGAAAAAAGATGCAAATAAAAATTTATTTTTTTCTTTTTTCTAATATTTATACATACAATTATATTTATAAGCTTATAACAAGTTTTCACAAGTAATATTTTTCTACAATTACATTTGTAAGCTTATAAAAAGGGTGCCGTTTTGATTTTTCTACAATTGTTCTTAAGACTTTTTCAATACTTTACACAAGCTTTCCTCAAGCTTAACGCTTATAACGCACGTCCCAAAAACATATCGTACAGAGTTGTATTTATTTAGCACACATACAGCCTAGAATGCAATATCAAAATATTATGACTTATGACGATATGACTTAATATGACAGGTTGTGAATCCCCTATCTGTGTACTAGTACAGCTGATTATAATGAATGTGTGTGCGTGTTATTTATGGACTCCCAAAGTAATCAGCCGATCTTTATGAAATTTTCACAATAGATTCATACGGTGTAAGCGCACGTAATAGGGTATGTAGAATTTCGGAAAAGTGGGAACTTCCCGGAATATAGGCCCAAATGTGGACCCAGAATGTCCCAGCAAGTCTTTGAGCAATACTGGTATTAAATGATAGGTGTTGAGTAGGCCTTCCCTTTTCCACAAAGAAACTTATCAACTTTGCACTTTGCACTATCGATTTTATTGCAAAGTGAAAAGTGTTTCTGTTCCACAATATTCTTTGCAAATCTCACTATGCGTTGCGCTTGGTTTTGCAAAGTCTTTGCTAACGGAACATATTTTTGCAAAGACTTTTCACTCTCTGCAAAGTCTTTGCGTTCTATTGAAAAGTGAGCGTGCAAGGTGTTCCACAAAGCATTGAAACGTCTTTGCATTTGTTTTGATTATTTTCACTTTGCATTGTGTGATTATGAGCCGAAAAATAAAAATAGAGAACAAATTAGCCGTAGTAAAGCTAATTAAATAAAAAAAGATATTTGCTAGCTTTTAAAACAATAAAGTAAGTATGTTTTTATAAAATTATTGTTAGTATTTAGAACATATTTAAGCTTATACTTCATTTTGAAAATAAATTAGATAAGCAGGCAGCCTGGGAGGAAGTTTTAAATAAAGCCCAGTCACTGCAACTGGCGTCGGCCCAAAAGACATGGGCTTATGCGAGGGATAGCTTCAATGTTATAAATATTGGAATATTTTTAAAACTTTGATTTGGTTTGAAAGAGATTTAAAACTTTTTTTGGGTTAAATTTTGAACCTTCGAAAGTTTAAAACAAGGGTGCTCAACGCTCTCGTATTGAATGGGGAAACTCCAATACATCTACAAAAATTTATTAGTGCACTCAGAAAAAATTTGTGTTAGATTTAAAAAAAGTTACAAACTACAAGTAAATTTTTATTGTACCATTGGAAAATTTTACATAAAACATACATATGTACAATATTTACAACATATTTTATTTATACAAATTAAATTAAGATATGAACTCGTGCATATAAAAAAAATATATCTACATATCAGGGATGGGCGGTTTTGAATAAATTTTTATTCAAATAAAAAATAAATTTTTTATTCTTCATTCTCATATCCTTGAATAAAGAATAAATTTTTTTTCTTCATTCCGGCGCGCTTGAATAAAGAATAATTTTTTATTCTTTATTCTGATACCCTTGAATAAAGAATAAAAATTTATTCTTCATTCTGATACCCTTGAATAAAAAATAAATTTTTATTCTTAATTTTGGTGCCCTTGAATAAAGAATAATTTTTTATTCTTCATTTTGATACCCTTGAATAAAGAATAAAAATTTATTCTTCATTCTGATACCCTTGAATGAAAAATAAATTTTTATTCTTCATTCTGATGCCCTTGAATAAAGAATAATTTTTTATTCTTCATCCGAAATTGGTTGAATAAAAAATAAAATTTTATTTTTCATTCAGATAATTTTGAATAAAGAATAAATTTTTATTCACGTTATTCAAATTATTCTTGCAGGTCACACAAGTAAATGATTTTGCGAATATTTTTCTGAATACGAACCAAGTATTTTCCCGAGCCCCAACCGAATATTTTTCCGAATACTTTCCCGAATCCGAACCCAAATACTCAACCGAATATTTTTCTGAATCCGAACCGAATATTTTACCGAATACTTTCCCGAATCCGAACCGAATATTCTCCCAAATCCGAAACCGAATAATTTTCCGATTCCGAACCGAATACTTCCCGAGTCTGAACCGAATACTTTTCCGGGACCGAACCGAATACTTTTCCGGGTCCGAACCGAATACTTTTCCGAGTTCGAACCGAATACTTTTCCGGGTTCGAACCGAATACTTTTCCGAGTTCGAACCGAATACTTTTCCGGGTCCGAACCGATTACTGTACCGAGTCCGGGACCCATTGGCTCTGTAATTAACGAAGTTATGGTAAAAATGAAGATATCCTTGTATATGTATGTATGTACATACATATGTATATATGAACATATGTAAATATGTATGTACTGTATGCATATTCGTTTGCATTTTAATTTTTACTATAACTTCGTTAATTACAGCTGGTAATCGGTTCGGACCCGGAAAAGTATTCGGCTCGAACTCGGAAAGTATTCTCTTCGGATCCGGAAAAGTATTCGGTTCGATTTCGGAAAAGTATTCGGTTCGAACCCGGAAAAGTATTCGGTTCGAGCCCGGAAAAGTATTCGGTTCGAACCCGGAAAAGTATTCGGTTCGAAATCGGAAAAGTATTCGGTTCGAACCCGGAAAATATTCGGTTCGGACCCGGAAAAGTATTCGGTTCAGACTCGGGAAAGTATTCGGTTCGGAATCGGGAAATTATTCGGTTTCGGATTTGGGAGAATATTCGGTTCGGATTCGGGAAAGTATTCTGTAAAATATTCGGTTCGGATTCAGAAAAATATTCGGTTGAGTATTTGGGTTCGGATTCGGGAAAGTATTCGGAAAAATATTCGGTTGGGGCTCGGGAAAATACTTGGTTCGTATTCAGAAAAATATTCGCAAAATCATTTACTTGTGTGACCTGCAAGAATAATTTGAATAACGTGAATAAAAATTTATTCTTTATTCAAAATTATCTGAATGAAAAATAAAATTTTATTTTTTATTCAACCAATTTCGGATGAAGAATAAAAAATTATTCTTTATTCAAGGGCATCAGAATGAAGAATAAAAATTTATTTTTTATTCAAGGGTATCAGAATGAAGAATAAATTTTTATTCTTTATTCAAGGGTATCAGAATAAGGAATAAAAAATTATTCTTTATTCAAGCGCGCCGGAATGAAGAATAAAAATTTATTCTTTATTCAAGGATATGAGAATGAAGAATAAAAATTTATTTTTATTTTTTCGTTATTGAATTATTCAAATTTTGAATAATGCCCATCCCTGCTACATATTACATAATACTATCGATACTATCGATGGGCCCGATGCCATAGCGATTATCGATGATTTTTTTTAACCATCGATAGTATTTTACTTAGTACATAACTACAACGTCTGTTAAAAAAATTAATCAAAAAAACTGAGATTTATAATTTTTAAGGCACTTAATTGGAATATGTGGGCTGTAATATATAAATAAAAGATTAGTGAATAATTTTATGAAAAAAACTTGCAAATAAATCGGGTTTTTTAATGGGAATTGAGCAATTTAGGTTTTGATTTCGGCTCTCCTATTATTTTGTGGACAACTCTATATGTACAAATGTGTGTATGTAGTATTCTTTGATTAGTTATTGATTTATTTTTTGTATTGAACTTTATACATAAACTTTGTTTTTTTATTAATTTTATAATACATATGTTTCTAATAAAAATTTATATTTTTCTTTTAAATATGAGAACATATGTACATGCATGCATACATATTAGGGATTCCGATTTTTACGATCCCGGGATTTTCCAGATTTTTTTTCTAATCCCGGGATCCCGGGATTTATCCCGGGATTTGGACATTAATTATACAGGCCGACAAAATTTCCAAACAATTTTCTAACTCAAATAAAATTCTACTTTTCTAAAAGATTTCGGTGCCCTGAATCTGAATCTGAAGTCGGATTTTTGTTAATGCTTGTAGGTTTTGAGATATTTATTGGATTTTTTGCTACATTCACTGCTCAATCTGTTAAATTACTTACTTTCATTAAAAAATGATTGCTGCTATTGAAAGAACAATCAATTCTCTTGAAAACAGCGCTTTGCTTTCTCGGGTTTCTTATTTATATATCTAGAAATATATGTTTTTGTACAATGAGGTATTTTTCTTCGAAATCAACGGCAGTATTTGTAGCGCTGTTTTAATCGAAATCAAGTTTTGTAGCTGCTCTGCCGAACTATTTTTATTTCAGCATAGAAAATATATACATAGTAAGCCACTGATTGGAATTTTTGTTTCATTCACGCAAAATTTAGTCGTATTTTCGATAAATTAATATAAATTAATTCACTTATTTCATTCTAACGCACAGTTTGTTGTTAATATAATAAACTGCCTAAAAGCGTGCTAAAAAATTTTTATTTGCAATATTGCAAGTTACAAGCAAGATATCCGAAAAAGCAAAACATTGTCTTCAAGAGAAATAATCGTGCTTTCAATAGATTTACTCAGTTTTTAATGAAAGTGGACAATTTTAAAGATATTGAGGAGTGAATATGGCCAAAAACCGCATTTTTCGCCTCTTTGGACATGAATATCTCAAAAAGTGCACCGAAATCCTTTTGAAGCGTAGAATTTTATTTCTGTTACAAAAATTTGTCGACCAGTATTATTTTCCCACATTTGAGGTTGAAAAATTAAATATGTATATTTTCGAGAAACGCTACAACTTTAACATGCAAAGAAAAAATAGATTTTTATTGCCATTTTTTATTATTTCATTACTAACAAAATAAAATAGGAACGTAAAATCATGCGTATTATTTAATAACACTTAAGAGTTACTTTAAAAACACAATCAACAAAGAAAATTAAATACATTTGGTGAAAACATTTTCCTTTATAGTTGGTACTTTTAGGATATTAGGATAAATGATAATTTCCAATAAAAAATTTTAGAATTTAAAGACACACTTCGTTTAAGCGAATATTTCCAAGCTTGCCGAAAAATTCTGAAAATTAATGCAACTTCCGAAAATATTTAAAAATCGGAGGCACATATTTTGATATGAATTCCGAGAATTCAGCTGCGTATTTAATTTTAGTAGAGTAATGTAAAACTATCAAGTCTAATTAAAATTTTGTTTGCATTTTCTTCCATTATTTACTTTCCATATGGGAAAATTCCAAAAACCATTTGGGAAATAAATGATCAAAAATCAGGAAATAGAAATTATCAAATGAATTTTACCACAAGAATTCTAAAGGCTTTAAAAATACCTAACGTACGTTTCTTTACAACGCGTACTTCACGACAAAAAAATTTGATTATTAAAAAAAACATCAAAAATATTAATCCTTACTTTCACTAATGGACTTTTTTATTCTGGCAAAAATGTCGCACTTTCTTCGGGCTGTCACATTTTTTGATCTCTTCCACACAGACTCAACACTTTTTAAGGCTGTTTGTTCTATTGGCAAAATATAAAACTGGCCCGACTACGGGGCAACATCTTCTGCTCTTAGCACATTGCATTATTTTTGTTTCATTCATCACATGCAAAATGCAACATTTATAGGGCACAGGGCACATGTTGATAATGGTGCAATGTAATAATGCAACATTTTCATGCAGAATAGGAAATGCTATTAGTATACAGATCTGAGACCACTAAAAATTATATAAAATACAACTTTTCTTTGCTATAATAGGGGAATATTCTGTCTTTATCTTATCCCGAAAATCCCGGGATAAAATTCTAGCGATTTCGGGATTTTCGGGGTGTCCAAAAGGGCGGGATCCCGGGATCCCGGGATTGGAATCCCTAATACATATGTATGTATATGTGCATTCATGGTGGAATTATATATGGTGGAAGCAAATGAAGTTATGCTTTTTACTTATTAATCAGCTGATGTACAAATGTGCCAAATTTTCAGCCATTATTGGTTTGCTTTATGTCTTCTATACATATTTCCGAGAAAAGTAGTGAAATTGCGTATGCAACTAGTTTTTCTGAGGCTATTATTATATTACTAGTATCGCCGGTGCTCGAAATTCGACCATGCAATTTATTTTTTCAACTTTGTATTGGTACAAAAATTATTCCTTTTCGCGGAGATAAGCAACACTTTCCAAATTCCAGTTGTACCGCAACACTGATTTGCCCTTTAGATCACGACGCGAAATCATGGTCAAAATCAAGGCAGATCTAGGAAGGTAGGCCCGGTGGTGAATTCAGAAATTTCCCATGTATTTTGTTATTGTAATTGGTAGAGTGTAATGTCAAAATGATATTTCGCCGTGGTTAAAATCTGAATTCTTTTGTGGCTCGTCCATTCCTATTGGCCATGATGAGAATTCGCTTTGATTTTGACATTACACTCTACCTTTGTAAATAAAACAAGTAAGGAAGCCTAAGTTCGAGTGGAATCGAACATTAGATACTCAGCTGTATGCTTTCATTGTTTGTTTGTGTTTGATGGAAACACGGATTATTTTATATAAAGCGAGTGCCGCATAAAGGGGGCGTAGCCACGCCCATTTTCAACATTTTTATCAGTCATCCAACTAAGCATATGGATATTATTATTTGTGCAAAATTTCATTCCTTTATGACTTCTCCTTACAGAGATGTCACGTTACAAATTCCCAAAGGGTGTTCCAGAAATATCTTTCTTAAAAAGTAGGCGTGGTCATAAACCGATTTGAATAAATTTTTGCGTGTCTATTAGCACAAGTTATAAAAGTGTATAAACCAAGTTTCGTCTTAATGTCTCAATTATTTGTCGAGTTATGGGCTCCGAAATTTCGTATATTCCTTTGTCTAAAAAGAGGCGGTGCCACGCCCATTTTCCAAAATTTTTGTGTTTTTCGTTTTATGTCCGCAGTTGGACTCCTGCTATAAAATTTCAATGATATATCTTTATATTTGACAGAGATATCGCTTAAAATGTTTTTATTAGGCCATTTTATAATACACATATATAAAAGTGGGCGTGGTCGTCAACCGATTTAAGAAATTTTTCGTCCAAACATTTGCCTAAGTAAGTATATCACGCGTACCGAATTTCATCGATATATCTTTAACGGTTTCTGAGTTATGACTCATAAAACTTTCAATGTTTGCCCCTTAATAAGTGGGCGTGGCACCGCCCATTTTCCAAAATTTTTGTATTTTTTGTTTTATGTCCATAGTTGGACTCATGCGACAAAATTTCAATGATATATCTTTATATTTGACAGAGATATCGCTTAAAATGTTTTTATTAGGTCACTTTATAATATACATATATAAAAGTGGGCGTGGCCGTCAACCGATTTTAACTATTTTCCGTTCAAACGTTTGCCTAAGTAAGTATATCACGCGTACCAAATTTGATCGATATATCTTTAATGGTTTCTGAGTTATGACATATAAAACTTTCAAGGTTTGACCTTTAATAAGTGGGCGTGGCACCGCCCATTTTCCAAAATTTCATAAAATTTCTTCCTAGGGTCCTGAGCTCAACACGTGGGTATAATTTCATCGTTCTAGCTATATTAGTGACTGAGATACCAAATTTCCGATTTTTTCTATATAGGAAAAGTGGGCGTGGTCATGGTCCGATTTCGCCCATTTTCAATACCAACCGTCCCAGTCTCGATACCAACTTGCATTTCAAATTTCATCGAAATATCTCAATTTTTGCACGAGTTAGAGTGTTTACAGACGGACGGACAGACGGACGGACGGACGGACGGACGGACATGGCTCAATCGATTTCTCTTTTCACCGTGATCATTTTGATATATATAAGTCTATATCTATCTCGATTATTTCATTCTGTTACAATCCACCGTTATGTGATTAAAACTATAATACTCTGTGTACTAGTACAGCTGAGTATAAAAAGAGGTTTTTCAATTCGCTGCCGAGCCTACCTGTTAGATATGCCTTGGTCAAAATTAAAATTACTCAGTGTGCTCTCCCGCACTCTCTCTCATTTTTCGCTTTAATGGAAAAGCAATAGGAGATATTTGGCCGCGTTGGTTTTGATCTGAGCGTAAACTGGGCCAATGCATATAAAATAGAGAGAGCGCTTTTAAATTAAAGCGACTCTTCAACTGTGTTTACGATATTTGTAAACACGTTTACGATATCTATTTCTCTTAACTAAAAACTTTATTTATTAATTATAAACAAATTAAATAATTTATAGAAAAAATTATATGCCTATGCACTGCTCCTGACTCATACGAACACATCCATATCAATTTTATGTGGATATGAGTATGTTAAATGTGCTAAACAGCCTGGCAATTGTTTGTATGGAAAAAATGTTAGCCTATTAATATATAGACAGTGGGCACATTTGCCAACGAAGCAAAAACGAAGTAAATCAAAAATGGTACAAATATAAATAAAGTAATAAAGTATAATAAATACGATATTTTTAGTGGAGCTTTTAGGTCGCAATATTGAGTAAAAGCTTTCGCTTGTTTTTTTCTCCGACGCATTTCGAATAAAAGCTCCACTAAAAATATAGTAACCCAACAAATATAATAATTGGTCCAACTAATAAATCGATATAATAAATACGAATTAAGTAAAATAATAAATAAATGAAAATAAAAAAAGGTGTAACAGTAAATAAAGCGAAATTAACACAAAAATTGAAATGAAAAAAAGGAATAAACAAGTAAGGAAGCCTAAGTTCGAGTGGAATCGAACATTAGATACTCAGCTGTATGCTTTCATTGTTTGTTTGCGTCTGATAGAATCACGGTGTATTTTATATAAAGCCAGTGCTGCATAAAGTGGGCGTAGCCACGCCCATTTTCAACATTTGGTGGTCATAACCGATATCAATAAATTTTTGTGTGTCTATTGACACAAGTTATAAAACTGTATAAACCAAGTTTCGTCATAATATCTCAATTATTTGTCGAGTTATGGGATCCGAAATCTCGTAGATTCCTTTGTCTAAAAAGGGGTGGTGCCACGCCCATTTTGCCTAAATTTTTCTATTTTTTGTTTCCGGTCTATTGTAGAACTCATGCCACAAAATTTCAATGAATTATCTTTATATTTGACAGAGATATCGCTTAAAATGTTTTTATTAGGCCCCTTTATAGTTCCCATATATAAAAGTGGGCGTGGTCGTCAACCGATTTCGCTAAAATTTTGAACGTGTATTACTACAAATAATGAAAGTGTATACACCAAGTTTCGTCATAATATATCAATTATTTGTCGAGTTATAGGCTAAGAAATCTCGTATATTCCTGCTTCTAAAAGGAGGCGGTGCCACGCCCATTTTCCAAAATTTTTGTGTTTTTTGTTTTATGTCCATAGTTGGACTCCTGCCATAAAATTTCAATGATATATCTTTATATTTGATAGAGATATCGCTTAAAATGTTTTTATTAGGTCACTTTATAATACCCATATATAAAAGTGGGCGTTGTCGTCAACCGATTTCGACAATTTTTCGTCCAAACATTTGCCTGAGTAAGTAAATCACGCGTACCAAATTTCATCGATATATCTGCTACGGTTTCTGAGTTATGGCTTATAAAACTTTCAATGTTTGGTCCTTAATAAGTGGGCGTGGCACCGCCCATTTTTCATAATTTCACCAAATTTCTTCATAAGGGCCTGAGCTCTACACGTGGGTGAAATTTTGTCATCCCAGCTCCATTAGTGACTGAGATACCAAATTTCCGATTTTTACTATATAGGGGAGGTGGGCGTGGTCATGGTCCGATTTCGCCCATTTTCAATACCATCCGTTCCTGTCTCGATACCAACTTGCATTCCAAATTTCATCAAAATATTTCAATTTTTGCGCGAGTTATCGTGCGTACAGACGGACGGACATGGCTCAATCGATTTCTCTTTTCACCCTGGTCATTTTGATATATATGTCTATATCTATCACGATTATTTCGTTCTGTTACAATCCACCGTTAGGAAATCAAAACTATAATACTCTGTGTCCTAGCACAGCTGAGTATAAAAACACCAAATCAAGCCCATTTCTTTGTCGCCGGCTTTCGCCCAAACGCGTGGAGGGATTTTGATCAAATTTACACACCAGCTTAGTACCTTGCCCTAGATTGTTTATATGCATATTTTTTTTCAATACGGAAGTTTGTTGCCGAGATATAGGTCAAAAGGTCAAAACGTGGATCCGGCTTTCCCCTGAATATTTTTGGACGATATTGGTATCAAATGAAAGGTATTCAGCAGAGAATTTACATAGAATAGTACTCATTGTGATTCCTAGTTCGGGTCTCCAGATATGGGTCAAAACGTGGATCCGCATGATCCTCGAATGTTCCTGAGCGATTTGGTATCAAATGAAAGGTATTGAGCAGAGAATTCACATAGAATAGTACTCATTGCAATTCCTAGGTCGAGTCTCCAGATATGGGTCACACCGTGGACTCGGATGACCCTCGAATGTTTCTGAGCGATATTGGTATCAAATGAAAGGTATTGAGCAGAGAATTCACATAGAATAGTACTCATTGTGATTCCTAGGTCGAGTCTCCAGATATGGGTCACACCGTGGACGCGGATGACCCTCGAATTTTTCTGAGCGATATTGGTATCAAATGAAAGGTATTGAGCAGAGAACTTACATAGAATAGTACTCATTGCGATTCCTAGGTCGGGTCTCCAGATATGGGTCAAACGTGGACCCGGATGACCCTCAAATATTTCTGAGCGATATTGGTATCAAATGAAAGGTATTGAGCAGAGAATTCACATAGAATAGTACTCATTGTGATTCCTAGCTCGGGTCTCCAGATATGGGTCAAAACGTGGACACGAATGACCCTCGAATGTTTCTGAGCGATATTAGTATCAAATGAAAGGTGTTGAGCAGAGAATTTACATAGAATAGTACTCATTGCGATTCCTAGGTCGGGTCTCCAGATATGGGTCAAACGTGGACCCGGATGACCCTTGAATGTTTCTGAGCGATATTGGTATCAAATAAAGGTATTGAGCAGAGAATTTACATAGAATAGTACTTATTGCGATTCCTAGGTCGGGTCTCCAGATATGGGTCAAACGTCACCCGGATGACCCTCGAATGTTTCTGAGCGATATTAGTTTCAAATGAAAGGTATTGAGCAGAGAATTTACATAGAATAGTACTCACTGCGATTCCTAGGTCGAGTCTCCAGATATGGGTCACACCGTGGAATCGGAAGACCCTCGAATGTTTTTGAGCGATATTAGTATCAAATGAAAGGTGTTGAGCAGAGAATTTACATAGAATAGTACTCATTGTGATTCCTAGGTCGGGTCTCCAGTTATGGGTCAAAACGTGGACCCGGATGACCCTCGAATGTTTCTGAGCGATATTAGTATCAAATGAAAGGTGTTGAGTAGAGAATTTACATAGAATAGTACCCATTGTGATTCCTAGGTCGGGTCTCCAGATATGGGTCAAACGTGGACCCGGATGACCCTCGAATGTTTCTGAGCGATATTGCTATCAAATGAAAGGTATTGAGCAGAGAATTCACATAGAATAGTACTCATTGTGATTCCTAGCTCGGATGACCCCGGAAAATTTCTCAGCGATATTGGTATCAAATGAAGGGTGCTGAGCAGAGATTTTAGATAGAAATGAACTAATTACGATTCCTAGGTCGGGTCCCAAGGTGTGGGTCAGCACCCGGACCCGGATAACACCGGGATCCAGATGAGGGTAAAAATGTGGATCCGCATGGCCCCGAATAATTTCTCAGCGATATTGTTATTTAATCACGGCGCATAATGATTCCTAGGTGGGATCCAAAGATATGGGTCAATATGTGGACCCGGATAACACCGTGACATATCTTAATGATATTGGTACCAAATGAAAGGTGTTGAGCGGACTCTCATGTAGAGCCGTACCCATTACGATTCCTTGGTCAAGTCTACAGATACCGTAGCCATTATTGTTCCTAGGTCAAGATCCCAGATGTGGGTCAATAAGTGGACCCGGATGAGCCCGGGATGCTTCTGAATAATACTGATATAAAATGAAAGGTGTTGACCGGGTCTGCTATATAGATATTTTCATAGTGATTCTTAGTCCCGATACACAATTATGGATAAAAGAGACGATTCGGACGCCACGGAATGTTTTTAAGCAATGATGGTATGAAATGAGAAGTGGAATGCAGGGTATGTTATTCTAAACCCAGTTCCCTAGGGAAAGGGGAAGAGTAATGAGACTGGGAAAGGCAAAGGGACGAAAAAGGAGAGGGAGAATATAATAAAAATGGAATGAAGAGGATGGGGAGAGAAGACAGGGAAGTAGAGAAGGAATAAGAAGGGGGAATAAAAAGGAGAAAGACAGAAAAGGAGAGGTAAGAGAGAGAGCGATAGAGAAAGGGAAGCAGAAATGTGACGGAAAAGAAAAAGCAAACGGTAATGAAAAGAAAGATAAATGGAAAGGGAAAGAGAAAGAGAAAGAGAAAGAGAAAGAGAAAGAGAAAGAGAAAGAGAAAGAGAAAGAGAAAGAGAAAGAGAAAGAGAAAGAGAAAGAGAAAGAGAAAGAGAAAGAGAAAAGTAGAGGGAAAGGGAGTTGGAAACTAATACGAAGAAAAATTGGATAAGAATATGAAGAGGGCAAACTTTTGAAAATAGCAATTTTTTCCTTCACTTTTTTAAACTTATCTGAATTGTGCTGAGCTCTGCAGCCCGAGGTAATTTCGGTTTCTAGATATATCCAACATATTTTAAAGTGTGCCATTTTTCGCTTCAAGTACCTATAATAGGAAGTGGGCCAAAGCAAAGCTTGGCCGGGTACAGCTAGTATTAGAGCTGCAAAACTATCGATGGCACTATCGATAGTATCGATAGTTTTTTTTCGTGTCACTATCGTTTTTCTCCACTCTCGATGGTTATCCCATTGTAAAAATCAGAAGTTTTATTTTTTAAAAATTAGCCCGTTTAATTGTTAACGTAATATCAAAGATATCTGATAAAAACATTATTTTTAGCGATTTCTTTCCTGTGAAACAAAAAGGATATTTTATGGACTAAAAACTCGGTTATATGACTCATCCGTGTATAGGGCGTCGTTTTTACAACTTTTTTTTTTTTTTGCAAAACACTATAGACTTCTTGTGCGGCCTTAAACTCCTAATATTCAATAGTACTGCCTTTAAAATAAGAAACAATTTGTTCGCACAGCTAAATTCAATGAAGGTGCAAAACATGGTATATGTCTTTTTGGAGTAACTCGCAGTAACAGGCATCTCAACTTCTTGAGCGGCCTTAAACTTCTCGTAAGCAATTGTACCACCCTTAAAATAGGAAACAATTCTCTTGCATTTCATCACAATCGCCTTTATATAATCTTGCGCCAAGGCATCTTGCACAACTAAATTCAATGAATGCGCAAAACACGGTAACTCGCATGCTTTGATCACAAATGGAACATGGTGCAAGGTTTCCAATATATTAGCTGCGGAATGATTTGTATCTGACAGCAGCTTTTGTGTCTACAGTACAGCTACTCGCAATTTGAAATCTTCTTCTGATATAAAATGGCAAGCAATAGTTAAGTAATTTTCATTATTCCTTTTTATACTCAGCTGTACTACTACACAGAGTATTATAGTTTTGATTTCCTAACGGTGGATTGTAACAGAATGAAATAATCGAGATAGATATAGACTTATATATATCAAAATGATCAGGGTGAAAAGAGAAATCGATTGAGCCATGTCCGTCCGTCTGTCCGTCTGTCCGTCTGTACGCACGATAACTCGCGCAAAAATTGAGATATTTTGATGAAATTTGAAATGTAAGTTGGTATCAAGACAGGAACGGATGGTATTGAAAATGGGCGAAATCGGACCATGACCACGCCCACCTCCCCTATATAGTAAAAATCGGAAATTTTGTATCTCAGTCACTAATAGAGCTAGAGTGATAAAATTTCACACACGTATTGAGCTCAGGCCCTTATGAAGAAATATGATGAAATTTTGGAAAATGGGCGGTGCCACGCCCACTTATTAAGGGGCAAACATTGAAAGTTTTATGAGTCATAACTCAGAAACCGTTGAAGATATATCGATGAATTTTGGTAGGCGTGATATACTTACTTAGGCAAATGTTTTGACGAAAAATTGCCAAAATCGGTTGACGACCACGCCCACTTTTGTATATGGGTCTTATAAAGTGGCCTAATAAAAACATTTTAAGCGATATCTCTGTCAAATATAAAGATATATCATTGAAATTTTATGGAAGGTGTCCAACTATGGACATATAACAAAAAATACAAAAATTTTGGAAAATGGGCGTGGCACCGCCTCCTCTTAGAATCATGAATATACGAGATTTCTGAGCCCATAACTCGACAAATAATCGATATATTATGACGAAACTTGGTGTACACACTTTCAGTACTTGTAGTAATACATGTTCAAAATTCTAGAGAAATCGGTTGACGACCACGCCCACTTATATATATGGGTATTATAAAGTGGCCTAATAAAAACATTTTAAGCGATATCTTTGTCAAATATAAAGATAATTCATTGAAATTTTGTGGCATGAGTTCTACAATAGATGGGAAACAAAAAATAGAAAAATTTCGGAAAATGGGCGTGGCACCGCCTCTTTTCAGACAAAGGAATCAACGAGATTTCGGAGCTCATAACTCGACAAATAATTGAGATATTATGACGAAACTTGGTTTATACACTTTTATAACTTGTGTTAATGGACACGCAAAAATTTATTGAAATCGGTTTATGACCACGCCTACTCTTTAACAAAGATATTTCTGGAACACCCTTTGGGAATTTGTAACGTGACATCTTTGTAACTCATAAAGGGATGAAATTTTACACAAAGAATAATATTCATAAGCTTAGTTGGATGACTGATAAAAATTTAGAAAATGGGCGTGGCTACGCCCACTTTATGCAGCACTCGATTTATATAAAGTACCTACACCGTGTTTCCATCAAACGCAAACAAACAATGAAAGCATACAGCTGAGTATCTAATGTTCGATTCCACTCGAACTTAGGCTTCCTTACTTGTTTTGCTTAGTTTTCGTCATCCCTTGTGAAAAAATCGTTCCACAATACATCATATTCCTACCCCGTCGGAAAACTAAGCAAAAAAAGGAATAATGAAAATTACTTAAGTATTGCTTACCATTTTATATCTTTAGCTTAAGAGCCGTTTACTCAACCTCTGATTAACGCTAACCCTATCAGAGGATGAAGTCACAAACAAATTTTATCTTTTGTCTGTACACGGATGAGTCATCTAACCGAGTTTTTCGTCCATAAAATCAGTGTTTAAAAAACTGCAGTCGGAATTAGCAAAAGTCGTGAAATGTTTGATTTTATTTGATTTTGATATTCGTCGCTTTTTAAAATGATGATTTTGCCTGATTTTGATTTTGCGCTGATTTCATATTGCTCAAAATCAAAAGCGGCCTGATTTCAAAATGAACAATTTTGCCTGATTTTCATTTTGTGCTGATTTCATATTGCTCAAAATCAAAAGCGGCCTGATTTCAAAATGAACGATTTTGCCTGATTTTGATTTTGCGCTGATTTCATATTGCTCAAAATCAAAAGCGGCCTGATTTCAGAATGAACAATTTTGCCTGATTTTCATTTTGTGCTGATTTCATATTGCTCAAAATCAAAAGCGGCCTGATTTCAAAATGAACGATTTTGCCTGATTTTGATTTTGCGCTGATTTCATATTGCTCAAAATGAAAAGCAGGTACCCCGAAATAAGTCCCAAATGAAATAAGTCCCAATAAAAATGAAATAACTCCCAACTTTTAGAAATGAAATAACTCCTAAAGAAGGAAATGAAATAAGTCCCAATATTTGGGACTTATTTCATAATGAGGCCCCAAATCCCAAAAAATATGAAATAACTCCCAAATGAAATAAGTCCCAGAAATATGAAATAACTCCCAAAAAGTACTACGCAGGAGGACATCACCGTGGCTGTAGCCACGGTTGGGGCACACGTCCGGACGGATGGCGTAGCCCAGGGTTATTTTTTGTAAGCGCGGCCAAAGGCCGCCAACGTAGAAAAGTTTTCTGCGCAAAAGCACTGTGGAGCGGGTCATAGATATTACTCCGGAAAGAGAACAGCTTGTGCGTTGGGGGCTTTCGGCAGCGCTTATAAAAAATTCTCTTTCCGGAGTAATATCTATGGCCCGGTCCACAGTGCTTTTGGGCAGAACACTTTTCTGCGTTGGCGGCCTTTGGCCGCGCTTATAAAATAAATATATGCAAAATAACCCTGAGCTACGCCATCCGTACGACTTATCGTACGGATCCCGGCTTTCGGTTACTTTATCCGTTACAAAAACGTCGAAGCTTGTAAAATTGCAACAAATATGAAATAACTCCCAAAGCTGGAAAATAATGAAATAACTCCCAACGGAATTTCGTTGGGAGTTTTTTCATTTAGGATTTATTTCATTATGAAATAAGTCCCAACAAAATATTATGAAATAAGTCCCAACAAAATATTATGAAATAAGTCCCAATGCATTGGGAGTTATTTCATTATGAAATAAGTCCCAATTTGTATGGAAAATATTTGGGAGTTATTTCATTTTTTTTTTTGGGACTTATTTCATTTGGGACTTATTTCGGGGTACCTGAAAAGCAGCCAAATATCAAAATTAGCGATTTTGCCTGATTTTCATTTTGTGCTAATTTTGATTTTGTGCTAATTTTGATTTTGTGCTAATTCCATATTGCTAAAATCAAAATCAGCCAAATATCAAAATCAATGCTTTCACACCCAGCAGGACTTTCTCTTACATGTAATGGGTAAAATCATCGAGAAATCTTGATTCATCGCTTACACTTTCGAATACGGATTGCATTACTTTAACATAGGCATGTCATTGGCGGTATTGTCTTACAATATGGTAGACAGTAATGCATATATCATACAATCCAGTATAGTAATCTATAATGCATTATAATGAAAACTGGCAAAATAAACTAGAATGAGGGTAAACTGCTTTACAAAATTGCTAGTTACAAAAATTTAAATCAATGTAGGCTTTTCAAAATATATCGGCAGTGTTCCAAATCTTTTCGCTTATTTTATGCAATACCGGTAAGCGAAAAAAATAATTTTAAAACTATGAGTTAGCAATTTATGCCGAAAACAAATAGCAAACAGAATGAATAAAGAATCAAAACATTCTTTGCAAAATGTATTTAAAAAAAAACTATTTGAATAATAATTATTACACTATGTATTTGCACAGCTATTGGCTTATTTAAAAAATGTTCAACGATGGAATAACGCGACTAACCACGACAGTTTTATAATGAAAACTGGCAAAATAAACTAGAATGGGGGTAAATTGCTTTGCAAAACTGCTATTTACTCGTAGAAAAATTAAAATCGAAGCAAAGCGTTTGCAAAAAAATAACGGCAGTACTCCAAACCTTTTCGGTTATTTTCTGCCAGTAAGCGAAAAAATAATAATTTTAAAGCTGTCGCATTACAAGTAATGAGCAAAGTAAGCGAAGGAGTGTGTATTAGCTATTTGTAATGCGTTATTTCATTGAATACAATTTCAAGCCATTACCAAAATATGGAAAAACCCTGCTGGGCAGTTTTGCTATTTACGCTTACATGGACACATGTGTGTAAGTTAACACATGCAGCTCGAAGCCAACAGTAGAATGGCTGAGCTGGCATATTCCCATCACAAGCGATGGTCAACAATTTCAAATTCCCGAATCTGCAATACACCAACCTGCAGGTGCACTTTAGTTGCATACGGTTCTAAGAAATCATAATAGCAGGTAAGGCACGGCCAGCACTGTTCCCACCAGCGACACAGGTTGCAGGTGTTTTCCACGTAAACATCACAGTTCAGTCACAGCGCAGTCAGCGTCGCTCCCACCAGCAACAACAGCAGAAACTGCGGCGACTTTAGATTTAGATTTATGTAGCTATAAATATCAGTAGATTAGATGGATAAGTTTTTAGTTTTAATTTGGGAACTCACCGGCTCAGACACGCTGACCGGAAAATAAATACAAAACAAAAGTAAACAGTCTCTTAATAAGTAGCGCCCATAACGTGGGGCCACGGTCGCGTGGTGAAAAAGTAAAACGAACCCGAAAATCGTATAACATCAAATTGTCAAATCTCATCATCCCTTGGAAAGGACAACCAGGACAATCAGGACATCAATAATTATATACATAGATAATATTATAAGATTTTAAAATGTAAGTAGAGTGCAAAAAAAAAAAAGAAGAAAAAAGCAAAGATAAATTGTGATCTTGTTTTAAATTTTGGCCATTGAACAAATTGTGAAGTTTAAAAAAAAGGAGGAAATAAAGATATATTTTGATCTTGTTTTAAATTTTTGGCCATTGAATTCAACGAAGATCCTTGCACGGGAAACTTGTGAATCAATTTGATAATTTTTTTTTAAACATTTTTCATGAGTGATTTTGAATTGAACCAACTCTTGGATAAGATAACGGAAATAGAGGTTAATAGACGAAAATTTAGCATTAATAGTAATCAAGAGAATTGGCATACAAAAATGGCTTTAGATGCAAATCAGCTTAAAGCACTAATAGATAGTGCCATTAGTGCTGCACTTGCCGTGCAGAGAGAGAGTTTCGAAGAGAGGTTGACAGATATTAGTCAGCGCATCAATGAGGTAAAGATTAATGCACCTGAAGTAGAAGCATACAAAGAAATAGAGGTAATCCCTGGCAGACAGTGTGACGAACCACTTGACATCGTGAAGTCCTTACCGGATTTCGATGGTAAGCAGGAATGTTATGTTTCCTGGCGACAGGCAGCACAGACGGCCTACAAAATTTTTGAAAAATATGAAGGCAGCAGTAAACATTACCAGGCTGTTGCCATAATTAGGAATAAAGTGAAGGGACCGGCAGACATGGTGTTGGCATCTTTTAATACGGTATTAAATTTCAAAGCCATAATCAGTCGCCTCGACTTTACATACAGTGACAAACGACCCATTGAACAGGAGCTCTCAACCCTTCGCCAAGGGGGCCTGACTCTCCTACAGTATTACGACGAGGTTGAGAAGAAACTGACACTTCTCACCAACAAAACAATCATGACGCACGATAAACAAATGGCTGCATCACTCAACGAGAAGTATAGGATGGACGCCTTGCGTGTGTTTATTTCAGGTACGAAAAAGCCACTTTGTGATGTATTGTTTTCGGCACGACCTACCGACTTACCATCTGCTTTAGCACTCGCACAGGAAGTAGAATCAAATCATGAGCGGTACTTGTTTGCCAGTACTTATGCTAGGAGTTTAGAGGATAGGGCCCAAAAATCTGAGGTAAGACAACAGTCTAGAGAAAAGGGTCCTGCTGGAAGAACCCCAGTCAAGGATGTCTATCCTACAAAAAATCCACATTTCAGTAGAGCCCAGGGCCTTAATAATAAGTCACCCCAAAAGGTAGAACCGGTGCAGCCAATGGAGGTCGATCCTTCACTTCGCTATAGTCAGAGCACGCAACATCGACCCAATAACAGTTTCCCATCACGGGGCTCAGTACAGCCTTACGCAAACCAGAATAAAGAATATGGGCAGGCTGCGAAGAGGCCAAATAGTGGCTCCGCTCGATTTACGGCACCAAAACAGCAAAGGATCAACCATCTATCCTCAGGCCAGGAGGACGAAGAATATCGGGCTGTGGCAAATTCAGAGGCTGCAGCAATAGAGGAAGAACTGTCTGAATCAGAACAAATAAATTTTTTAGAGAAAACTCCCTGCTACCTTTCATTGAAAGGACAATTGCAGGGAAAACAATTCGATTACTAATCGATACAGGAGCATCGAAAAATTACATTAAGCCCCTGAAGGAACTTAGAAATGTAGTACCAGTAGAAAATAGGTTCTTAGTAAAGTCAATTCATGGCTTTAATGACGTTAAAGAAAAATGCATGGTGAACTTGTTTGGTACAAACAGTACCTTTTTTTTGCTCCCAATGCTTTCAACTTTCGACGGAATAGTAGGGCTTGACCTGCTTACGCAGACCAATGCTACTTTAGATTTTAAGAATAAAAAAATTACAACGAGTTATGGTTCTGAAGAGCTAAAATTCCTAAAGTGTGGTAATGTAAACTTCACCCAAGTGGAAGATGTTGAGGTTCCGGAGGTGGTGAGAACCAAATTTCAAAAAATGATTAAAAGTTTAGTAAGAGTTTTTTCAGACCCAAATGAGGCTCTTCCATATAATACAAACATTGTCGCCACTATTCGCACTGAGAGTGACGACCCAGTATATTCTAAGCTATACCCATACCCTATGGGTGTGGCCGATTTTGTGAACACAGAAGTTCAGGACTTATTGAGGAATGGCATAATAAGGCCATCTAGATCACCATACAACAACCCGATTTGGGTCGTGGATAAAAAGGGCAAGGATAGTCAGGGCAATGCAAAAAAGCGCCTTGTTATAGACTTTAGAAAGTTGAACCGAAAAACTATCGACGACAAATACCCCATACCCAACATTACGGCCATATTGTCAAACTTGGGAAAGGCCAAGTATTTCACAACACTTGACCTCAAATCAGGCTTCCACCAAATAGCACTTGCCGAAAAGGATAGGGAAAAACCGCTTTTTCGGTTGGCAACGGGAAATACGAGTTCTGTAGGCTTCCTTTTGGATTGAAGAATGCACCTAGCATTTTTCAAAGAGCGATCGACGACGTGCTTCGGGAACAGATAGGAAAGTGCTGTTACGTTTACGTCGACGACGTGATTATTTTTTCTGAAAACGAAGAAAGACACGTCGAACATATTGAGTGGGTTTTGCGCAGATTATACGAGGCAAATATGAGGGTCTCACGGGAAAAATCACACTTCTTCAAACAAAGTGTGGAATACTTGGGTTTCGTTGTATCTAAGGATGGTATTAAGACGAGTCCTAGTAAGATCGAAGCAATTCGAAACTACGAGGAGCCCTCCACATTGTTTAATATCAGGTCCTTCTTAGGACTTGCAAGTTACTATAGGTGTTTTATTAAGGATTTTGCAACAATAGCAAGGCCTTTGACGGATATCCTTAAGGGAGAAAACGGGAAAGTTAAGGCCACACAATCCAAGAAAATTAAAATAAAATTGGATGAAAAACAGTTGCAGGCCTTTAACAAACTAAAGGAGGTCTTGGCATCTGAGGATGTTGTATTACCCTACCCTGATTTTAAAAAGCCATTCGATCTAACGACGGATGCTTCTTCATTAGGTATAGGGGCGGTTCTATCTCAGGATGGGAGGCCAATAACGATGATCTCTAGGACCCTGAAAGATCGAGAACAAAACTTCGCTACTAATGAGCGCGAGCTATTGGCGATTGTCTGGGCTCTCAAGAGCCTTAGAAATTACCTTTATGGTGTTAAAAATCTTAATATTTATACAGATCACCAGCCACTCACGTTTGCGGTTTCAGACCGAAATCCAAACGCCAAAATTAAGCGCTGGAAAGCTTTTATTGATGAGCACAACGCTCAAATATTTTATAAGCCTGGTAAGGAGAATTACGTTGCTGACGCACTGTCACGACAAAACATCCATGTCCTGGAAGAGGACGTGCAGTCCGACTTGGCTACCATCCATACCGAAATTTCGCTATCGCATACAATAGAATCAACAGAAAAACCACTCAATTGTTTCCGAAACCAGATTGTTCTAGAGGAAGCGAGCCTTGACTTGAGACGGAACTTCATATATTTCGGAAAAAAAACTCGCCACGAAATTCAGTTCACTGACAGGAAGACACTTGTTGACGAGATTAAGGTGGTCGTAAATCCAAACGTAGTGAACGCAATATATTGCGATCTGCCAACATTGGCAATCATTCAAAATGAATTAGTTACATATTTTCCGGCAACAAAGTTTTGGCACTGTAAACGCATGGTGTCGGACATTGTTAACAAGGACGAGCAAAGGGAGATAGTTACAGCCGAGCATAATCGAGCCCACAGGGCGGCTCAAGAAAACGTAAAACAGATCCTCTGTGATTACTATTTTCCAAAAATGACCAAACTCGCAAACGAAATTGTCGCAAACTGTAAAATTTGCAACAAGTCCAAATACGACAGGCACCCTCGTAAGCAGACATTGGGGGTAACTCCAATAGCGACCTATCCTGGAGAAATGCTGCATATCGACATTTTTTCTACAGACAAAAAATACTTCCTTACTTGTATTGATAAATTCTCTAAATTTGCGGTGGTTCAACACATACTATCTCGCACTATTGCGGATTTGAAAGGCCCAATTCTACAATTAATGAACATATTTCCGGGTACGAAGACTGTCTACTGCGATAATGAGCCATCATTCAATTCCGAAACGATAAGGTCACTGTTGAAAAATCAGTTTAATGTCGATATTGTGAATGCGCCTCCGCTGCACAGTACCCCAAACGGTCAAGTTGAGCGTTTCCATAGTACACTTGCGGAAATTGCGAGATGTCTGAAAATGGAAAAGAAAATTGACGAAACGGTCGAACTTATATTATTGGCAACATTTGAATATAATCGAACAATCCATTCTGTGACAAACAAAAAACCCGTTGACATAATTCACGACTCGCCGCAGGAATTGCGAGAGGAGATACAGGATAAATTAATTAAAGCCCAACAAGCACAGTTAGACAGGAATAACCCCACCAGACAAAATAGGGTGTTTGATGTGGGAGAACGTGTGTTGGTTAAATCCAACAAAAGATTAGGTAATAAGCTTACACCTCTATACACAGAGGAAAGGGTAGAGGCAGACTTGGGGACCACAGTCTTGATTAGAGGGAGGGTGGTCCACAAGGACAATATAAAATAGTTTTATCATTAGTAACTTTCGTAAATTTGCAGGATTCTTTTGGTGATACTTCTGATTGAGTCGACGGCAGCGAAACTGACAAACTACTCGAACTCTAATTACATACCAATTCAGGACGGATTTGTAACTATCTGGCAAGATGTTAACTTTCTAAAGCATACAACTAATATCGATACGTATATGGAAATAGCCGAAGAAACAAAGAAACTAACGAAACTTTTCCCTGCATCCCATATGAGAATGTTACTGGACTCAGATATAACACATATAAAAACACTTTTGGCAACGTTTGATATTCAACACAGACAAACTCGAAGCATAAATATTTTAGGAACAGCTTTGAAAGTCATAGCAGGGACACCAGACTTCGATGATTTTGAAAATCTGAAATTCCGACAACAAGAACTAATTAACTCTGAAAATAAGCAAATAGAAATAAATACGGTAGTACGTGAAAAAATTAATAAGCTAACAGACACAGTGAACATAATCACAAAAAACATAAAAGCGCAACATATTGACACTGAACATTTATATGAAACATTGCTTGCCAGAAATAGAATTTTAATTTCCGAAATTGAAACCTTGATTTCAACCATTGCCCTTGCAAGGATTGGCGTTATTAACCCTTCAATATTAAATTTTGATGATATAAAAGATATAACTAACATGCACTCTACAAACACAACTGTAACAGATTTAATGGAGGTATCAAGCATTAAGGTCCTGTTAGATAATAAGTTTTTATATTTTCTAATAAAATATCCTAAACCTATATTAGTATGTAAGCGAATTTTCCTGCTTCCTGTTCAACATAATAAGTTAGATAATAAGTTTTTATATTTTCTAATAAAATATCCTAAACCTATATTAGTATGTAAGCGAATTTTCCTGCTTCCTGTTCAACATAACGAAACTGTCCTGCACTTTGGGAATGATAACAACATCGCTGACTGTGATAATCGGATTTTGGCCCTTGGAAACTGTACTACGGCACTTACTTCCACATTCTGCAAAAAACTGAATAGCACAACATGCGCACAGCAACTCCATTCAGGAAATGTAGCTCACTGCGGTACGCGCCCCAGCTACCTTGAACCAATTACAGTGGTTGATGAGGGTATAATAGTTATCAATGACAATACCGCTGTGATCAGATTAAACGATGGTTCTGAAAAAACCGTTACCGGTACTTACCTGCTCACCTTTGAAGACGAGGTCCAAATTAATGGATCTTATTACAAAAATAAACTGGGCATATTGAAGAAGCTGCCAAATTCAGCAACAACAACTCTTTTGAATATTACCAAACATCATGAAATATTGAGCCTACCATACCTCCGGCGAATTAGCGCGGAGAACCTAAGATACATTGAAAAAATTCAGCTAAGAACTGTATTGTGGCCGGTGCTATCAGGTTTAGTTACTATCACCATTTTGATTGGTTGCTACTTCATCCTCAAACTACGTCAGAAGAAAACCATAAGACGTCAAAAACGAGATATAGAAGCTGTCATTGATAACCTAAAAAAGTCCGAGGACGTCCTTCATTTAGAAGGGGAGGAGTTAACACATGCAGCTCGAAGCCAACAGTAGAATGGCTGAGCTGGCATATTCGCATCACAAGCGATGGTCAACAATTTCAAATTCCCGAATCTGCAATACACCAACCTGCAGGTGCACTTTAGTTGCATACGGTTCTAAGAAATCATAATAGCAGGTAAGGCACGGCCAGCACTGTTCCCACCAGCGACACAGGTTGCAGGTGTTTTCCACGTAAACATCACAGTTCAGTCACAGCGCAGTCAGCGTCGCTCCCACCAGCAACAACAGCAGCAACTGCGGCGACTTTAGATTTAGATTTATGTAGCTATAAATATCAGTAGATTAGATGGATAAGTTTTTAGTTTTAATTTGGGAACTCACCGGCTCAGACACGCTGACCGGAAAATAAATACAAAACAAAAGTAAACAGTCTCTTAATAAGTTGTATGTACGTAATTTCTTACCCTCTCTATTACGTTTGTATACATACATATGTATGTATGCGCATGTAAGCGTAAATAGCAAAACTGTGAAAGCATTGATTTTGATATTTGGCTGATTTTGATTTTAGCAATATGAAATTATCACAAAATCAAAATTAGCAGAAAATGAAAATCAGGCAAAATCGCTAATTTTGATATTTGGCTGCTTTTCATTTTGAGCAATATGAAATCAACGCAAAATCAAAATCAGGCAAAATCTTTCATTTTGAAATCAGGCCGCTTTTGATTTTGAGCAATATGAAATCAGCACAAAATCAAAATCATGCAAAATTGTTCATTTTGAAATCAGGCCGCTTTTGATTTTGAGCAATATGAAATCAGCACAAAATCAAAATCAGGCAAAATTGTTCATTTTGAAATCAGGCCGCTTTTGATTTTGAGCAATATGAAATCAGCGCAAAATGAAAATCAGGCAAATTCGCTAATTTTGATATTTGGCTGCTTTTGATTTTGAGCAATATGAAATCAGCGCAAAATCAAAATCAGGCAAAATCGTTCATTTTCATATTTTTTCATATTGATTAACTGCGACTTCTGATTTTTTAAAAGCGGAATCAAAATCAAAATCAACAGAAATGAAACTTATGCCAGTTTTTTAAACACTGCATAAAATATCCTTTTTGTTTCACATGAAATAAATCGCTAAAAATAATGTTTTTATCAGATATCCTTGATATTACGTTAACAATTAAACGGACTAATTTTTAAAAAATAAAACTTTTCTGAATTTTACAAGTTTTTATAAAAAACTTAATTTAAAAATCAAAACTTTTTCAAAAATCGCAAAAAATTAAAAATTTGTACATTGACCAGACCACACCATTTAGCGAGGTGTGGTTCAATTACTACAAGTTGTATATTGTTAGAAGCGTAACTCCAGCGAAAATAATTTTTGAATAAAGTGATAACAAACAAGTAAGGAAGCCTAAGTTCGAGTGGAATCGAACATTAGATACTCAGCTGTATGCTTTCATAATTTGTTTGCGTTTGATGGAAACACGCTGTACTTTATATAAAGCGAGTGCTGCATAAAGTGGGCGTAGCCACGCCCATTTTCAACATTTTTTTATATTTATATTATTTTTTGTGCAAAATTTCATTCCTTTATGACTTCTAGTTACAAAGATGTCACGTTACAAATTCCCAAAGGGTGTTCCAGAAATATCTTTGTAAAAAGTAGGCGTGGTTATAAACCGATTTCAATAAATTTCTGCGTGTCTATTAACACAAGTAATAAAAGTGTATACACCAAGTTTCGTCATAATATATCGATTATTTGTCGAGTTATGGGCTCAGAAATCTCGTATATTCCTGTTTATAAAAAGAGGCGGTGCCACGCCATTTGCCAAAATTTTTGTGTTTTTCGTTTTATGTCCGCAGTTGGACTCCTGTTATAAAATTTCAATGATATATCTTTATATTTGACAGAGATATCGCTTAAAATGTTTTTATTAGGCCACTTTATAATACACATATATAAAAGTGGGCGTGGCCGTCAACCGATTTTGACAAGTTTCCCTCAAAACATTTGTCTAAGTAAGTAAATCAAGCAAGCATCGATATATCTTCAACGGTTTCTGAGTTATGACATATAAAACTTTCAATGTTTGACCCTTAATAAGTGGGCGTGGCACCGCCCATTTTCCAAAATTTCATCAAATTTCTTCTTAGGGGCCTGAGCTCAACACGTGGGTAAAATTTCATCACTCTAGCTATATTAGTGACTGAGATACCAAATTTCTGATTTTTTCTATATAGGAAAAGTGGGCGTGGTCATGGTCCGATTTCGCCCATTTTCAATACCAACCGTCCCAGTGTCGATACCAACTTGCATTTCAAATTTCATCAAAATATCTCAATTTTTGCGCGGGTTAGAGTGTTTACAGACGGACAGACGGACG